>CM076570.1:47185631-47739934 GCA_034641835.2 Pinus albicaulis
AATTCTATTGCAGATCCACAACTTTAGATCTCAGATCTACTCTTTGTGTTTCATGTTTTGATCAAAACCCGAGGGGAATTTGTAGAGGAGCTCTTCTAGTGTACAGATCTGAAATAGATATGATATTTTGTACACAATTATTCTCTATATCTAGAGTGTAATATAGAGCTTCTGCAGCTCTTAAAAGTAACACTGTCAAGCTATTTTTTAGTCAATACATGTGTTGCAACCCTTCCTTTTGAGGAATTTCTTCTATTCTTGTCTTCTACATTCTGTCATACATTGTATGGGTCTCAATATGGATCTGATTTATTGATATATATATGAATTTTGAGCCTTATTATTGGTCTCCTATTGTTTCTCAGAAAAAAATATGTTATTTTCCTGCAATATTGTTGCATATTGCTGCAGCCCCATTCTTGGGTATTTTCTGGACATACTTGGTGTGGGAGGTCTGTTTACCTCACCTAGTTTGATTTTTTTTCTCTTCTTTTGGATTTAGATACTAGATATCTAGATCTAATGGATCCAACGGTTGAAAAATCATTTCATTGAACATACTTTTGAAAAATGTGTTATTCCAGCAGGTATTGTTGAATCTTCTGTTTTGGGGATATTATGCTCAAATCTTGATTCTTTCATCTTGTGTAATGAAGAGGATATAAATGAGAAGGTAACTGAAGTTGAGACCAATATAGGTACAATAAAAAAGTTAAACCATGCCCTCTATGATGAGCTAGACAGTCAAAACTATCACGACCCTGAGCAACCATATGATGATGAAACTAAACTTGAATTTCTGCAAATTGAAAATGAAACTTCAAAATCAAAAATAAATTTATAATTTGAAACAAATGAATCTAATAAAGGATAGATCTCAAAAACACAAATTTTTCCTCTTGCTAACCCATAAGTGCTAAAATACCCTCACATAACAAAAATCTTTGGAAACCTGCATCAAAAAATTCTTATGTTTTTACCTTATTTAGACACCTCATTATCAGAAATTTTTGTCCCTCCAAAAAAGTTGTTGACTCTCACTGATATTGCCATGAATCCTAAAGGGGCATTTTTTGAAATTGATATAGAGGAATATAATGTGGGTGGCCTAAGAAGACCTAAGGTAATTAAGTTGTCCAAAGCCTTGTCATTTCTCACAAAACTGAAATACTTAAGGTTATGTAAGAAGTTTCATGATGCTCTTGTATATAGAAGTAAAAGCTTAAAGTCTGATAACATAGAAATTTTTCAAAAGAGGCCTTTTTCCAAGAAGAACTATGAAACCTTTGAAAAAATTATATAAATAACAAAGAAAGCCAAAGGAAGCAGACTATGTCTAGATTTTAGACACTTAGGCAAAGCCTCCATAGAGTCCAAATACCCTTTTCCCAAGATAAATCATCCCATGCCAAGAATGGAAATTTCTAACAAGGTGACATTGATTGGTAGTGTTTTAGGTTTTCATGAGACGATAACACTTCAAATCAATCAACACAAAGACATTTTTAAAGTTCCTTGGAATGACTACATGCTTGACCAAATTTTGCCTGGAATAAGGAATGCTGAAGACACCTTCCAAGAGGCCATGGCACATGTTATCAACTTTTTCACTATGATATAAATTGATGACATTGTGATTTGTTTGGGAGCTGATGAAAAATGCTTTCTTCACCTAAATAGTTTCTTTCAAAGAAAAAAGTTTTGGAAGCAAGACTCAAAGAGAAAATATCAAGAAAAGCATGGTTTGTTTGGAAATTTTCGGAAAAATCCTTACATCATGCCCACACATGGAGGTAACTGTGATTTCTATTTACAAAAGCTAAATGGACAAAAAATTGTACGAGATCCTTTTGAGGATAGGATGCTCAAGTAACATTGCTAAAAAAATCCTTAGCTTGAATTTTTTTCATTCATTATTGTACATAAACATTGCATGAGAAAAGTCACAAAAATACAAAAACAAAGAAAGAAAGAAAAGAGGGCAGATTCAAAAGAAGGTACAACCCCATACCCAAAAAAATGTAGTACTGAAAGCATGTAAGCTTAAATGCCACTACTTGTGCCTAAAAGTCTTGATTCAGTCATCTAGCCTAATCATGGCTGAACATGTTTTGAATTTATGTTGATAAGTTAGTGAAAGAATTCTTGTCGAATCATTTAAGATTGACTTGTAAAAATAAATAGATTAAGAGAAAAAGATATTGGTTCCTCATGCCCAAAATAGAACCAAAGATAAAAATGGGAATGCATAGAAAATGATACATCATAGCACTTATTTTTCTAGTAACTTATGCAAAATAATGTTTGTGTGCAGCTTGTTCCAATGCCAAGAACCATGATATATCAGATTGCCTAATACTGATTTGAATCATATTTTCAATTTCATGTCAATAACTTAGAGAATGAAGTTTGCCAAACAGTTTAATCTTGGCATCATATAGTCTAGGTAGCAAATAAAAGAGTTCACTAGTTTAATCTGGACTCTTGGAAGAAATAAGTGTAGAAGCAGATAGTTCTTTTTTCTTTCGAAACAAAGAGGCCAATGTGTTTTCCAGTTTATGTGCACCCAAGGAAGAAAAAAATGTTACGCAACATAGACTAGGTAGGTAGAAATGAAGTTGAGCTAATCATGCTTTCAAATTATCAAAATCACTACTTCAAGGAAGTAGTAGCAAAAGAAAAGAAGAAAATCTTCCGAATGGATGAGGCACTGGTCACCATGAACCAAGAGATCTGAAGTTCTGGACACCTCCTGAAAGGGATTTGCGCTCCCCAAGTGGAGCCACTGTTAGTCATAAGTAATTTTTTTCCTTTATAGATGACTAAATTTCTATCATAGATTTCTAGAAACAAAATTGATGAATCTTTTGAGTTCTAGAAATCTCACTGCCTTCATTATCCTTAAGATAATTTTTTACTATTTCATCATTTCATCATGTCAAGCCCTGCTTACCAGTCTCAGAAAACCCATTAGAGGCTTTTGTTACTCATTTTGTCTATATTTTTTTACCTTTGGCCCAAATCCTCTGTTTTGGTTTTTCCTAAACCCCCCACTGCTACCTAAAGCCACCAATCAAATAGCTCTGCTATATCTCCCCAAAATACCTCAAGCATTGATGATCTCAAACTATCTCTGTAGGCTCTTTATATGAATCAAGTACATTGGATTTTGGATCTTTAATACATCAGTTTATCAGAAAATCTATCTTACATTTGATGACCCCAAATTCTAAGTTTCAGTCCAAAATCCAAGTCCAAGGAACCCTCCAATAGGTCACCTAGGTTTTCACAAAGTCATAGGGTGGATTTGGTATCCTAACTCTATTTTTCCTGTACGAAAACTGCATTCAAAGAAGAAAGGTACAAGTGATTTTGTCCAAAACTCATCAAAGAGGTCATTCAAGGAGGGCCTTTTGACCTAAAGCACAAATATTGTAGGGGGAAAACTGCCTCTTTCTCACATTTTTGCAAAAGAATCAGATGGCTATCAACCTAGAAAAAGGTAAGGTAATGGAAAGATCATCACAAGAAGATCATCAATAGTAGAAAGAAAGCAGTAGGCATATGTTTGAAGAAAATCAGGGCTTGTGACTGCTTTGGTCAAATAAGAAATCAATAATAGGGCTATAAGGACAAATGACACCTCCACTCCATTAGTGAACAATTGAAGGTCTTTAGAAATAATAAATGATGATTGAAAGGTTTTAGAGAACTTATAAGACAACACTATTTACTTTTTCCTAAACAAACCTAAAACCTAGGAGTTTGGGAAGAATGACAAACATGTCAAATGATGATGATAAAGCTTCCTTGATAACAATAGATGGCATTCAAAGGGTATCAGTAAAAAGGCCCCTAAAAAAGGATCAAAGGAAAGCAAGCATGAGGTAAAATTTCCCTAGAAGGTAATTATGATAAGCATAGGCTCACTGTTGAAGAAAAGAGGTGTCAAACTCTAAAAGGATAGTGATCAAAGGTGAGGGTTGTGTAGGCACCTACAAAAACAAAAGTGGCTAGGGGAGACAAAAAATGGTTTCAAAAACTGCTAGCTTTTCCCAACAAAGATATAGCACTGGAAAACTGATCAAAGGAACAAATATGTAATTAGTCTAAGAGAAGTAAACTCTCCAACAAGGGTTTCCTTATCAAAATTATATTCTGCAAAAGATAGCTGAGCATGAATGAGAATTCTACAGGACTGTCAAAATGGCTACCTATAGGAAAATTGATAAGGTCAAACAGGCCTAAATATTTTTCACAATGGTGGCCCACATAAAGACTAAAGGGGTTGTTGATGCTTGTTGCTAGGATTTTCACATTAGGAGTTTTTCTCACTGCTTCATAGAGAAAACATGAAAGAATGTCAGTCAAAGGAAAACATGTCAAAATGATCACAAGTTCATTGTTTACAAGTGTTAAAAATAATGAAAAGGGTTCGTGTTTGTTAGTATGAATCCTTTGTGGAAGTGTACGAAAAAAGACCACTTTAGCTACGCATAACTAATAGCCCTAACATCAAATGTGGCTGCCAATATCTTCAGATATGTAGTTAGTTGATCAAGACAAGAGCTGCAAAAAACCAGATCTATGCATAGAAAGACATTAAGGAGTAAAAATAAGGGTTTCCTCCATATATCCAATAGACAAGACAAGAACAATTTTTGAAAGAATTTTTTGTATTAAGGGCACCTGGGAGGAAAATAAGAAGATGTTTCCAATTCTCCTCAATGGGATGGGTTTTTGGAAGTCCTCAGTACTTCAGATCTAGCATTTCTCTCTCCTGTTGGTGTAGAAAACCCAGACAAGGATAGAACTCAAAGGGAACTCACACAGCAAATAATGGAAAATATGACAATGATAATGGCTCAAAGTCAGACCAAGAGTTTAGATCCAGAGTGATCTAATAGGCAACAAAAGGTGAAGAATGGTAGGAAAAACTCTCCTATTTATAACAAAATATTGGGTCATTCTAGATCTTGGTGCATGATTAAAATAACATTAACCAAATCTAGATCCACCTTTTATGGAATATTTTATTATATTTGTTGGAGGGAAAAGGTATTTGACTTGGGTCAAATCCCTTTATTTGTGAATAATAAATAAATAAGTGATTTATTTATTATTTTAAGGAAGTGGTTGAAGGATAATCAAATAAATAATGATTTATTTAAGTATTTATGGGTGATTTAGTCATATTTAACAAGGAATATTATTTAAATAAGATTTAAATAATTATTCCTAGAAAATAATAAGATAAATAAAGATTTATCTAATTAATTTCTTTGTTTTGAGTTAAACATGACCAGGAATAATAATTAAATTATTGTTTAATTAATTATTCCTTGAGGAAAATCAAACAAATATAGGTTTGTTTAATATTTCCTTTTGGGGTTTCCTGTTTAGACCATAAACAACCTAATAAATGTGTTTTATTAAGTTATTTCACATAGTGAAAGCAATTTTACTTAGGGTAAAATTGGTATTACATGGTGTACTTGGGTCCATCTAATGATAGTAGGTTAGATGACCAAAAAATGGTGTAACAGATTGCCCCCCAGCGTGCGAGTGTTAGGAGAAAATCGTATGACCGAAGTACGTTGTAAGAACTCAATCACCAAACATCAAAAGGGAAGTCAGAGAGAGAAATGTAAGGTAGACTAATGTGTTGAAGAACTAGACCCTGAGGAGACGAGACTTACAGGTGCAACAAGTCTCTTTTTATGAGAGGGTACCTGTGCTAAAGGCGGCGGGGGAGGCATACCTATGCCCGCCGAGACAAAGTAAAAAAGAATAGTGTGTCCAGTAAACAAGGGACCGAACCATAAAGTACAGCCGGCATAAACATGAGCCAGATAAAAATACAATGAGGGATCCCACATACATGCTGTGCCTGGGATAACAGCCAAGACTTATACAATAATATCTGAGTACATGAGATACAAATAAAACCCAAATGCCCCCTATAAGCAGGGAAGGGCTCACAAAATCTGACTGATACATGCAAATCAAAGAGGCGCTGCAAGCGGCTAAGGCCGACATCATCAAATATATGGAGCTGCATCGAAGGATGCAATGAAGAGGTCATCCGAGCATGTGGGGGGCTACCTGCAGGGCCACCCCCTCATGAGGGGTGAGACATATCGCACACACCCAGGAATCACCAAGAGCTGATGCTGCATCACTGAACCATCAAGTATACAGATCTCGATCATGCTGAAAGGAGCTGGAGTGGAGAAACAATCAAGTCAAAGGGAAATGAGAGATCCCTTTGCCGGATCCGAGGCACCGAACAAGAATGGAAGCTGGAACCAAGGTACATCGCCCTCTAGACTTGTCTTCTGGAATGAAGGAGCTGATGTCGATAGAAGGAGGTCCACCATAGGTGAGGCAATGAGAGATCCCCAACTATGGCACGAGAGAAAATAGTAGAGCGACGGACAAACTAACACCAATGATGATGGTGGAATGGGGGGGACTGAGTAGCGAATGGACAACTTCCCTTGCTAGAGCATAAAGGGCATGAATGACATGGCAGCGACTGACACAATATCATCAGGGATAAGGGACAGTGGGACTAGAGGCCATAATGTGTGACACAAGGGAGAGACCAAGCAATGACGGATGGAGGACTATAGCGGGGTACAAAGGGACGCGAGATAGACTCCATGAATGGGATGATGACTCCACTCGAATGCTCTAAAAAAGGGTGACTCGATGGTGCTGCCACACAGTAAAGGTCCAATGGGGGACCATGAAAACATGAGTACAAGATGGTAACTCACGACGAAAATTGACACGAACAAAGACAAGTAAGGAGGCAAAGTGGTGCCCCAAGTACAAGTGTTGTAAGTGAAGAAATGTGATTTTAAGGAGAGGTGAAGTGACCCATCTTGGACAAAATGTGTCCTAGCGAAGTGTCAAAGTACGAAAATGAAAAAGATGCTGGCTATCTAAAAGAAAATAAAACAAGCATTTCAGAAGGGAAATGCTAAGGGTAATATTTCTTAAGATAGAGTGCATTGCGAGGATTAGGAAGGGGATTGCCTTCAAAGTCCTCTAGGAGGTATGCCCCCTTACCGAGGACCTTACTGATGATGTAAGGGCCTAGCCATAATGAGTCAAGCTTCCCATGACCAAGGACATCATGGGCCTGGTCGTATACTAGAACAAGGTCGCCTGCGTGAAAAGTACGAGGTTGGAATTTTCTGTCATACTAAGCTTTGGTGCGTTTCTTGGCCGCTTCCATGGTTTGCAATGCAACACGATGGTCTTCGGAGGTGCGTTCAAGCATGATAAGTCATTTTTCTAGAGGTTGGGTGTCAGGGAGAAGTTCAACGGCCAGATGCAGGGAAGGGATTTCACACTCGATCGGTAAGACTGCCTCCTCTCCAAAAACGAGGTGGAAAGGAGTAAACCCGGTGGCGGTTTTAACAGAAGTTCGATAGGCCCACAAAGCAGGGAAGAGCATAAGATGCCAGTTGGTTTTGTGCTTATTCACTGTTCGTTGAAGCATAGTCTTGAAGATTTTGTTGACTGCTTCAACTTGGCCATTACCTTGGGGGTAATAGGAGGAGGAATATTGGTGCTCAAAACCCAACAGTGAGGATAGCTCATGCCATATCTCATCTTCAAAATGTTAGCCGTGGTCAGAGACTAGTTGTTTCGGAACCCCGAATCGAGCGATAACATGGTTAAAGAAAAAGAGGGTTGCGGTGGCTGCCGTGTTGTTAAATGTTGGCATAGCCTCGGCCCATTTTTTGAAATAGTCGACTGCCACGATGATATATTTATGGTTACCATCGGATGGCGGGCGACACTCCATAAAGTCGATGGCCCATTTATAAAAGGGACCAGTTGAGATGACAGGATGGAGGGGAGCTGGGGGAGCTCGTGCCTTAGGGGCGAAATCTTGGCAATTGGAACAGTGTTTGACTGCCTCAATGCAATCACTGAAGAGGGAAGGCCAAAAATACCCAGCGCGCATGACTTTTTGGGCAGTAGCAAGACCGGGGAGGTGGCCACCGCAAGCGCCGCTATGGCAGGAATTGAGGACTCGTTCAGCTTCAGCGTGTGTGAGACAACGACAAAGAACAGTATCTATACCGCAACGATAGAGGTCGTCACTGATAAGAAGGTAGCGGGGAGCCTGGTGTTGGATACGTCATCGAGAGTCATGATCAAGGTGAAGAACGAACTTTTGGGTTCGCAAGTAAGTGAGGATGTCACCGTACCAAGGATCGTCCGAAGTAATGGTGAATAAATTTTCATCAGGAAAATCATCATTAACTGGGGGATCCTGTGTTCCAATAGGTAATTCGGAAATGAGTTCAGCAAGGGCTAAACCTTTCTTACTTTTTGGTGTGACAAATTCGAGGTCGAATTCTTGAAGAATGACGACCCAACGGGCGTACTTCCCAGTGAGCATGCGGCGACTAAATAGGAAATCCATGGGGTTGGAATTAGTCACGACCTTGGTGGAACGCATGAGGATGTAATGATGAAGTTTTTGGACCGAGAACACGACAGCAAGTGCTAGATTTTCTTCATAGGAGTAGGAAACAAGAGGCCCTACGAGGTTCTTACTGATGTAGTATATCACATGCTTGACACCGTTGTCATCTTCCTGGATAAGAACTCCAGCGACCGAATAGGTGGAAGCAAAGATGTATAGGATGAAGTCCCTATCAAAGTCGGGAGGGCGGATCAAGGGAGCGGATGTGAGAGCCTGATTGAGGGCATTGAAAGACTCATGAGCATGGGTTTCCCATACAAATGGGATGTTAGAGCAGAGGAGTCGAAGGAACCCATGTGCGGTGGTGGCATAGTCAGGAACGAACCGACGAAGAAAATTAGCTTTGCCTTGTAGACTTTGTAGCTGGCGTAAGGTACGCTGAATGGGAAGTTCAAGAATGGCTTGAACTTTCAAAGGGTCAAGAGTGATACCGTCCTTAGACATTATGAAGCCTAGGAGATGGCTGGTGGGGACACAGAAGACGCATTTCAACGGGTTAAGGCGGATATTATACTTGCGACATTGGAGAAAGACAGTACGTAGATCGTCGAGGTGCTACGCCCGATGCTTAGAATGCGCGGTGAGGTCGTCTAAATAAGCAAGGATAATATGAGCTAATTCATGGAAACAATAAGACATGGCCCGTTGAAAAGTGGCACCGGTGTTTTTAAGGCCGAATGGCATAACTCGGTAAGCGAAAGTTCCCCGCGGACTGATGAACGTGGTTTTAAGTTGATTAGCGGGACGGATAATGATTTGGTTGTATCCGGAGAAACCATCCATAAAGGATAGAACCTCATGCCCTGCACACTTATCAATGATTTGGTCAATAAATGCTGTGGGGAAGTTGTCTTTGGGACAAGATTTTTTCAAGTCGTGAAAGTCCGTACAGACATGAATGGTGCCTTGCTTCTTGAGGACGGGAACTGGGTTGGACACCCAAGTGGTGTATTCGATGGGATAAATGAAACTAGCCCGCTTGAGCTTATCGATTTCGGCTTTGATAGCATCGCGTCTGGAAGGATGAATGGGTCTCAATTTTTGACAGACTGGGTTGGCATCGGGCCAAGTGTCGATATGATGTTCGACGATGGTGGGATCGAGTCTGGGCATTTCAGAGTAGGACCAAGCGAAAATATCATAGAATTCTTTGAAAAGCTTAGTGTAAGCTTCAATTTCTTCCAAGCTGCATTGGGTGCCCAAGGTGATATATTCATCGATTCCCAGTTTGACTGATATGTCAATTTTAATGGTAGGACAGATATTGGCCATGTTTCCTTCTTCGAAAGCATTAGGTGTAGGGATGGAATTTTTGAACCAATCAACTGCATTGGGAATGAAGTCTTTGGTTTCCACAGCATATTGGTCATGGGACTGCTGTGGGAGGAAGTATGCGTGATGGTGCATATCATCCCATGGAAATTCAGGGTTGGTCATGGCTTCCATAATGTCTTCATCGGACTGGAAGATGGGAAGACTGGAGGAAGGAGGATCACCCGATGATGTAGTACTGTGTGACTGGTCATCTTGTGGAGAAGGGCTCACATGCGCAACGTCAGCAGATCCAAAGTCTACGGAGGGGGAACCGAGAGTGTCTGCTGGTTGAAGGTTAGGTGAATCAGCTCTCAAGGATGACGATAGGTACAAAATGGTGGTCTAAGGCTCTATTGGTTTGACAGCGGGAGGAGGAATGTTAATGGGAATAGGAATATCCTCTGGTCCTATATAAGTAGAACTCGCGGACAAGTGAAAAGGTATCTTGTCATGCGTAGCCTTGAATTGGCGGTATGTGTCCAAGGAGGAACGATACTCATCAAGGCGGGGACAGAGGTGGGCGTAATGGCCATGGAAATCGCACAAAGCACAAGGGTGATTTGTGCGCAAGGTTTTCAGTTTCGGGATAGAATCTGGGATAGTGACGTAGACTTCAGGGATATCAGATTCGGGAAACGTCTCGTTGACCAAGATCTTGAGGTACGGCAATTCAGGACACATATGGGTGGCGTGACCGACAATATTGCACAAAGCGCACTGGATAGCGGGCTTTGGCAGTCGAGGAGGGGTAGGGTTCGTCGAGGAGGCTTCGTCCTGATTGGTTGCCCCCCTGTAAGCTTTGCCTTTCTTTCCTGGAGCGGTCACCACAGGGGCAGGGTCCTGGGGAGGTGCAGGGTGCCTGGTGGTAATGGAGGAAGCGAGGGGGATCAGTTGAACTGGTGTCAAAGCAAGGTAGGATTTGGGGTGACCGGGTGGGGTAGCGGCTGGAGGGTCAAGGTACCAGATGGGTATGCCCAGGGTCAGGTTAGGGAGAGAGAGGGTGGCCATGATGGGGACCGTATAGACTCCGGGAGGGGGAGCCAGGAAAGGTATCTGACCAGCGGGATAATGACCAGGAGGGATGGCTCCGAGATGGTTGAGGCCTGGGGGAACCGACCCAGGAGGATAGAGGGGCTCAGGGATACTAGCTGTAGGAGGCGAGCCAGAAGGAGGAGGTCCGGCTGGCTGAGATGAATGTCTAGGAGTGAGTGGCGGTGAGCTAGGTTGAGTCTAAGGTTGCTGACTAGCCGAAGCAGGTTGCTTAAGGGCAGCCCGAAACGATTGCATCATGCAAACATTCGATAAGCTGGGATCAGATATAGGAGGAGGAGGAAGACCAGGAAAATTTCCAATTAAAGAGGAGTCTTTATAGATTCCGGGAGAGACACTTGTCAAGGAATCGACGGTTTTCTTATTGGCTACAGAAGATATGGTCGTCTCAGGGGAGGTCTGAAACTTTACCTCATGATAAGTCAACTGGTCGATGGTGACTATCTTTCCATTGTGAGGAAAAGAAATCTTGCGAAAAACCTCAGATGGGACAGCAGACATGGCATAGGTGTAGCTTCACCCCAATATAATGTTGTAGTCTAGAGGGGCGTTGATGACTTCGACGTCAACGCAAACAGTCTTACCGTCAAGGGTGATAGGACAATTACGAAAAAGGCCAATGGGCTGGGAGGCGTGGCCGTCCCACGCTCAAAGGGTGATCGTGGAAGGGGCCAAGTCAGGAGATCCGAGTTGCTTCCAAACTGAAGCAGACATCACATAGGTGGATGACCACTCATCAATTATACACCGAGAAATGTTGGCATTCTGGATTTTGACTGGGATTTGGAAGGCGACGGAAGCAGGAAGAGGAGGATGTTCTGATTGATGGGCATCGAAAAAAATCATTTGGTCATCAGCAGGATCTACAGTGCCCATGGCAGATAGCAGAGCCTTCTTTTGGGAGGGGCACGACTGGAGGAGTTCCAATGTGGAAATGGTAGCAGGAGATTGTGCCAAATCATCTACTATGCTATAAGAATGAGCAGCTCGACCAGAAGCAGCATTTCGACGTAATGGTCCCTTAGGAATCTTGGTATGAACCTCAACTTTGGGTTGAGGGATATGTAAGGGGCCATTGGATGTCGAAAGAGGCTCTGTAGAACCTGAAGAAGGAGTCTCGGGGGCAAACTGAGCGAGAGGCTTGGGGTACTGGCGAGACCGAGTTTGAAGGTGAAGGTAGATGGTAGGGGATGGATCAGAGTTCATCATGAGGATCTGGTGATCAGGGGAACCAGAAGAGGAAGGTTGAGTGGCGACCTGTCCATCAGGTGGTTGGGTAGCCACGAATCCTTGCTAAGGGAAAGGATCAGTAAACACAGCTGGTTGAGTAGTGGCCACATTAGGGGGAGCATGAGGGGAGGCATGTTGTCCGCGCAATGTGGCTTGAGACTCCCACATCTTCTGCATCTGTGGTAAGAGGGGACAATCATGGGTGTAATGACCATAAACACCGCAACATGAACAAGGCTTATTTGTGCGAATAGGCCTCTCCGGCTTGGGCTGAGTGCCCTGTTGTTGTTTAGCAGTGTTAGGGTCAATACCTTGAGGATTGGGTCCATGAGTACCAGGGGAAGATAGGTTTGGATTTCCTCTCCACCTTCTTTGAGAAGAAGGGGGATTATTCATGCCCTATTGTGCAAATACTTGCCCTGGAGGGGGCTGTAGGTGCTGTTGCGGGGTTGGAGGAGGCAAGGGAGAAGGGAGCGCATATGCTGGAGGAGATGGCGCACCAGGCTGCGGATAAGGGTAATGGTTAGGTTGGGCAGCATTGAGGTAAGCAGGAGTTTGGGCAAAAGGATGAGGCATGCCGTATCCTGGATACATGCTACTTGGAGGGGGAAAAGTGCTATAGGTGTTGGCCCCTCCCTGAGGGAGACCATAGCCCATACGAGGTTGAGCATACGGATGAGAAATGGCTCCAATGATATTGTCGGTGGAATGAGATGCCCCCAGGGTGTTAGCGCCTCTGGGCCTTGGGAGGTCAGGAAGGACGGCATAAACATAACCAGATTGAGCGTAGATCAGGTCATATTTCAAGGCTATTTGGAGGGCGGCTTCTTCGGTTTGAGGGAAATGGGAGGTGACATCTTTGGAAATGGGAGCTAAGAGAGTGCGAAGGAACCAGTCCATATAAACTTGATCTTCGAAGGGGGGAGCTCGACATAAGCTCCGTCTTCTTCGCCATTCCTGGACATGAGTGGAAAGGCGGGTCGAAGAGGTTTGCTTGAAAGAGGTCAAAAGCTCCGTACCAGTATCGTATCGGAGAGGGAGCTAGAAATAAGATAAAAAGGCTTGGGAAATGGTCACAAAGGTGGTATGGGAAGAGGTGGCTTGGTCAACGTACCATTTAGAAGCTTCGCCGGTAAGCGTGCGTTGGAACAACCGAAGACTGATGGAATCATCGGCAATGGAATTGGAGGAACACCACATGTGGAAAGATTGGACATGGTTGGTTGGATCTTATCCAGCAAGGCCTTCAAACTTAGGGATGTCGGAGGGGAGCTTGGTTGGCATAGCAGGCCAACCAACATCATGGTGGATAGGGTCATTGATCAACTGATTGAAATCGGGGAGGCTGAGGCCTGCGATGTACGGTAGCAAGGGTGCGGCCGAGGTAGTTCCTCTGGCGGTTCCGCTAGTAGTAGTTCCAGCATTAGGGTCGGGAGCTCTGCTAGTGTTAGGCCCTGGACCAGACATATTGAAGGTGACAGGGGGAGAACCATAAATAAAAGGAGAACCCAATGAATCAGCAGAGGAGTTGGAATGCGGACTCGAATGAGGACTGGCTCGACGACGGCGGGACGGAGCAGGTCGATCGACCGGAAACTGAGGGTAAAGGCCAAGAAGTCTCCGGGAAGCGTGCCTTGGGGGCACAATGATGGAAAAACAAACACAGCATGAGGGGAAGAAGAACGACCGACAGAGGCAGGGAGGGGCAGAATCAAGTGATTACAATGTCGAAACAAGGGCAAAAAGGTGCAGTGTCAATTGATTTTAAAGTCTTTGCCTGGCGGTGTAAACCAGGCTCTTCTTTGCTTAGGGTGAGTGTGTGGTGTGCGTTAATTTTAATTTTTAAACCCTTTTCGTTTTGAGAGCAAGAGAAAAAGTGTGTTGCATAACTGAAAATAATGCTGCAAAAACAGTATATAATGCTGAAATAACAGAAAATTAACAGCTACTATTGCATCGATTCAACCCAAAAAGGTGGGTCGCTCAAAACTAATCTAAAAGAGGGAAAAAATCTAGTCAAAACACACTAAAAAGAGGCCAATAGATCTAGGTTCGAAAGGGACAAGGATCTAAAGGGAAAAGCTGCTGAAAAGAGGTGCAGATCACAGCCAAGAGGCAGAGGCAAGGTGGCTGGGAAAAAGGAGGAAATCAGCAAAAAACAGAAGGGGCAAGTAGGAGGCCCTAAAAGTAGATCCAAACAAATATTCAGGAGGTGATTTGAAAGGGAGAAGAGCTGATTAGAAGAGGTCTGAAAGGAGGTATCAGATCTGGAAAAAGGGGGCTGAAACTCTGAAAAAACAGACCTGAAACAGATAAAAACTCTTCCACCAAAAGTGGAGGGTACTGAAGCCCTAGGGGACTATGTTCCCACTTATATGAGCAAAAAAGATCAGAAATAGGTCGAAACGGGTTGAGACAGAGGCTGGAAAACCTTGATAGAAGCTTCAGAAAAACCCAGAAAAATTGGAGAAAAATAGCAGAAAAATTGGCAGGTCGTAGGTTCTGACCTGTTTTTTGTGCAGGTCACAGAAAATGGGCTGAAAAGTACGACCTGGAGGTCCAGGTCACAGTTTATGGGCTGAAAAGTGCGACCTGAAGCTCCGGGTGTCCCGGCGGCAAATTTCCGGAAAAGTTGCCATCTCAGTTGCGGCTGATGTCTGTCACCTGCGCAATAGGGCCAGAAACACGCGGAAGTTAGAAATTTTAATGTTTTAGGGTTTTATAGGGGAAAAACAACATGAAAATAGGAAAAAAAAAAAACTGCAAAGAAACCCTAGGGTCTGAAGTAGATGGATATGCAGGAATATGAAAAACGACAGCGGTCGTAATTGAAAACCCATGTGGAGTCGCCAATTGTTAGTATGAGTCCTTTGTCGAAGTGTACGAAAAAATACCACTTTAGCTACGCATAACTAATAGCCCTAACATCAAATGTGGCTACCAATATCTTCAGATCTGCAGTTAGTTGATGAAGACAAGAGCTGCAAAAAACCAGATCTATGCATAGAAAGACATTAAGCAGTAAAAAGAAGGGTTTGCTCCATATATCCAATAGACAAGACAAGAACAATTTTTGAAAGAATTTTTGTATTAAGGGCACCTGGGAGGAAAACAAGAAGATGTTTCCAATTCTCCTCAATGGGATGGGTTCTTGGAAGTCCTCGGCACTTCAGATCTAGCATTTCTCTCTCCTGTTGGTGTAGAAAACCCAGACAAAGATAGAACTCAAAGGGAGATCACACAGCAAATAATGGAAAATATGACAATGATAATGGCTCAAAGTCAAACCAAGAGTTTAGATCCAGAGTGATCTAATAGGCAACAAAAGGTGAAGAATGATAGGAAAAACCCTCCTATTTATAACAAAATATTGGGTCATTCTAGATCTTGGTGTATGATTAAAATAATATTAACCAAATCTAGATCCACCTTTTACGAAATATTTTATTATATTTGTTGGAGGCAAAAAGTATTTGACATGGGTCAAATCCCTTTATTTGTCAATAATAAATAAATAAATGATTTATTTATCATTTTAAGGAAGTGGTTGAGAGATAATCAAATAAATAATGATTTATTTAATTATTTATGGGTGATTTAGTCATATTTAACAAGGAATTAAACTATTCCTAGAAAATAATAAGATAAATAAAGATTTATCTAATTAATTTCTTTGTTTTGGGTTAAACATGACCAGGAATAATAATTAAATTATTGTTTAATTAATTATTCCATGAGGAAAATCAAACAAATATAGATTTGTTTAATATTTCCTTTTGGGATTTCCTGTTTAGACCATAAACAACCTAATAAATGTGTTTTATTAAGTTATTTTACATAGTGAAAGCAATTTTACTTAGGGTAAAATTGGTCTTACATGGTGTACTTGGGTCCATCTAATGATAGTAGGTTAGATGACCAAAAAATGGTGTAGCAATGTTTACAAATATGGGTCAAGGGCATAGTTTGAGCTTGTTTGGAGAGTTTTTCAGTCTGAGGGGAAGCATCAAGATGCTCCAGCAAGACAAAAAGCCATATTTTTAAGAACTTTGCCACCTAGAAGACAAAAGGATCAAAACTCAGCAAAAATTGAAAAGAGAAGTAAACATTAGAAAGTGGGTTTTGATTATGAAATTAATTTTCAAAAATGAGTATAAAGTTCTCCTTTCCTCTCTCCCACCTCATATTTGTCTTTGAAAAAGGAGAAGGAGAGGCGTTGAAAACTATTTTTAGGGTTTCTGCAAATTTGGTTGAATTTTCTAGGTGCTACGCACTGACGAAGGCACTACGCACTGGGCCATTGGTGTTGCATACAGAGGAGGCAGTAGCAGTGTTAAGATACATTGTGCTACGCATTGGAGGGTAGGTGCTACGCACTGATGAAGGCACTGTGCATAGGACTATTCCAGCACCTGACTGCCCACCTTTCAACTACATTGCACACCGAGAAGGCCCAAGATGAACATCCTATAGGGTAGGCACTACACACAGAGTAGATTTTAGTCATATTTCCAAAAAGGTTGCCAAATTCACCATTTTGTCCTCTGATTTATCTCTAAGCTCTTGCACAAACTTTGAAAAGGTTGGTGGTATTTCTTCCTTTCCCTCCAAGTGATATTTTTCATAATCAAGAAAAGTATTAAAAACCTTATTTTCCCAAACCCTAATCTTCATGAAAATCAAATATTTGACCTCCTAGGGAAGGGTTTTCAAATTGAAGAGTTGTCATTTGTGTAAATACACTCAATACCAACAAGCTTCCTCCTAAAGATCTGAAAACTTTCCCATACCTACTTCATTTTTCCTTCCATTGGCTTAAAGTTTGCCCTCATCATCCCTCATTTTTTCCTCCCTAGACCTAAAGTTCCCATCAAGAAAAAAAACCATTTTTTCAAGAAAATGATCAGTTGCCTTGTCTAAGGGAGAAATCTGTACCAGCAGTGATGAAGGCCAAAGGCCTATCAAGCCAAAACATAAGGGAGGAAGGGTTAATAGGTTTGAGCCTTTAGACACCATGAAAATCACCTCTTCCCCCATGATCCTTGCATGTTTTCAAGATGTTGGATGCTATCAATTTTGTGAGAGGGTTAAACAAGTCCAAAGCCACTTAGATTTGACTAGGTTGTTCTTTCTCAGCCTAAAAAAACACCAAGTCAACCTAGTAGGAGTAAATTTTGAAATCTCACCTGAATCCATTGCTAAAGCCACATGAATACCAGATATTGGTGAGAGATGGTTCAAGCAGAAAAATTTGGCCTTAAGCTACTATGAGCCCTTCCTAAAAATTAGTTGTCAACAAGGCTTCAAGGTTGTTTTCCCTTTCTCCCACCTACTAGAGAGATATGCCCTACTAAAGAAGCAGATCATCAACTAGTTCACTTGTGCGGGTAGGTACTCTAGGGTTTATTCATATCACATAAGGCTTCTGATGCACTTCACCAAGGTAAAACTACTAAACCTACCGTACTATCTCTACCAGAGCATTGACAAGATGGATTTAGTGGTCAAGAAAATGAGTTATGCCCACCAAATGCAAAGCATTTTTCACCACTCCTTGGTTAAGATGATTGTTTTTCACTAGCTGGAGTAGCAGGGAATACCTTCGGAATTTTTTCTCACATGATGTATTTGAAAATCCCCAAGCCTTCATTCAATAAAATTTCCCTTCCACTTCCCATTCACTTACCTCCACTCCATTTCCTCCACCTATGCTTTCTCCACAAAGAAAATTACCTATTTCTTCTTCTCCTGATGCATCAAGTGAAGATGATGACAGTGACAATGATGCAAAAGTGGGTGGAAGTGGCAATGAAGAACAAGTAGATGACAGTGGGAAGGAAGAAAAATAGTGAGGCAAATACAAAATTAAATGAGGAACAAGGAGGTGATAGCAGCAATGAAGAACATGAAGATAATGATGAAAGTGATGAAAGCAGTGGGGCAGAGGCAGAGTTTAATGAGGAAAAAGATGATGAAAGTAGTACTGAGGAAGAAGTCGATGGCAGTAGCCATGAAGAACATGAAAATGATAGTGGAGAAGAAGAAAACAATGAGCACTATGAGGGAGACAGTGATATTGATGATACAAATAAATCACTCCCAAGCACAGAAAAAGAAGTTGTTGATGAACAAGATGAAGACACGGAGGATAATTAAGGGAATGATGAAGATGATAGTCAGCAAGAAAGTGAAGAAGACAGTCAAGAGAAGAATGTACATGAGCATGATAGTGAGCCTAGTCTTAGTGCAAGCACTGACAATATAAATGAAAATGATGAATATGATGAAACCGAAGGTGATGGTGAAGAAATAGATTACCAAGAAAAATCAGATAATGAGGCTAAAACAGAGTTTGGAAAGGCAGGTAATGACCATGAAAATAAAGAAGGAGATGACATGGCAGAAAATGAAAATGCCTCTAACAATGACCCCACAGAAAGTAAAAATGGTGACAACCCTAGTGTAGAGGCAGAATTTGATGATCAAAATAATCAAAGTGAAGAAGAAGATCATGACAGTTCTCATGAACAAAGCAGTAATAAAGAGACATAATTTGAAGGTAAGGATAGTGGACCAAATGATGAAGAAAATGAATTTCATTAGGAACAGGTTCAAAGTGAGGCAAGTGATGAAGGTGATGATCAATTTGAAGACCAATATGGTAGTATGGAAGACAGTGAATACAATGATGATGAGGATGCTAAATATCAAAAAAGCAGTGACCAAATGAGGCATGAGGTGACTAATGGAAGCCATGGAAAAAATGAAAATGCTTGTTACAACACTATAGGTCATGGCAATGATGGAGACACTGTAAAAACTACCATGATCACTCCTCTCACATGCACATACCATAGAGGAAAAAGAGATGTGTTTGCTGCCTGAAAAAGGCAAAGGGCCATCTCTTCTCTAGCTATGAAGCCAAAGGAAAAAGGAAAGGAAAATATGGAAAGGGGTGAGTAGTAGGTAAAGCTTGTAAGGAGTAAGAGAATCAAGAAAACCCATCAAGAGCCTCAATTCATTGATCTAGACAATGACGATGAGGACAAGGAGATGAGCACCATATTGCTACTCTTGACCAAAGATGCACAACTTAGGGAGTGGGAAAGAGATTTTGAGATGGAACAACGTGTAATTTAGTATTAAAAAGAGGATCAAAAGCATTTCAAGAAAGTAAAAGAGGCCTTTCTATCCAAAATAAAATGACCAAGCACTATGCAAAGAAAAATATTCTTGCTTGTGCCAAACTGAAGGAGGCCCTCATGGAGCTAGAAAACCTAAAAAGGGAAAAAGTGCATGATAGCCTTGGAGTTTTGGCTTAGGCTTCTCAATAGGTGTCCAAGGCCTCTTGAGGGACTTCTCCACCAATTTTGAGGCAAATTGGACAAAATTTTGTTTTTTTGAAATTTTGAGGCCTCTGTGCATAGAACCCTAGGCAATACGCACAAATTTGGTGCATCCTCAACTTGCCAAATTTACATTTTTCGATTCCTCACATCAGTAGTAGTATACTAAAAAACGTTCAGATCATTTGGAGTAGTTTTGGCCCCCAAAAAGGTCAAGAAACATCAAAGTTTTGACCTTTCTACCTCATTTTCAGACCAGGTGCTGCACACAGAGTAGTGTTGGGAGAATTTGTTTTTGGATAGGAAACTAGCACCAATTCAGAAAAATAAAGGTATATTTCGAAAGTAGACTTCAAGAAATTTCCATCAAGACATCATGAAGCCTTTTTTGACATCGAGAAGGCCTCCAAATCACTACTTCGAGAGGACCCATTTTTGTTGTCTCTGTGCTACACTTTTGTGGCTAAAAAGTCAAAATGTGCATTTAGCAAGTTTTCAGAGGCTTGTAAGGGCCTAAAAGTCAATTTAATTTCTATAAGTGGTTGAAAAACATATTGTTTTTAGATATTTTTTTCCTTGGGCCTTGCAAGGCCTCAAGGACAATAGAGATACTTTTGTTTAACCAATGGACTTCTAGATACTCTGTTAGATATTTTTTCTCCATGCATGATAAATAGAGCATGGAGACTCATTGTAAAATGTTGGCATTTGATGAGATTTCAAGAGAAATACATGGTTTTTATGATTTTGGAGAAAAAATTTCTCTTTTGAAGATTGGTGAATGGCTTGCTTGGATTTATGATGGAGAGGCTTGCTTGCAGGATTCCTTAGCTTGGCGAATGGTGATGTCTTCTTAATTTGTTTATGTTTTCTTGTTCTCATTATGTTTCATCCTTCTTGGTTGCTATAAATCAGAAAAGTATATGTTGAGATATGCTCTTTGAGGCACCTCAGTCCTCCTGTATGTTATATAGCCTTGATGCTTTCTTATGTTTGGTCATCTTAAGGAATTCTTGATAGCTGCTTAAGCCCACCTAAACTTGTTTGTTTCATGTACAGATTAGTATGCTAGTTTAAAAGTATGATTCACGGTATAACCTTCTTACTTGAAGCTGTTCAAATTCTATCTTGAAACCTCTCTTTGGAATATTGTTTTATAGGTTAAGTTAAAGAGGTCTTGTTAGATCTTACCATTTCTCCATGTCTACCTACTTATTTCAGAGTTCTTTATAGCTGTATTTATGATGTTTACGAGTTCCCTCTTCATAGATTGAGTTATTATTCTATCTTATATGTTTTCCCAAATTCTAAAGGTGAATTTACTAAATTTAGAGGCTCTTATGCTTTCTATGTTTCACTGGAATGTTTATCTTGGATATTTATCAGTTTAAGTATTGTTCATTGAGCTTAATGGTTTTCCCTACCTCATGAGTTATAGATTTTAACTATTCATATTTAAGACCTCTTAGTTTCTCCCAAATTTGATGTTCACTCCACCTCACACATTACCCTAAGGATCCATTTACCTTACTGGATTGGCCCTGCAACACACTCTAATTCATCATTGAGACACTCATGACTTTTATTGACTCCATAGCCCAATGGCTTTGATAGACTCTCACTCCACCTATCCTACTTGACCATCTTACCCAACCAAAACAACAAAAAACCCCCACACTTCACAACTAGCCTAAAATCAACCATCTAGAGAGAAAAAGTTCACATCCTTCACACACAATAGAGAGAGCCCTGTTTGAGTCTAGGAAGGCTAGGTCCTAGGACTCCAAATATTGGTTTCATGTTACCCTGTCATTTGGTAAAGCCAATATGCCAAATCACAGAACCCTAACAAACTTCAAATAAATTAAAGATAAGTCGAAGGAAGTGGGAGAGGATTTTGATGAGACAAGTCGGATCATTGATACATTGTGCAAGAGGAGGAAATCTGACATGAAAAAAGATGAAATCATTTGAGTTATGAAGAAAGTGAAAATTCTTCAAACATAAATGGACGAGGTGGAAGGTGGAAAGATGAAGCATGGTGGCATGAAGCCCACTATGGGAAAACCAAAGAATGTTGTAGATTTGATTGAAGTCAAGGAAGAACTTGATGAATTATTTGGACTAGGAACAAGCACATTACAAGCATTGATGGTGGATGATTCTTAGAAGGATGTTGCAGATGTGGTAGAATTCAATGATGAACTTGATGAACAGGTTGGACTAGGGCGAAGCACATTGTAAGAATTGGTGATGGATTATTCTCGGGAGGATGTTGAGGATTCGAACATGATCAAGGAAGAACTTGTGGAACAATTTGAACTTGGACCAAGCACATCGGAGGCATTGGGGGATGAGCCACATGAAAATTTTGCATAAGTGACAATGATCAAGGAGGAACTTGATGAGCATTTCGTAAAAGGATCAAAAGCATTGTATACATTGATGAGGATGGAGGACACTTTATTAGAGAGTCTTCATGAAGATATGACTTGTGTTTCAATTGAGCATTTGGGAGATGGACCACATGTAGGGATGATCAAGAAGATGACTTCTTAGCCAATACCATGGAGGAAATTTCCTTGGATGACTATGATGAAACCTTGTACATTGGAGAAGTAAGGTTCATTTCTTGTTGCAGACATTGATAGGGAAATTTGTGACCTCTCTCTAGTAGGTTCAAATTCCCGTGACAAGGGTGGAACTTGATGACATTTGTGATAGATATGGGTCATGCTTAGCCAGATGGAAATTGGCTAGGTGCTCGACATGACTCATGGACTACCTTGGTGGTAGCACACATTGTTTGGGTAGACTTCTTCATGGTTTACAACCAAGAAGGAACTCTTGGTGCACATTTAATGGGGGAGAACCCTTGAAGGAAGTACTCATGATGATTATGGTATAAGTGATTGAGGGCACTTAACCTAAACACTATACACATGATGATGAATAGAGTTGAGATGAGTCTACTCTTGATGGACACATGGGTAGCAAAGTCATGTACATTGACATGAGGGCATGGAAAGGCATTATGTGGAGAGATTATGAAAGTGCACTTACTAGGTGCCACTTATGAGCATCATGGAGGAGTGTCAAGCAGGATGTTGAGCATGATTGATTGTTGGTGCTACATGGAGATAATTTATAGATGGGTTGATGGATGTTTTTCACTTTGAGAAACAAGACATTGGTTGGATAAGCAACCTATGAGCACATTTATATGACTTGCAGGGTGAGAACAACTTGTGGTGGTACTTGTGGCCAATAAAAGTATGTTTTCCAATGATTTGGATAGGATGATACATTGGAGTTCATGATGGAGTTGCATTCATTGGAGACTTGATACTACAATGATCTCGCAGTATCTGGTTCACTGAGGAGTTGAGATCGAGATTGGTCTTGATTTTGATGCACTATGGGATGCATACCTTTGAGTACATTTATGGGGTGTGTTTGTGAGGAGTAACTTGATGGAGATGATCAACGATAAACTTTTGATATTGATTGAGATGCAGTGATGAGACGCCTTGGTGGTATACACTTGGGCATGGGTTGAGCCTTATTGACTTAACTTTGGTACACATATTGGATCCGTATTATAGATGAGGTGAACATAGCTTCATGGGCCTAAATATGGCACATTATTGATAGGATGTTTTTGACTTGATTTGAGGAGGACATTTCACATGTGCATGATGCTCGATAGTTGTGACTGTATTTTGAATAAGACATGGAGATTGACATCACGGGTAGCACATTTCAGATAGAGATGGCTTGCTGGATGGACAAAATGTTGCGGATGAGATGAAGGATGCCTCATGGACCTGAACATGTATTAATTTACACTCATATGGGATGGATCCTTGATTGAGTTGATGGATGTGACAGGATGCGAGAGGAACAACTAACACAGGGTATGAGGATGTCAATTCTCACGATGAGAATTTATGGCTGGATTGATCACCTAGCTAGTTCGACTTATGAGGGCTATAGCAGTGTGCAGAGTTATACTGGATACATAGCATGTTTTTTTACGTTGATTTGATTGGAGTACTTGATGCAAATATTAACATGATATTGATGATATATGATGGGTTGCCACAATATATGTTGTAGCAGCATGTGGACATGATAGAGATATTGAATTCCCACGATGATATAGCACGTGGTGATTGTAACGAATGTGTTAATGATCATGGACTGAGGAGATATTTCCCTTGGGTATGTTAGACATGAACCTTGATGGTTTATGCAATGATATTGTGCGATGATACAATGCAACAAAAATTGCGACGACATATTACGATGATATGATGAAATGATGATGGTATAAATATCGACAACGATAGTCTTATTTTAAGTGGGGGAGTATGTAAGACCTATGAGTTGAGGATGATGATCGAGGGCATTGGTAGCATTCAGTGGACATGTGACAAATGACGGTCGACGAAATGACGAAAACCTCAACCTGTCAAAGGTCTAAAAAATCCTCCCTTGACATTCTTCCCAACTTGCCATGTCTTGTTATGCAGCTTCAACCCTGACCAATGTCTTTCCCCTACCAATGTTTCACTGAGACTAACCAGTATAATGTGCAAGCTTCGATACCAACTGTAGCCCTATCGTTGTATTCCTGCTTCAATATTCTATCTTCAACAAAGCTCAACTTGCCTTGAATCGAGCTCTGATACCATCTGTCATGAAGTGGTAGTGGTGCCAGTGCTTCAACCATGTGAGGGTGACCAAGGAAACATGTTTGGGTGGGTCAGGTCGGGTCATGTCTTGTGAGGGTGGCCATGTTAAAAATTCTAAGTGGTGATTGTGGGTATGCCTTGTGCACGTTCAAGAAGGTCATGTCATGTGGTTTGGGTAGTTTCGTTAGGGCGGGTCGGGTCATGCGTTTAGGCAAGTCGGGTCATTATGTTCGGGTTGCTTGCTTCGGAAGGTCGGGTCATACATTCAGGCAGGTCAGGTCGTGTCTCTCATGTCATGCATTCAGGCAGGTTGAGTCATATGTTTGGGAATGTTGGGTTGTGCGCTCGGGCAGGTCGGGTCAAGTCGTGTGGGGGCGGCCATGTTAAAAATGATAAGTTCTGACTACCTATGTGCCTTGTGCAAGTTTGTGTGACCCATTTTCCATTTTCTCCCCTGTGCATTCATTCCGGTTGGTCAAGTCTTGCCATGGGAGGGCACCCAGGGAAACACATTTGGGTTGGGTCGGGTCGTGTGAGGGAGGCCGTATAAAAAATGATAAGTTATGACCACCCATGTGCCTTGTGCATGTTCGTGCGACCCGTTTTCCATTTTCTCCCTTGTGCCTTCATTTGGGCAGTTCAGGTCGGGTTGTACCATGTGAGGGCACCCAAGGAAAGGCATTTGGGCGGGTCGGGTTGGGTCGGGTCATGTCAGGGCACCCAAGGAAACACGTTAGGGTCGGGTCATGTGAGGGCGCCCAAGGAAAAACATTCGGGTAGGTCGGGTTGCGTCATGTGAGGGAACCCAAGGAAATGCATTCTAGCAGGTCGGGTCGATTCGGGTCATGTCATGTGAGGGAGTCTAGGGAAGCATGTTAGGGAGGGTCGGGTAGCATCGAGTCGGGTTAGGTCGAATCGTGTGTGGGCGTCCATATCAAAAATGCTAAGTTGTGACCACTCATGTGCCTTGTGCACATTCGTATGACTTATTTTTGATTTTCACCCTTGTGCCTTCATTTGGGAGTGTCGGGTCGGGTAGTGCTGTGTGAGGGCACCCATGGAAACACGTTCGAGTTGGGTCAGGTTGGGTCTTATGAGGGAGAACATATCGAAAATGAAAAGTTGTGACTACCCGTGTGCCTGACGCACGTTTGTGCGACCCATTTTTACATTTTCTCCCTTATGTCTTCATTCGAGCTGGTTGGGTCGTGTTGTGTGAGGGCGCCCAAGGAAAGGCGTTCAAGTTGGGTTGGGTCGAGTCCTGTGAGGGCACCCAAGTACATGTGTTTGGGTCGGGTCGATTTGGGTCGTGTGAGGGAGGTCATATAAAAAATGCTAATTTGTGACCACTCATGTGCCTTGTGCATGTTCGTGTGACCTGTTTTCCATTTTCTCCTTTATGCACTCGTTTGGGTGGGTTGGGTTGTGTTGTGTGAGGGTGCCCAATGAAACACGTTTAGGTCAGGTCAGGTCAGGTTGTGTGAGGGAGGTCGTATGAAAAATGCTAAGTTATGATCGCCCATGTGCCTTGTGCACATTTGTGCGACCCCTTTTTCGTTTTCTTCCTTGTGCCTTCGTTTGGGTCGGGTCAGGTCAACTCGAGTCATGTGAGGGTGCCTAAGGAAATGTGTTCGGGTTGGGTCGCACCGTGTGAGGTCGCCCTATGAAATGCATTTTGGTGGGGTCATTTCCTTTAAAGGTGGCCATATAAAAAATGCTAAGTTGTTACCCCCCAGGTGCCTTGTGCACGTTCGTGCAACCCATTTTCCATTTTCTCCCTTGTGCCTTCTTTCAGTTGGGCGCATCTTGTCGTGCCGTGTGAGGGTGCCCGGTGAAACACGTTTGAGTCGGGTCATTTCTTTTGAGGGTGGCCATATAAAAAATGCTAAGTTGTGTCCTCCCAAGTGCCTTATCGACACTCGTAAGGCCCATTTTCTGTTTTCTCCCATGTGTCTTCGTTCGGTTGGGCATGCTGTGTCGCGCGTTGGGCATGTCGTGTCGCGCCATGTGAGGGTGCCCGATGAAAAGCGTCTAGGTTGGGTCATTTCATTTGAGGGTGGCTGTATCAAAATTGTTAATTTGTGACTACCCAGGTGCCTTGTGCACATTTTTTGCAGCCTATTTATCATTTTCTCTCTTGTGCCTTCATTTGATCGGGCACGCCGTGTGAGGGCGCTCGAAAAAATGAATTCAGTTCAGATCATTTTGTTTGAAGGTGATCGTATCAAATTTTCTAAGTTATGACTGCCCAGTTTCCTTGTGGACTTTTGTGTGACCCATTTTCTGTTTTCTCCCTTGTGCCTTCATTCGGTCGGGTGCGTCGTGTCACGCTGTGTGAGGGCGCCCAACGAAACATGTTCGGTTCGGGCATTTCATTTGAGGGCGACCATATAAAATTTTCTAAGTTGTGACCATATAGGTGCTTTGTGCACATTCTTGCGGTCCATTTTCTATTTTCTCCCTTGTGCCTTCATTTGGTGGGGCATGTTGTATGAGGGCACCTGATGAAACATGTTTGGCTCGGGTCATTTCGTTTGAGGGTGACCATATCAAAAATGCTAAGTTGTGACCGCCCATGTGCCTTGTGAACATTCATGCAACCCATTTCTGATTTTCTCCCCTGTGCCTTCATTCTTACGGGTCGGGTCAGGTCGTGCCGTGTGAGGGCGCCCAAGGAAATGCATTATGGCCAAGTCAGGTTGAGTCATGTGAGGGAGGCCGTATAAAAAATGCTAAGTTGTGACTCTTCGTGTTCCTTGTGCACATTTGTGCGACCCGTTTACCCTTTTCACCCTTGTGCATTCGTTGGGGCTGGTTGGGTTGTGCCGTGTGAGGGCACCCAAGGAAAGGTGTTCAGGCCATGTCAGGTCAGGTCATGTGAGGGCACCCAAGGAAATGTGTTCGGGTCAGGTTGAGTCGGGTCGTGTGAGGGAGGCCATATCAAAAATGTTAAGTTGTGACCACTCATGTGCCTTGTGCACGTTCGTGAGACCCATTTTCCGTTTGCTCCTTTATGCCTTTGTTCGGTCGGGTTAGATCGTTCTGTGTGGGGGTGCCAAAGG
This sequence comes from Pinus albicaulis, assembly GCA_034641835.2. Lineage (NCBI taxonomy): Eukaryota > Viridiplantae > Streptophyta > Pinopsida > Pinales > Pinaceae > Pinus > Pinus albicaulis. The sequence continues at coordinate 47,212,843 of CM076570.1, forward strand.
AAACGCATTCCGGTCGAGTCAGGTCGAGTCCTGTCAGGGATCCCATATCAACAATGCTAAGTTGTGACCACCTGTGTTCCTTATGGATGTTCGTTCAACTCATTTTTTTTTTCTCCCTTGTGCCTTCATTTGGGTCAGGTTGGGTCAGGTCGGGTCATGTGAGGGCACCCAAGGAAATGCTTTCGGGTCAGATTACACCATGTGAGGGTGCCCTATGAAATTCATTTAGGTCGGGTTGTTTTTTTTTAGGATGGACGTATCAAAAATGCTAATTTGTGATTGACCGAGTGCCTTTTACATGTTCATGTGACCCATTTTCCATTTTCTCCCTTGTGCCTTTGTTCGGTCGGGCGCATTGTGTCACACCGTTTGAGGGCGCCCGATAAAATGTGTTTAGGTCAGGTCATTTCATATGAGGGCAGCCATATAAAAAATTCTAAGTTTTGACCTATCGAGTGCCTCATCCATGTTCATGTGACCTGTTTTCTATTTTCTCCCTTGTGTCTTCATTCGTTCAGGCGCACCGTGTTGTGCCTTAGGCATTCCATGTCACATCGTGTGAGGATGCTCGATGAAATACGTTCAGCTCAGGTTGTTTATTTTGAGGGTGGTCATAAAAAAATTGCTAATTTGTGATGACTTGGGTGCCTTGTGCACACTTTTCATTTTCTCTATTGTGCCTTCATTCGGTCGGGCACGCCATGTCTTGACTCGGTCACGCCGTGTCATGACGGGTGAGGGTGCCTGACGAAACCTATTTGGGTCTGGTCGTTTCATTTGATGGCAGTCGTATCAAAATTACTAAATTTTGACTGCCTATGTGCCTTATCGATTTTTGTGCAACCTTTTTTCCATTTCCTCCCTTGTGCCTTCGTTCGGTCAGGCGCGCTGTGTTGCGCCATGTGAGGGCGCCCAAAAAAATGCGTTCAGGTCAGGTCATTTTTTTTGAGGGAAGCCATATTAAATTCACTAAGTTGTAACCGCCCGAGTGCCTTGTGCACGTTCATGTGGCTCATTTTCTATTTTCTCCCTTTTTCCTTCATTTTTTCAAGCACACCGTGTCACATCGTGTAAGGGCACTTGACAAAACATGTTCAGGTTGGGACATTTTGTTTGAGGGTGGTCATATGAAATTTTCTAAGTTGTGACCGCATGGGTGCCTTGTGCATGTTCATGCGGCCCATTTTCCATTTGTTCGCTTGTACCTTTGTTCCATTGGGTGTGCAATGTCACACCGTGTGAGGGCACCTAATGAAACATCTTCAGGTCGGGTCGTTTTGTTTGGGAGCGACCATATCAAATTTTCTAAGTTGTGACCGCCAGGGTGCCTTGTGCACATTCATGAAGCCCATTTTCCATTTTCTCCATTGTTCCTTTGTTGGGTTGGGCATGCCATGTCGCGCCATGTGAGGGTGCCCGATGAAACGCATTCAGGTCAAGTCATTCCATTTGAGGGCGGTTGTATCAAATTTTCTAGGTTTTGACTGCCCGGGTGTCCTGTGCACGTTCGTACAACCCGTTTTCCATTTTCTCCCTTGTGCCTTTGCTCCATCAAGCCCATTGTGTTGCACCATGTGAGGGTGCCTGACAAAAAATGTTCAGGTCAAGTCATTTCATTTCAGGGCATTCATATCAGATTTTCTAAGTTGTGACCACCCGAGTGCCTTGTGCATGTTCGTGCTACCATTTGCTCCCTTGTGCCTTCATTCAGTTAGGCGCTCCGCGTGAGGGCGCCCAATGAAACGCGTTTAGGTCGGGTCATTTTTTTTGAGTTCGACCATATCAAATTTACTAATTTGTGACCACCCGGGTACCTTGTGCACATTCAGGCGGCCCCTTTGTCGTTTTCTCCCTTTCGCCTTCGTTCGGTCGGTCGCGTTGTGTCGCACCGTAGGAGGGCGCCCAATGAAATGCATTATGCTTGGGTCATTTTTTTGAGGGTGGTCGTATCAAATTTTATAAGTTGTGACCACCTATGTTCCTTTTGCATATTCATGTGTCCCGTTTACCATTTTCTCCCTTGTGCCTTCGTTCGGGAAGGCATGTTGTGTCGCGCCATGTGTGGGCGCGCAATGAAACGCATTCCGGTCAGGTGGTTTCATTTGAGGGTGTCCATATCAAATTAGTTAGGTTGTGACTGCCCAGTTCCCTTGTGCGTGTTCATCTGCCCTATTTTCCATTTTCTCCCTTGGCCTTTGTTCAGTTGGGCGTGCCATGTCGCGCCATGTGATGGTGCCCAACGAAACGCGTTTGGGTCGAGTCATTTTGTTTGAGGGCAGCCGTATCAAATTTTCTATGTTGTGACCACCTTAGTGCCTTCTACACATTCATGTGGCCTATTTTTTGTTTTCTCCCTTGTGCCTTCATTGTGTTCGGCGCACAGTGTCGAGCCGTTTGAGGGTGCCCGATGAAACACGTTCGGGTTGGGTCATTTCATTTGAGGGCAGCTGTATCAAATTTGCTAAGTTGTGAACACCCCGATGCTTTGTGCACATTTGTGTGGCTCGTTTGAAATTTTCTCCCTTATGCCTTCATTCGGTCTGGCGTTTCGTGTTGTGTCATGTGAGGGCGCCCGATGAAATGCACTTGGCTCGGGTCATTTCACTTGAGGACGGTCATATCAAATTTTCTATGTTATGACTGCTCGAGTGCATTGTGCACGTTCGTGCATCCTGCTTTCTGTTTTCTCCCTTGTGCCTTCATTCAGTCAGGCACGTCATGTCACGGTGTGTGAGGGCACCTGATGAAACGTGTTTGGTTCGTGTCATTTCATTTGAGGACGGTCGTATCAAATTCGCTAGTTTCTGACCGCTCAGGTGGCTTGTGCATGTTCGTGTGGCCTATTTTTTGTTTTCTCCCTTGTGCCTTCCTTTGGTCAGGTGCGTCGTGTCAGACCTTGTGAGGGCGCCCAATGAATATCATTTGGGTCGGTTCGTCTTGTTTGAAGGCAACCGTATGAAATTTGCTAAGTTGTGATGACCTAGGTGCCTTGTGCACGTTTCGGAAGCTCGTTTTCCATTTTCTCCCTTTTGCCTTCGTTTGGTGAGGTGTGTCGTGTTGCGTCATGTGAGGGTGCTTGATGAAAGGCGTTTGGGTTGGGTCGTTTCTATTGGGGGCGGCCATATCAAATTTTCTAAATTGTGACCGCCCAGGTGCCTTGTACACGTTCGAGTGACCCATTTGTTGTTTTCTCCCTTGTGCCTTTGTTTAGTCAGGCGCACCATATCACACCGTGTGAGGGCACCTGATGAAATGCGTTCAATTCAGGTCGTTTCATTTGAGGGCGGCCGTATCAAATTTGCTAAGTTGTGAATGCTTGGGTGCTTTGTTGTCATGCCTCTATACCTTCAGTGTCTTTCAACCAAGCTATAGACGGGTGTGGCACTATGCTTTTAGTAACACCTGTTCATTATTAATCAAATTTTCTTTCAATATTTGAAAATAAACATAAACACCATTATAAATCCACAACTATGCCCATGCATACAAGGGAGGGGAAACTCTCTGTTAATAAGTCTTCCCGATAATATGTTTCATAAAATGTATAATAATAATACAATCCAATAAAAAAAAAGCCACTTTTTATCCTTGGAAAGGAAATTTACCTTTTGTCCAAGCTTACAATGCTTGAAAATCGTCAACTAACCCAAAACATTCATTTACATCATCAAATTTAGCCTTCATACATTTCTGCACAAATCTGCCCAAGTGCCCTATTGTTAGGTCACTTGGGTCACTTGCTTCCTATGAGTTTAGACTTTGCTCCGAGCACACCATGTGTCAAAATCACTTCCAATGGTATGGTTAGATCTGGCACATCGATACGCACCTACTGCACTTTGTCGCAGTCAAATACAATGGGTGGTGCCCTGAACTGAAGATCAGACCTCCTGCGGATGCCCTGGCCGACTTGACCTGACCGGAAGATGCCCTATGGTACTTTTTTGAACACAAATCTTGCATGCTACTCGACTTGACCCATGCCCTGTGTTCCATTCACAACTGCAACTTTCACCAACGAGCTATTGGTGAAGCTCAACTCTTCTCCAATGCCTTCTTCGCTCAAATGCTCATATTCCTTTGAACTCTTGTGCTTGGATGACTTTACAAAACCATCTGCAGATTATATTTATGCACAAATCATGAGTGGGCGTGGGTGACTTGGCGGACCTGAGCTATCCCACCCATTCATCCATTTTATTTTCATTCATCTCATGTAACTCTAATACATCGACTATGTGCGACGCGCCCATATTACCGCACACCCATGCTCGCCCATCTCTACACACCCGCGCCTCTGCGGTTGTGGTTCGACGATACGCCTATAACATCGAAAGGTGCCCAAACACTTTCCAAATGTCTAGTGGGCGTGCCTGTTATCCAAAATGTGTCTCATGAAGTGAGGACCTTACATTCTCCCCCACTTTAAGCAAGACTATCATCCCCGATAGTTCTATCATCATCGTCACGCGATCCATCGTCGCAAATTTTCTTGCAAAATATCGTCACAAAATCTATTGTCACATACATGTGCACAATATCGTCACAACTATCGTCACATAAACCACCATGGTTCATGTCTAACATATCCATGAAATATCTTCCCAATCTGTGATCATCAACACATCTGCCACAGTCACCACATGCTATACCATCGTGGGAAGTCAATCTCCTCATCAAGTTCACATACTGCTGCAGCATATATTGTTTCAACCCATCATATATCATTAATTTTGTGTCAATATCTGCATCAATTACTCCAACCAACTCAACACAAAAAAGGCTGGTATGTATCCAGCATAACTCTGCACATTGCGCACTCCCATAACTCAAACTAGTCAGGTAATCAGTCCAACCATACGTTCTCATCGTGAGAATGCCCATCCTCATACCATGCATTAGTTGTTCCTTTTTCATTCTACCACATCCATCAACTTGATCAAGACTCAATCTCATCCAAAATAGGCCATGTTTGGGTCCATGAAGTGTCTCCATCTCACCCACAACATGTTTTCCATGATTCTAATCCATGTGCTACCTATATCCCAGGTAGTCACATCCTCCAAGAATCATAAATGTAAGAGGTCTCCCTCTCATAAAATCAATCAAAGTGCAATATGCAGGTCCATCAAGTAAGTTTCATCCCATCTGTAATATGTATCTATCAAAAAAAGTGTGGCTAAGTCAAGTAGACCCAATCCATGCCCAAGTGTATACAACCAAGGCATCTCCATCGCCGCATCTCCATCAAAATCCAAAGTGTCCTAGCTCGATCATCCCAATCAAGTGACTCCTCCCAAATGCACCCCATAAATATGCTCAAAGGTATGCATCCCATAATGCATCAAAATCAAGACCAATCTTTACCTCGGCTCCTCAATGAATAAGATACTACAAAATCACCATAATATGAAGCCTCCAATGAATGTAACTCATCATGAAATACCATGCGTCATCATATCCAAATAATTGAAAAACCTACTTGTGTTGGCCATGAGTGCCATCACAAGTTCTCACCCTAAAGGTCATATGAATGTCTCATAGGCTGCTCATCCAAACAATGTCCTAGTTTCTCATGATGAACAACATCCCCATCAATCCATCTATAAAATATCTCTATGTAATCCATGTCCATGACTCTGGCTGCCCATGCGTTCATCTAGGTGAACTCAAGTCAACTCTCATCATCATCATGTGTACATATATAGAGGTGAAGTGCTCTCAGTCACTTCTACCATCATCCATCAATATTAGTACTTCCATCAAGGCTTCTCCCTTATTAGAGGCACACCAAGAGTTCCTTCTTGGTTGTAGGGCATGAAGAAGTCTACTCCACCAATGTGCCCTACCACAAAGGTAGTATATAGGTCATGCCAGGAACTTTCCATTCCATGTGGCTAAGAATGACCCTTTCCGTCATAAAGTTCATCAACTTCCACCCTTGTCTAGGGAATTTGAACCATCTAGTGTACAATCACAAATTTCCCCATCAAGGTCTTCAACAAGCAATGTTCCTTGTTCCTCCAATGTACAAGGTATCATACACATCAAAGGATAGATCTTCCGTGGTGTTCGAAAAGAATCCATATTATTTCTCATCCCCATATGTGGTCCATATTACTTATGCTTCAATAAAACACAAGTTATATCTCCATGAAGACTCCTCAAGTGAGTGTCCTCCATCCTCATCAATGTCTTTGATGTGTTCGATCCTGGTACAACCTTCTCTTAAAGTTACTCCTCGATCATGGTGACATTTGAAACATCTTCACGTGGTTCTTCCACCAATGCTTGCAATGTGTGTTGTCTAGGTTCAAATTGTATCACAAGTTCTTCCTTCATATATTCCATCTCCATAACATCCTCATGAGAATCATCCATGACCAATTCTTGCAATGTGCTCGATCTCGGTCCAACTTGTTCACCAAGTTCATCCTTGACATCTTCTACAGTTGGAACATCCTTGTGTGGATGAACTTGTAATGCTTGTAATGTGCTTGGTTTGGGTTCAACTTCTTTATGAAGTTATTCCTTCTCTTCAGCTACATTCACAACATTCTTTGGTTTGGCCAAAGTAGGTTTCCTTCCTCCTTGGTTGTTCTTTGCAATTTCAACAATCTCCTCTTGAAGTGCCTCTAGCTCATAGCATATATCCATCCAATCATCGAAATGGTCCATCTTCTCCAGAAGTCTATCAATTCATCTTGGTTTGAGTCAAAAATTCCTTCCTTGAAAAAGGCCATAAGGGAATCCTTTGCCTCACTAACCTCTTCATTAATCTTTTTAGCTTACTTCCAAGATTCCACCACTTCTTTCTCCAAGACACCAAGCTTGTGTTGAATCACCAAGTTATCCCCCATATGCTTTATCCATTGTAAAGCTTCGAAGGATTTCTCAATGAATTCTTCCTATTGGGACTCTGTAGTTTGTAAGATTGGCAAGTACAAACACTGCAGAGCCTACATCAAAACCACTTTGGAATCTAAGGATATATCCATCCTAGATTTAGAGATGGATTTCTCTATATATGTGTTTAAAGATATGATCTTTAAGGCTTGAAGTGTGATTTTAGGCTAGTTATGAAGAACAAGGTTGTTTGTTTTGTTTGGTTGGGAAGGATAACATGAAGATGAAGGAAGTCTTTATGAAGGGTGAAGGTGTGAGTAGGTGAAGGAATGGTTCAGCTGATAAGATAGGCAATGATCAGCATCAATCCATTGGGCTATGGAGTCATAAGAGGATTTAATTTCACAAGAAGGTTCAAGAGTGGTCCATGGGGAAATTCATCTATGTCAAAGGATCTCTTTAAGTTGATTTTATGGAATGAAACATTAATAAATGGAGTTAAATAAGTAAAACACATGAAGAAACAAATAATATTCTAAGATCAGGTAAGTACTTTTAAACTAGCCTGCTTTTGACATGCACTTAAGGAAAAACACAAAAGTAATCTAAGATTAGGTAAGTACTTTTAAATTAGCCTGCTTTTGATGTACTTTCTAGAGAAAACATTAAAAAACATAGAATATCTTAAGATCAAGTAAAAGATTTTAACTTAGCCTAATTTCCGCATATTCAAAGGGAAAACATTCAAGATAAACATAAAAAGAAGTTTAAGATCAGGTAATTACTTTTAAACTAGCCTGCTTTCAACATACTCTTAAGGGAACTTTTCAAAGCAAATGTTGGAGGAGAAACTAAAGGACAGGCTAACCATAAACTTCTCTAGCTCAATATTTAATTAGAAAACTTATCAAGAACATTCAAATACAATATCTCAAGTTTTACTCAGGAAACATGGGCTTACGAACACTTCACTGGTTATACTCTATTGAATTACCTTCAAAACACATTTAGAATAAAACATAAAGGATAAATATTTATCAATGAGATTTAGGGTACTTCAGAAGTAAATCATAATCTATATTTCTTGTTTTTTAACAAAATGAAAACATAAATAAAAATGACAATTACAGCGAGAAACACATCACCATTTGCATAGACCAGGAGCCCATAAATCAGCTATTTGTATTTGATGTTCAAACTAGTTACAATATTCAAGTCCAGTGGGTCTTTACAGCTACAAACTTCTCATATGAGCTTATGTTTATTCAATTAAAAAAAGAGCTACAACAGCTTCAAAATCTATTTACATGAAACAAATATCCATAGACCAACCACTATACGGTCTTTTAGAGAAGTGTTTATAGAAAAACGAGGAGGTGGAGTGTAAGAAGGGTTAATTAGTTCAATTAATAAAGAGTAAGTGCTTCTCTGCCCTTGAGAGGCTCAAGGGAGATGAGGTGACATGTATTAACCCTTATTAATTGATTTTACATTAAATTTCATCAAACTTAGTTACTATTGTTGACTTTGGGGGCTTTGGTAGGTTGATCATAAATTTAGAGATGTCTTTGGAAAAAGATCTCTAACTGTGCATTCATTGTGCATTCCTTTGAGAAAATAAATCTACAGGTGGAATTTTGAGGAGTAATAGCCTTGATGATGTGGCTTTTGGAGGCTCTTTGGTGATTTGTTTGTCCTGGTGGCTTTGAACATTGTTTTAGGCCTTAATTCTTGCTTTAAGGCCCTTTCTAAAATCACTTCGGAATACTGAAACCTTATAAGCTGACTGTGTTCACTAATTTGGCTTTGTCCTATGCCCTTTAATTGCACTTTCACATTAGAATAGTAGAATTAAGCTTTAATTCTTCAAACTTGTGAATTAACCCTTTTAATTTTGACTTTTCACTGGCTTCTGCTTTATCATTCTAGATAGGGGATTTTAGTACGGTGGAGAGTTTAAAGGTATGACTGGCGCTTACACAGTACTATCCAAACCCTCGAACGAAGCCAGGTAGCCTTATACCTTTGTGATTTAGCCTTCAAACATAGAGGTCTTTGGCTCTGTCCCTTCGCTATTCAAGGACAAGGTTTCTGCCCCGACACACTGTGATAAACACCTGCAAAAATAATGAAACATGTTATAAAAACCCTGAGGGCTGGAAAAATGCTTACAGAGGCTGATGTGAAAGCGGATGAGCATGGGTGGAAGTGATGAATATGCAGGCAAAGAGGTTCTACGGGAAAAACCTACAAAAATAGCTTTAAATTTGAATTTTGGAGTGAAAATGGGCAAGGGCAGTTTTGGAAATACCACGAGCAGTTATCGCGCGACAAATAAATTGTAAGTGGTTTAAACGCATTTGAACACGATTCCACACACTACGCAACACCTGTATTTTGGAAACCCACCGGTATTGCACTACTTTGGAGTGTTAAACTCTGGGTGAAAAAATTATGCAATATGCCTCCACAACCGTCGGATGAGGGGGATGAGATCGGATGGTGCAGATCGGACGCGATGGAGAAACTGCGCGGTGAGTTGTTTAAGTGGAGGCTAGGTGTCATCTTAAGATTGGGGGAGTGATTTTTGATGTGTGAGGTGGGTCAAGAGGGAGGTTGGGTGATGAAATAAATGACACCTATCGGATCTAACAAATCAACGGTGGAGATTCATTTGCCAGGGTGAATGAATGGCAAGATTTGGGCGGAGGATGGATAGGGGAAGAGGCGCGATAACTGTTGATCTTTGAAGATAAATGGTTGGGATTCCTTCATAGAGTGTCAAGGCAGGGATAAGGGGGAGGAAAATGGAGGAAGGGAAAGATGAGGGCTCAAGGGGTTAGGAAAAAGGCGCGATTTTATGGGAGAATATAGAACTGGGGCCAAAGGGAAGAGGGGCTCATCGCGTCGGGGGAAAATTATCAAGAAAAAGTGGGTTTATAAAAATAAAAGGCCGATGCGATGAAGGGGCTAAAGGTTTTATGCACTCGGTTGCAGGGCCAGGTTATATGGTGGAAGGGGCCAGGGCTTAAAAGCCAAAGAGGCTTAAGGCCTGTGTGTTTTAACAAAAGGCAAAATAAGTGGGTTTTTGTGTTTTTCAATGGATTTTCTTAGGGTTTTTCCAGTTCCGATAGAGGGAAAGGAAGGGTATTTAACCATAAACAAGGAGTTCTATGGTTTGAAGGGATTTTTTGAAGGTTTTTTCAGGGGAAGGGAGGGAAAATGATAAAGTGAAAAGGAGCTTTTTCAGAGGAAAATGGAGGGTAAATGGACCAAAATGGGTGAATTAAATAATGAGAAGTGGTTGTTTAGGGAACAATTTTGAAGGGAACAACAGATTTTTGGTTGGATTTTTTGGAGGGAACAACAGTGAAGACTACTTGCTAAGTTTAAGTAGCACAAGAAGACTTCAAGAATGAGTAGTTTTTCATGAAAACAATCTCTTGAAAGCTTAGGACTTATTTTTAGCCATCATTTACTCTGACAAAATTTACTGATGGCTAATAGTGGCTCCATTTGGGGATGGAAGCTCCTTGGAGGTGTCAATAATCTTCAAAATTTGGTCTCTGGAATGTAAAACTATGCCTTTACCCATTAAAAACCTCTTCCTCTTTGATCATGTTGCCTTATAGAAAAGATGATCAATATTTCATATCAAATAGAGTTATTTCCCAAACAACTACCTACACAGCCTATTTCCTAGCATTTTTTCTTCAGCAGGTGCATTTGGACTTGAAGACCTTGAACATCAACATTTTATTGCTTTTGAAAATAGGAAAAAATAATATAAGTCTACCCTTATTTCTTCCATGAGTTCAAATTAGACTGTGAACTCATAAATTCTCTACCTAAGCTATTATCTGCTAGGATTAGACTGTCTGGCAAATTTTATTCTCTATCCTCTAAACCAAAAATTGAAAACAAAGCCAAACCAGGTTTAAGAAGTCTGATTTGTTGTGGTGTCTATGGCTATATGTACAAGCTGCACATAGAATTTATTTGCAAACAATTTTAAACAAAACTTGAGAAGGCTTAAGATCAAAAAAGCAAAAGGCATCCTTCATTCTTTTTGCAGCCCTGGTTTGATCCTTTTTAGAGCTCTCTTTTTTTTCTTTTCCTTTGGTTCAGATTTTGAGCATATTAGAACCAATTTTTTAACAATCTTATAGGTTAAGATTTTTAATTTGTTTTAACCACTGTATTTTTATCGTAATCTATTCTATTGATAAGCCAAGATTGAACAGTTTGGCAAATATTCTTCACTAACATACCAACAGTAAATTGAAATCTATCTCAATCATGATTAGGCTATATGACTAAAATACTAGTGTTGTTTTTGGTAGTGGCATTTAAGCTTGCACACTTTCAGAATTTCTCTTTTTTGGTATAGGGCTATACCTTTCTTTTTATGTCTGCCCTCTTTTTCTCTTTTTATTGTTTTTGTATTTTTCCATTTTTTTTTTTACTCTATTGAATTACCTTCAAAACACATTTAGAATAAAACATAAAGGATAAATATTTATCAATGAGATTTAGGGTACTTCAGAAGTAAATCATAATCTATATTTCTTGTTTTTTAACAAAATGAAAACATAAATAAAAATGACAATTACAGCGAGAAACACATCACCATTTGCATAGACCAGGAGCCCATAAATCAGCTATTTGTATTTGATGTTCAAACTAGTTACAATCTTCAAGTCCAGTGGGTCTTTACAGCTACAAACTTCTCATATGAGCTTATGTATATTCAATTAAAAAAAGAGCTACAACAGCTTCAAAATCTATTTACATGAAACAAATATCCATAGACCAACCACTATATGGTCTTTTAGAGAAGTATTTATAGAAGAACGAGGAGGTGGAGTGTAAGAAGGGTTAATTAGTTCAATTAATAAAGAGTAAGTGCTTCTCTGCCCTTGAGAGGCTCAAGGGAGATGAGGTGACATGTATTAACCCTTATTAATTGATTTTACATTAAATTTCTTCAAACTTAGTTCCTATTGTTGACTTTGGGGGCTTTGGTAGGTTGATCATAAATTTAGAGATGTCTTTGGAAAAAGATCTCTAACTGTGCATTCATTGTGCATTCCTTTGAGAAAATAAATCTACAGGTGGAATTTTGAGGAGTAATAGCCTTGATGATGTGGCTTTTGGAGGCTCTTTGGTGATTTGTTTGTCCTGGTGGCTTTGAACATTGTTTTAGGCCTTAATTCTTGCTTTAAGGCCCTTTCTAAAATCACTTCGGAATACTGAAACCTTATAAGCTGACTGTGTTCACTAATTTGGCTTTGTCCTATGCCCTTTAATTGCACTTTAACATTAGAATAGTAGAATTAAGCTTTAATTCTTCAAACTTGTGAATTAACCCTTTTAATTTTGACTGTTCACTGGCTTCTGCTTTATCATTCTAGATAGGGGATTTTAGTATGGTGGAGAGTTTAAAGGTATGACTGGCGCTTACACAGTACTATCCAAACCCTCGAACGAAGCCAGGTAGCCTTATACCTTTGTGATTTAGCCTTCAAACATAGAGGTCTTTGGCTCTATCCCTTCGCTATTCGAGGACAAGGTTTCTTCCCCGACACACTGTGATAAACACCTGCAAAAATAACGAAACATGTTATAAAAACCCTGAGGGCTGGAAAAATGCTTACAGAGGCTAATGTGAAAGCGGATGAGCATGGGTGGAAGTGATGAATATGCAAGCAAAGAGGTTCTAAGGGAAAAACCTACAAAAATAGCTTTAAATTTGAATTTTGGAGTGAAAATGGGCAAGGGCAGTTTTGGAAATACCACGAGCAGTTATCGCGCGACAAATAAATTGTAAGTGGTTTAAACGCATTTGAACACGATTCCACACACTACGCAACACCTGTATTTTGGAAACCCACCGGTATTGCACTACTTTGGAGTGTTAAACTCTGGGTGAAAAAATTATGTAATATGCTTCCACAAATCGTCTCTGAGAGGGGGATGAGATCGATGGTAGATCGGACGCGATGGAGAAACTGCCGCTATGAGTTGTTTAAGTGGAGGCTAGGGTGTCAACTTAAGATCGGGGGAGTGATTTTTGATGTGTGAGGTGGGTCAAGAGAGGTTGGGTGATGAACAATGACACCTATCGGATTCGACAAATCAACGGTGGAGATTCATTTGCCAGGGTGAATGAATGGCAAGATTTGGGCGGTGGAGGGATGGATAGGGGAAGAGGCGCGATAACCGTTGATCTTTGAAGATAACCATGGGATTCCTTCTTGCAGAGAGTGTCAAGGAAGGGATATGGGAGGAAAAGTTGAGGGCGGGGAAAGATGAGGGCTCAAGGGGTTAGGAAAAAAGGCGCGATTTTTATGGGAGAAATGCGGTCCAAAATGTGCGGTGAGGCCTATCAGACGGGGAAAAATTATAAAGAAAAAGTGGGTTTATAAAAAGAAAAGGCCGATGCGATGAAGGGGCTAAAGGTTTTAGGCATCCGGTTGCAGGGCCAAGTTATATGGTGGAAGGGGCCAGGGCTTAAAAACCAAAGGGGCTTAAGGCCTGTGTGTTTTAACAAAAAGCAAAATAAGTGGGTTTTTGTGTTTCCAATGGATTTTATTGGGGTTTTTCCAGTTTTGATAGAGGGAAAGGAAGGGTCTTTAAACCATAAACAAGGAGTTCTATGGTTTGAAGGGATTTTTGAAAGTTTTTTGAGGGGAAGGGAGGGAAAATGATAAAGAGAAAAGGAGCTTTTTCAGAGGAAAATGGAGGGTAAAAAGGGCCAAAATGAGTGAATGAAATGATGAAAAGGGGTTGTTTAGGGAACAATTTTGAAGGGAACATTAGGTTTAACTTGGTGTATTTCTTAAATGAAACAGGAGTGAAGAATACTTATTTGAGTTTGGACAGTACAAGAAGTCTTCAAGAATGAGCAGTTTTTCATGAAAACAATCTCTTGAAGGCTCAGGACTTATTTTTAGCCATCATTTGCTCTAACAAAATTTACTGATGGCTAACAGTGGCTCCACTTGGGGATGGCAGCTCCTTGGGGGTGTCAAGAATCTTCAGAATTTGATCTCTGGGATGTAGACCTGTGCCTTTATCCATTGACAACTTGTTACTCTTTGATCATGCAGCTTTGAAAGATGATCAACATTTATATCAAATAGAGTTATTTCCCAAAAAAAGACCTACACAACCTACTTCCTAGCATTTTTTCTTCAGCAGGTGCATTTGGACTTGCAGACCTTGAACATCAACATTTTATTCTTTTCGAAAACAGGAAAAATTAATATAAGTCTACCCTTATTTCTTCCATGAGTTCAGATTAGACTATTGAACTCATAAATTCTCTACCTAAGCTACTATTTGCCAGGATTAGATTGTCTGGCAGATTTTATTTTCTATTTTCTAAAACAGAAATTTAAACATGGTCAAATTAGGATTAAACTTTCTAATTTCCCATGGTGTCTATGGCTGTATGTACAAGTTGCACATAGAATTTATTTGTAGAAATTTGAAACAAAATTGTGAAGGCTTAAGATCTAAAAATAAAAAAGGCATCCTTCATTCTTTTTGCAGCTCTGGTTTTGATCTTTTTGACCTGTTCTTTCCTTTTTTCTTGGTTCAGATTTTGAGCATATTAGAACCAATTCTTCATTAATATTCCAGGTTCAAGCTTTCAGCTTGTTTGAACCATTGTTTCTCTATCCTAATGCATTCTACTGATAAGCCAAGATTGAATAGTTTGGAAAATATTTTTCACTAATCTATCAACAGAAAATTTAAATCTATCTTAGTCATGATTAGGCTGTATAACTAAAATAGCAGTGTTGTTTTTGGTAGTGGCATTTAAGCTTGCACACTTTCAGACTTTCTTTTGGTATAGGGCTATAATTTTCTTTTTATAACTGCCTCTTTTTCTCTTTTTATTGTTTTTGTATTTTCCATTTTTTTTTTTTACTCATTGAATTACCTTCAAAACACATTTAGAATAAACATAAAAGGGATAAATATTTATCAATGAGATTTAGGGTACTCTGGTTAAATCATAATCTATATTTCTTGTTTTTTAACAAAATGAAAACATAAATAAAAATGACAATTACAATGAGAAACACATCACCATTTGCAGTGACCAGAGCCCATAAATCAGGCCTATTTGTATTTGATGTTCAAACTAGTTACAATCTTCAACCATGGGTCTTTACAAATACAAACTTCTCATATGAGCTTATGCATATTCAATTAAAAGAGCTACAATACCAAAAGCTATTTACAGGAAACAAATACTCCACATGGAGACCAACCACTATACGGTCTTTTAGAGAAGTATTTACAGGAAGAACGAGGAGGTGGAGTGTAAGAGGGGTTCATTTGTTCAATTAATACAGAGTAATGGTGTATTGACCTTAGGGAGGCCAAAGGGAGAAGATTTCGAGTGCTCATCTCTGTTTAAATGATTTTACATTAAATTTCATCAACCTTAGTTACTATTGTTGACTTTGGGGGTTTTGGTAGGCTGATCATAAATTTAGAGATGTTCTGAAAGATCTCTAACTGTGTATTCATTGTGTATCTTTGAGAAAATAAATTCCTGTGTGGATTTTGAGTGAGCAATAGCTCTCATGATGTGGCGGAGGCTCTTTGGTGATTTGTTTGTCCTGGTGGTTTAGAACATTGTTTTTAGGCCTTAATTTTTGCTTTGGCGTCCCTAAATCACTTCGGAATACTGAAACCTTATAAGCTGACTGTGTTCACTAATTTGGCTTTGTCCTATGCCCTTTAATTGCACTTTAACATTAGAATAGTAGAATTAAGCTTTAATTCTTCAAACTTGTGAATTAACCCTTTTAATTTTGACTGTTCACTGGATTCTGCTTTATCATTCTAGATAGGGGATTTTAGTACGGTGGAGAGTTTAAAGGTATGACTGGCACTTACACAGTACTATCCAAACCCTCGAACGAAGCCAGGTAGCCTTATACCTTTGTGATTTAGCCTTCAAACATAGAGGTCTTTGGCTCTGTCCCTTCGCTATTCGAGGACAAGGTTTCTGCCCCGACACACTGTGATAAACACCTGCAAAAATAACGAAACATGTTATAAAAACCCTGAGGGATGGAAAAATGCTTACAGAGGCTGATGTGAAAGCGGATGAGCATGGGTGGAAGTGATGAATATGCAGGCAAAGAGGTTCTACGGGAAAAACCTACAAAAATAGGTTTAAATTTGAATTTTGGAGTGAAAATGGGCAAGGGCAGTTTTGGAAATACCACGAGCAGTTATCGCGCGACAAATAAATTGTAAGTGGTTTAAACGCATTTGAACACGATTCCACACACTACGCAACACCTGTATTTTGGAAACCCACCGGTATTGCACTACTTTGGAGTGCTAAACTCTGGGTGAAAAAATTATGCAATATGCCTCCACAACCGTCGAATGAGGGGGATGAGATCGGATGGTGCAGATCGGACACGATGGAGAAACTGCGCGGTGAGTTGTTTAAGTGGAGGCTAGGTGTCATCTTAAGATTGGGGGAGTGATTTTTGATGTGTGAGGTGGGTCAAGAGGGAGGTTGGGTGATGAAATAAATGACACCTATCGGATCTAACAAATCAACGGTGGAGATTCATTTGCCAGGGTGAATGAATGGCAAGATTTGGGCGGAGGATGGATAGGGGAAGAGGCGCGATAACTGTTGATCTTTGAAGATAAACGGTTGGGATTCCTTCGTAGAGTGTCAAGGCAGGGATAAGGGGGAGGAAAATGAAGGAAGGGAAAGATGAGGGCTCAAGGGGTTAGGAAAAAGGCGCAATTTTATGGGAGAATACAGAACTGGGGCCAAAGGGAAGAGGGGCTCATCGCATCGGGGGAAAATTATCAAGAAAAAGTGGGTTTATAAAAAGAAAAGGCCGATGCGATGAAGGGGCTAAAGGTTTTATGCACTCGGTTGCAGGGCCAGGTTATATGGTGGAAGGGGCCGGGGCTTAAAAGCCAAAGAGGCTTAAGGCCTGTGTGTTTTAAAAAAAGGCAAAATAAGTGGGTTTTTGTGTTTTTCAATGGATTTTCTTAGGGTTTTTCCAGTTTCGATAGAGGGAAAGGAAGGGTATTTAACCATAAACAAGGAGTTCTATGGTTTGAAGGGATTTTTTGAAGGTTTTTTCAGGGGAAGGGAGGGAAAATGATAAAGTGAAAAGGAGCTTTTTTAGAGGAAAATGGAGGGTAAATGGACCAAAATGGGTGAATTAAATAATGAGAAGTGGTTGTTTAGGGAACAATTTTGAAGGGAACAACAGATTTTTGGTTGGATTTTTTGGAGGGAACAACAGTGAAGACTACTTGCTAAGTTTAAGTAGCACAAGAAGACTTCAAGAATGAGTAGTTTTTCATGAAAACAATCTCTTGAAAGCTTAGGACTTATTTTTAGCCATCATTTACTCGGACAAAATTTACTGATGGCTAACAGTGGCTCCATTTGGGGATGGCAGCTCCTTGGAGGTGTCAATAATCTTCAAAATTTGATCTCTGGAATGTAAAACTATGCCTTTACCCATTAAAAACCTCTTCCTCTTTGATCATGTTTCCTTATAGAAAAGATGATCAGTATTTCATATAAAATAGAGTTATTTCCCAAACAACTACCTACACAGCCTATTTCCTAGCATTTTTTCTTCAGCAGGTGCATTTGGACTTGCAGACCTTGAACATCAACATTTTATTGCTTTTGAAAATAGGAAAAAATAATACAAGTCTACCCTTATTTCTTCCATGAGTTCAAATTAGACCGTGAACTCATAAATTCTCTACCTAAGCTATTATATGCTAGGATTAGACTGTCTGGCAAATTTTATTCTCTATCCTCTAAACCAAAAATTGAAAACAAAGCCAAACCAGGTTTAAGAAGTCTGATTTGTTGTGGTGTCTATGGCTATATGTACAAGCTGCACATAGAATTTATTTGCAAACAATTTTAAACAAAACTTGAGAAGGCTTAAGATCAAAAAAGCAAAAAGCATCCTTCATTCTTTTTGCAGCCCTGGTTTGATCCTTTTTAGAGCTCTCTTTTTTTTCTTTTCCTTTGGTTAAGATTTTGAGCATATTAGAACCAATTTTTTAACAATCTTATAGGTTAAGATTTTTAATTTGTTTTAACCACTGTATTTTTATCGTAATCTATTCTATTGATAAGCCAAGATTGAACAGTTTGGCAAATATTCTTCACTAAAATACCAACAGTAAATTGAAATCTATCTCAATCATGATTAGGTTGTATGACTAAAATAATAGTGTTGTTTTTGGTAGTGGCATTTAAGCTTGCACACTTTCAGAATTTCTCTTTTTTGGTATAGGGCTATACCTTTCTTTTTATGTCTGCCCTCTTTTTCTCTTTTTATTGTTTTTGTATTTTTCCATTTTTTTTTTAAATTCAAAGGCAATGCTATATACAATGAAATGAAAAATCTTTGAAAGTAAAATATCAATTAACTGAAATAATGTCTGAGAACCCTGCCATTAACATGACCTCTAAAGTACTCAGCTCCATCCAATTCTTGCAGAAAAAATGCATTGTTTCCAATAGCAGATTGGATAAGATAAGGACCTTGCCATAAGTTATCAAATTTTCCATTTTTACCCTTATCTTCTCTTCTTGAATCCCATTTTAAAACTTTGTCACCAATCTTGAAATCACTTGCCTTGGTTCTTCTATAAAATAGCTTCTTAATGTTTTCTTGTAATTGTTGTGCTCTAATGTAGACCTCCTCCCTAGTTTTCTGTAAATGTATAGTCTATTTTATTCTTCTTGTTACATCATCATCTTCAGAATGTACTTCCTGGATCAGCTTCATTACTGTCACTCTTAAAATAGTTGGGAATACTGCATCAGTTCCATAAACTAACTGGTAGGGAGACATACCAATTTTCTTAACTATCAACTTGTCTGCCCATAAAGCATGTACTAGCTGATTGTGCCATGATTTCTTGTTATCCTCTAGCAACTTCTTGATAATGTTTACCAGACTTTTATTTGATGATTCTGCAAGCCCATTACCTTGAGGGTAATAAGATTTGGAATGACCGAATATGATCTGATACCTGTGACATAATTCTACCATCTTTTTAGATTCAAATGCAGCAGCATTGTCAGTTATGATCTTTCTAGGAAAACCAAATCTAGACAGTATATGATTTTCGAGGAATGAGATGATGACTGAGTCTGTGGGATTCCTAGAGGAGATAGCTTCTATCCATTTGGTAAAATAATTTATTGCTATGAGGATCCATCTATGTTCAGCAGATGAGGGAGGATGGATTTCCCTAATGAAGTGTAGACCCCACTACTGAAAAGGAGCTTCAACAGTGATTGGTTACAGAGGTAAGGGAAGCATTTTTCTTTTGCCTTCAAATATTTGGCATTTATGATAGGCAATAATCATTTTATGGACATCTTGAAGGAGGGTGGGCTAGTAATAACCAGCTCTAAGGATTTTATTATCAGTTGATTTCCAGTAGAGGTGGCCTCCACATTCTCCTTCATGAAACTCATGCTTGATCTTATCTGCATCATTCTCAGGAAAACATTTAAGCAATAATCCACTAGCATTTTTCCAATATAAACATTTATTCAAAATGCAATAATTTATAGATTTTAACTTGAAAAATCTTGCCTTTGTTTTAGACAAACCAAGAGGAACATTAAGCTTGAGCAAAACATACAAAATGTCATCATACCAAGATGAATTCAGAAAATGATCTTTAATAATTGGAGTTGACAACTTATCTTGTTCATCTAATCCATTAAACATGTTTATATCAAGAGCTTGAAAGTTGGATTTAGCCATAATTTTTTATATTCCTTGACCTTTTATGAGCTTAGTGGGCTTGATTTCTAAGTCATACTCTAAAATTACTGCAATCCACTTTTCTCTTTTGCCATTCGGATCTTGGGTCAATATCTCTTTCACAACTGAATGAGGCACAAATGTTATGATGTGGGAATGTAAAATGTAAACTCTAAAGTCTTTTAAGGCTTTGACTAAGGCAAAGGCTTTATTTTCCATTATGTTATACGTCAGAGGTGCATCTCTTAATACCTTGCTGAAAAATGCAATGGGCCGCTCTTGTCCATTCAAACTCTTCTGTAATAGGACAACAACTATTGTGTGTTCTGATGCAAATGAAAAAATGAATAAATATTTGAAAAAATCAGGATTGATAAGAACTGGTGTTTTGGTGAGTGCTTGTTTTACCAGTTCAAATGACTTCTTTACTTCTAAGGTCCATTTAACTCTTTCTTCATTTTTAAGCATGTTTGTTATGTTTCTAAGGAGTTCAGCTAGATTGGGTATGAGCCTTCTCAAGAAATTAATATTTCCAATGAAAGATTGAAGTTCCTTGATGTTTTTGGGATGGCTGATTTGCAATATGCCATCAATCCTGTTTGGGTCTATCCTTATTCCTTCTTCTAATATGACATGCACAAAAATTTTGCCTTCTTGGAGACCAAACAATGTTTTCTTTAGATTCAAAGACAGTCCAAATTTTCTGCACTTTTCAAAGACCTTTCTAAAGTGTATAAGGTGTTGTTCATCTGTTCTATAATAAACAGTTATCTCATCAAGGTAAATCACAATGAAGTAACCTATTTCTTCTAAAAATTCAATTTCCATGGTTCTATGAAATGTGGCACCAGAATTCATCAAACCAAAAGGCATTTTCAAATACATGAAAGTACCCCAAAGTGTAGTAAAGGTTGTTTTAAGTTGATCATCAGGATGTACCAATATTTGATTGTAACATGAGAATCCATCTAGCAAAGAAATTCTTCTAGAACCAACTACCCTTTGTAGAATATGATCCATCTTGGGTAAGGGATAATTGTCCTTTAATGAGGCTTTGTTCAAGTTTCTAAAATCAATGCAAAGCCTTATCTCTCCTATTTTCTTCCTAACTGATACAATATTAGACACCCACTTTGAGTATCTAACAGGGACTATAATTCCAGCATCATACATTTTTCTAATTTGTTTCTCTACTAGGGGTAATTGAACAGGGTTGATTCTATGCAATTTTTGTTTAAAAGGTTTCTGGTTTTCTCTGAGGGGTATCTTATGCTGAATTATTTCTGTATCATATGATTTCAAATCTTCATAACTCCATGCAAACACATCAGAAATTTCTTTAAAGAGCTCAATGTATTTCAGTTTAATATGAGTTGGAAGTGTTTTAGACAGTTTGATTATTTTGGGCTTTTCCTTACTGCCTATGTTGCATTCTTCCACTTCAGATTCTATGGGTTCTAGTTTTGGCTTCTTGGCCACATCATTCAACTCAAATAATTCTTCTAAGGGGACAAGACCTTTTGGTAAGCTTTGGTCTTTAGATTGCAGCACTTCTAAGTTTCCATATTCTAATTATGTGCTAATTTCTGTTATCTTTTTGGGTTGATTTTTTAACAGATTTATTTCTGTAATATTAGGAGACTTTAATTCTTTAGTAAGTGAGTTTTCTTCAGCAGGACAATCTTCCTCAAAATCTGAATCTAAGTGTGTTGTTTCAAATTCATTTTTTGACTATAGGAAGTCTTCTATTTGTTTATCTCCATCAAAAACTTACCAATATTTTTCATTATCTGGGACATCTTGTATAAATTTGATTTGGGTGGTGCATTGCTTGGTTTCATAAGGTGTTAAACAAGTTCTAGCAGAAAAGGCTAAACCATTGGCAAGGACATTTTGGTTTCTTGGGAGAAATATAAGTTGAAATTCATCAAATGTTCTTAACAAGTCCATCGAATCATTTCTATAGGCTCTTAGTCTGGGATGTTTAGCACGATATTCCCCATTCACTTGCCTAATAATCAACTCATAATCTCCATGAAATTTTATCCTTTTGGCCCTAATTCCTTCAATAATGGTAGGCCTAAAAGGAAAGCTTCATACTCAGCTATGTTGTTTGTACATTGAAAATTTAATCTATAGGAATGCCCCTCAGCATGATTTTTTTTAGTGTTGTGTATCGATATGCGTGCTCCTGCATCACTTTTAGTGCAAGACCCATCAAAATTAATGTTCCAAAGAGAACTATTTTCAGATTTGTGATTTATTTCATGGATTTCCTCTTTTTTTTCTTCATGTTTTTGTTCTATACAAGGGTCTGCATTACATTTTTCTGTGTTTAGTTCCTCAAAGTTTTCAATGTTTTGAGGTTTAACTCCTTGATTCATGATCTGCATCATACTTGTGACTATTCTGGACCTCAAGACCTTTACTTTGTTTTCTGTAAATTTCTAAATCAGCAAACTATTTTTTAATTTCCTCTTTTTTCTCCTCTTTATCAATGGTTGTAGCTATGTTTGTAAGTGAAGTGATCACAACATTTGATGTTTTTTTCACTGATTAGCTCTTGCTATTTTGGAATATCATCATTAAAAACAATGAAAGAGTCAAGGTCAATGTGGATGGAATAGAGAGGATAATTCTCTGGTCTTTCTTGGTTACTCACTAGATATTTCATGTGTGTTTCCCTATAGAGTCTTCTTGGTTGACTGAAAATAGGAATGGTGGCATAAGTCATATCCATATGCATTGTGCCTTGTAACTTAGCACCCCATGATCTAGAAAAGAGCATGCCATATTTGGGGGGTATATTAGCCACTACAATGTCCACTACTAAACTCTTGGCTGGTATTTGGGCTAAGTTAACACATAGACCCTTTATTAAGCTTAGGCATCCCACCCTGCTTGAATTAAAGGAATATAAATCTTTGTAGGGTCTGGTTACCTCTAAGCCTAATATTTCCATAATCACCTTGGGCATGAGGTTGTGTGATGCTCCAAAATCAAGCATGGCATTGTGCAAAATATTATCATGGATTTTTAAGCTGATGTAGAATGGAGGGGTAGTTCCTTCTTGAAATTTTCCTTCAATTTTTGGTCAAAAAATGAGCTCTGGGGTATCATCATTTAAGTTAACTGTGTCATGATCATCTTCTATGTTTAAAGATTTCAAAATCTGACATCTATATACATTTTGAGTGAATAATTCAGTGAGTGGGATAGAGATTTTGATTTGGGATATTTAATTCTCTAGGCTGAAGGGAATCTGGTTTTTCAAAGCATTTGAGTCTGCCTTGTTAGTCACTCCTTGTTCAGCAAAATCAGCTTGCTGATTTTTAGTATTTACAGTAGTTAGAATAGTTTTTTCTAGTGCTACTGGGGTTAACACTCTATTTTTCATTAGCTTGGGTGTTTTTCCCTTTGTTTGAATCAGAATTTACAGCCACTTTGTTGTGAATTTCAACTGTCTTTTTGGGTGTATTTTCAGGGCTGTTTTTGGAATATTTATCAGAGGTTTTGTTCTTGGGATTTCCTTGATTCCTTTTGCTTCTAAGGTCATATTATATAGGTGATCCTATGATGGCATATTTTGAGTATTGTTCATAATAATCAGTTTGTGGTCTTCTATCCTCATAAGGTGTATATAGACCTTGTTTTCTTTCATGGAGAAAATTAGAATCCTCATTGCTTACTCCCAACATGTACATGTTGTCATCCTCTGTTTTTTCAATTATTTATTCATCCTTATTTACATAATTTTATTGAAAAGGAGGTCTGATCTGTTAATCGTCTTCTCTTTGTCTGTTTTGAGGTTGATTTCTCCTAAAGTTCTAATTTTTATTTTGAGATTGATTTCTTTTTTGGGGATCTGATTGTTTTTCCCTAGATTGTGCTCTCTCAAGTATGCTCATCTTCTTCATCATTTCCTTCATCATTCTTTCCATTTTTGAGCTAGATGTGGAGGGTGCAGTTTCCTTCTTAAATGATACTTTCTTTTCATTCCTCATCCTAGCTCTTTTTTCAGTCAGATTGACTTCCACAGCAAGAGCTCCTTTCTGCATGTCTTCTAAATTCAAGGGGTCTCTTTCTCTTAGTTGATAGGTCATTTCAGGATCAAATCCTTCAGGAAATTTAGCCAAGGCTGAGCCTTGAGGAGGTTTTAAGTTTGGAGGTAGTGCATTATAAACACTATTGAACCTAGTGCAATAATTTTGAACACATTCCCTAGTGTTTCTTTTGAGGTTGTTGTAATCTAAAAGTATTTGGAGAGGGTTTTTCCTGATTTCCCATTTTTTGAGGAATGACTAATGGAGAGCTTGGAGGTCATTAATACTATTAGGGGTCAATATTTTGAGCCATTTTCTTGCTTCTCCCCCTAAAATTTGAGCAAACAATCTGAGTTTGACAGTTTCATCATCTGTCTCATTTCTATCAAAATAGTCATTCATTTTTTCCACATGTTGTGAAGCAGTAGTAACACCACTGGCATCATATAATGGAATCTTGGACTGATAGTCCTGTGGTAGATTGACTAAAGGTAAAGGAAGGAATAAGGGAGAATACCATGTTGCCATGATAGGAGGTTGTGGAAAAAATGGGGGGTTTACAGGTGGAGGATGTAATATAGGGGGTCGTTGGTGAAATGGAGTGGTTTGAACAGTGGGTGTATGGAAAGCAGAAGCGGATGGACCAGCAAGAGACTATTGAGAAAATCTTGGAGGAGAGAGACCAAAATTGTGCAGGAAATGTAAATCAGGTGGGGTGGTTTCTCTACTAAAAGTTTTCTCACCACTATGTTGGGGTGAGTGTGAAGGCTCAAAGTCTATCTGATCAATATCATCAAGTGACCTAGTTCTGAATGGGTTTCTTAAGTCAACTTGTGAATCTTGTAGAGCTGCAAGGTTTTCAGGAACAGAATTAGCTCTATGGACTAGTCTAACAACAATTGAAGTTTTAAGCTTAGGAGACTCCCTAAGTACGCTTTTTGGATTATAAACTATCTCAGGAGGATTTGGGTCAGGATAGGCTCTAGTATGAATTCTTTTAGAAGCCACTGTGTGTGTATTTTTTTTTTTAGACCCAATAATAAGAAAAGTTCAACCAAAAATGAAAATCTTTAATAGGCTAACTGATCTTAACAAGAAAACTTAATCCTCAAAGTTTCCTACGGTGATTTTGTATGATTTTATGACATAAAAGGGTTTCCCAGTGGAGTCTTTAGGTCTATTCAAGATTGTGAAGTCACCAGGTGGAAATTTTTAGCTTTTTAGAAGGTAAAATGTTTTATGGTCCACCACCACTAAAAGGTTTGAATACAAGTATGAAATTTTTTTGGGTTTTCTGAGTTTTTTATAGTCTTGTGAGCTATGAGAGTGTCCTAAATTTGTTTCAGCACTTTAGATACCATGATGAGACAAACAGAGTTTACTCTTGTGGCTTAGCTAGCTGATTTTTTCAAGGTTTGATAAGGGTCTGTTATAATCCTAAGAAGAACTTGGATTGCCACTGATTCGGACAAGTCCTATCATGATTACCAACATGCTTGGTAGTGCTTGAAGAAAGCTACTTATACTGCACCGAATACTGAGGGTTATGTTTTTAAGGATTTTATTTAGAATGTCCCCAGTGGAGTCACCAGTATGTTGGGACTCCGTAGTTTGCAATATTGGAAAGTACAAACGCTGCAGAGCCTACATCAAAACCACTTTGTAATCTGAGGATATAGCCATCCTAGATTTAGATAGGTATCTCTCTATATATGTGTTTAAAGATATGATCTTTAAGGCTTGAAGTGTGATTTTAGGCTAGTTATGAAGAACAAGGTTGTTTGTCTTGTTTTTTTGGGCAGGATAACATGAATATGAAGGAATTCTTTATGAAGGGTGAAGGTGTGAGTAGGTGAAGGAATGGTTCAGCTGATAAGATAGGAAAGGAGAAACATAAATCCATTGGGCTATGGAGTCATAAGAGGATTTAATTGCACAACAAGGTTCAAGAGTGGTCCATGGGGCAAGTCATCTATGTCAAAGGATCTCTTTAAGTTGATTTTATGGTATGAAACACTAAGAAATGGAGTGAAATAATTAAAACACATGAAGAAATAAAGAACAATCTAAGATCAGGCAATTACTTTTAAACTAGCCTACTTTTGACATGCACTTAAGGAAAAACACAAAATTAATCTAAGATCAGGTAAGTACTTTTAAACTAGCCTGATTTTGATGTACTTTCTAGAGAAAACATTAAAAAACATATAATAGCTTAAGATAATGTAAATACTTTTAACTTAGCCTGATTTTAGCATATTCAAAGGGAAAACATTCATGATAACCATAAAAAGTAGTTTAAGATCAGGTAAGTACTTTTAAACTAGCCTTCTTTCAACATACTCTTAAGGGAACTTTTCAAAGCAACTGTTGGAGGAGAAACTAGAGGACAGTGCTAACCATAGACTTCTCTAGATTCATATTTAATTAGTAAACTTATCAAGAACATTCAAAGTCAATATCTCAAGTTGTACTCAGGAAACATGGGCTTACCAACACTTCACTAGTTATATTCTATTAAATTACCTTCAAAAAACATTTCAAAGAAAACATAAACGATAAAGATTTATCAGTGAGATTTAGGGTACTTCAGAAGTAAATCCTAATCTATATTTTATGTTCTTTATCCGATAATAGTGGAAAAAATGAAAAAATAAAGAAAAATGACAATTACAGTGAGAAACACATCACCATTGACATAGACCAGGATCCCATAAATTAGCTATTTGTATTTGATGTTCAAACCAGTTACAATCTTCAATCCAGTGGGTCTTTATGGCTACAAAATTCTCATCTCAGCTTATGTATCTTCAATTACAAACAGAGCTATAGCAGCTTTAAAAGAAATTTACATGCAACAGATATCCAGAGACTAGCCACTATACTGTCTTTTAGAGAATTATTTATAGAAGAACAAAGAGGTGGAGTGTAAGAAGGGTTCATTAGTTCAATTAATAAAGAGTAAGTGCTTCTCGGCCCTTGAGAGGCTCAATGGAGAAGAGGTGAAATTTATTAACCCTTTTTCATTGATTTTACATTAAATTTCATCAAGCTTAGTTACTATTGTTGACTTTGGGGGCTTTGGTAGGCTTGTCATAAACTCTAAGTTGTCTTTGGCAAAAGATCTCTGACTGTGCATTCATTGTGCATTATTTTGAGAAAATAAATCTGCAGGTGGCATTTTGAGGTGTAATAGCCTCGATGATGTGGCTTTTAGAGGCTCTTTGTTGATTTTTCTATCTTGGTGGCTTTGAACATTGTTTTAGGCCTTAATTCTTGCTTTAAGGCCCTTTTTAAAATCACTTCGTAATACTGAAACCTTATAATCTGACTGCATTCACTAATTTGGATTTGTCCTCTACCCTTTAACTATTATTTAACATTAGAATAGTAGGATTAAGCTTTTAATCCTTCAAACTTGTGCATTAACCCTTTTAATTTTGACTGTTCACTGGCTTCTGCTTTATCCTTGTGGACATGGATTTTTAGTACGTTGGAGAGTTTAAAGGTATGACCGGCGTTTACAAAGTACTATCTAAACCCTCGAATGAAGCCATGCAACCTTTTCATTTTCTCCCTTGTGCTTTCGTTCAATCGGGCGCACCGTGTCGTGCCATGTGAGGGTGCTCGATGAAACGTGTCTGGGTCAGCTTGTTTCGTTTGAGGGCAGACACATCAAATTTGCTAAGTTGTGACCACCCAGGTTCCTTATGCATGTTCATGTAGCCCATTTTTTATTTTCTCCCTTGTTCCTTTATTCAGGTCGGGTCGGGTCAGGTCGGGTCATGTGAGGG
The DNA here is from genome assembly GCA_034641835.2 of Pinus albicaulis. NCBI lineage: Eukaryota > Viridiplantae > Streptophyta > Pinopsida > Pinales > Pinaceae > Pinus > Pinus albicaulis. Next base: position 47,240,347 of record CM076570.1, read on the forward strand.
TGCGCAAGGAAACAAATTTCGATTGGATTGCGCCATGTGAGGGTGCCCTATGAAATGCGTTTAGGTCAGGTTGTTTCGTTTGAGGGTGGTCGTATAAAAAATTCTAGGTTGTGACTACCTGGGTGCCTTGTGCGCATTCATGCGACCAATTTTCCATTTTCTCCCTTATGCCTTCGTTTGGTCGGGCATGTCGTGTCACACCATGTGAGGGTGCCTGACGAAATGCGTTCAAGTTGGGTCATTTCATTTGACAATGGATGTATAAAAAATGCTAAGTTGTGATTGCTCAGTTGCCTCCTCCACGTTCATTCGACCTGTTTTTCGTTTTCTCCCTTGTGTCTTCGTTTGGTCGGGCGTGTTGTTTCACACCTCAGGAAAGTCATGTTGTGTCATGTGAGGGCACCCAATGAAATGTGTTTGGGTCAGGTTCTTTCATTTGAGGGCGGTCGTAACAAAATTTCTAAGTTTTGACCACTCGAGTGCCTTGTGCACATTCGTGCAACCTGTTTGTCATTTTCTCCCTTGTGGCTTCATTCAGTCGGGTGCACCACGTCACGACTTGGCCGTGCTGTTTCACAATGTGTGAGGGCACCCAACGAAATGTGTTCGGGTCTGGTCATTTCGTTTGATGACACCCGTATCAAAATTTCTAATTTTTGACCGCCTGTGTGCCTTGTGGATGTTCATGCAGCCCATTTGTCGTGTTCCTCCCTTGTGCCTTCATTCGGTCGGGCATGCCATGTCACGTCATGTGAGGGAACCCGACGAAACGTGTTCAGGTTAGGTCATTTTGTTTGAGGGTGGCCATATCAAATTTTCTAAGTTGTAAACGCTTAGGTGCCTTATGCACGTTCATGCGGCCCATTTGATGTTTTATCCCTTGTGCCTTCATTCGGTCGGGTGCATCGTGTGAGGGTGCTTGACAAAATGCATTCGGGTCGGGACATTTTGTTTGAGGGTGTTCATATCAAATGTACTAAGTTGTGACCACATGGGTCCCTGTGCACGTTCGTGCAGCCCGTTTGTCATTTGTTCCATTGTGCCTTTGTTCCATTGGGTGTGCTGTGTCACACTGTGTGAGGGCACCTGACGAAGCGTGTTCGAGTCAAGTCATTCCATTAGAGGGTGGCCATATCAAATTTTCTAATTTGTGACTGCCCGGGTGCCTTGTGCACATTCATGCAGCCCGTTGTCCATTTTATACCTAGTGCCTACATTCGATCGGGCCTGACATGTCGCACCATATGAGGGGGGCCAACGAAACACGTTCGTGTCAGGTCATTTCGTTTGAGGGCAGTTGTATCAAATTTTCTAGGTTGTCACCACCATGGTGCCTTTTGCATGTTCATGCAACCCATTTTCCATTTTCTCCCTTGTTCCTTTGCTCCGTCAGGCACATTGTGTTGCGCTATGTGAGGACGCCCGATGAAACATTTTCGGGTCGGGTCGTTTCATTTGAGGGTGGTCGTATCAAATTTTCTAAGTTGTGACCGCTCGAGTGTTATGTGCATTTTAGTGTGTTCCTTTTTCAATTTTTTGCCTTGTGCCTTCGTTCATTCGAGTGCACCGTGTGAGGGTTCCCGATGAAACGCGTTCGAGTCGAGTCATTTTGTTTGAGGCCGACCGTATCAAATTTACTAAGTTGTGACAACTCGAGTACCTTGTGCACATTCGGGTGGCCCCTTGTGTCTTCGTTTAGTCGGGTGCGCTGTTTCATGCCATGTGAGGGTGCCCGACGAAATGCGTTTAGGTCAGATTGTTTCATTTGAGGGTGGTCGTATCAAATTTTCTAAGTTGTGACCATACCAGTTCCTTATCGACGATCGTGCAACCCGTTTACCATTTTCTCCCTTGTGCCTACATTCGGTAAGGAACGTCGTGTCATGCAATGTGCGGGAGCATGACGAAATGCATTTCAATTGGGTCGTTTCATTTTAGGGAAACCATATCAAATTTGCTAGGTTTTGACTGCCTAGTTTCCATGTGCACATTCGTGTCGCTTGTTTTACATTTTATCCCTTGTGCCTTCATTTGCTCAGGTGTGCCATGTCGCGCCATGTGAGGGTGCCTGAGGAAATGCGTTCAAGTCAAGTCATTTTGTTTGAGGGCGGCTGTATCAAATTTGCTAAGTTGTGACCACCTTGGTACCTTATGCATGTTAGTGTGGCCCGTTTGTTGTTTTCTCCCTTGTGCCTTCATTCCGTCGGGCCCGCAGTGTCGAGCCAGTTGAGGGTGCCCGACAAAACACGTTCGGGTTGGGTCATTTCATTTGAGGGTGGCTGTATCAAATTTTCTAAGTTGTGATTGTCATGGTGCTTTGTGCACATTCATGCAGCCCATTTTATGTTTGCTACCTTGTGGCTTCATTCGGTTTGGCACGTCGTGTTGCATCGTTTGAGGGCGCCAGACGAAACACACTCGTGTTCATGTTGTTTCATTTGAGGATGGACGTATCAAATTTTCTAAGTTGTGACCACCTGAGTGTGTGGTGCACGTTCGTGTAGCCCATTTTTCATTTTCTCCCTTGTGCCTCAGTTCGGTCAGGCGCGTCGTTTCACGATGTGTGAGGGCGTCTGACGAAACACGTTCGGTTTGGGTCGTTTCATTTGAGGTCGGTCGTATCAAATTTGCTAATTTATGACGGCCTGAGTGGCTTGTGCATGTTCATGCAGCCCATTTTCAATTTGCGCCCTTATGCCTTCCTCTTTCAGGTACATCGTGTCGCACCGTGTGAGGGCACCTGATGAAATGGGTTTGGGTTGGGTCATTTTTTTTTAGGGCAACCGTATCAAATTTGCTAAGTTGTGATGACCCGGGTGTCTTGGGCATGTTTGGGTAGCCCGTTTGCCATTCTCTCCCTTGTGCCTTTGCTCGATCAGGCGTGCTGTGTCACATCATGTGAGGGAACCCACCAAAAATCGTTCGGGTCAAGTCATTTTTTTTAGGGGTAGCCATATCAAATTTGCTAAGTTGTGACCACTCGGGTTCCTTGTGCATGTTCGGGTGACCCATTTTTTTTTCTCCCTTATGTCTTCGTTCGGTCAGGCACATCGTGTTGCGCTGTGTGAGGGGCCTCGATGAAATGTTTTTGGGTTGGGTCATTTCATTTGAGGGCAGTCGTATCAAATTTTCTAAGTTGTGGCCACTCGGGTGCCTTATTGTCATGCCCCTATACCTTTGGTTCCTTTCAACCACGGTATAGATGGGTGTAGCACTACGCCTTTAGCAACACTTGTTCATTATTAATCAAATTTTCTTTCAATAATTGGAATTAAACATAAACACCATTATCAATTCACAAGTATGCCCATACATACAAGGGAGGGGAAACTCCCTATTAATAAGTTTGCCCAATAATATGTTTCATAAAATGTATAATAATAATACAGTCCAATTAATAAAAAGCCACTTTTTCTCATTGGAAAGGAAAGTCACCTTTTGTCCAAGCTTACAATGCTTTAAAATCATCAACTAGCCCAAAACATTCATTTACATCATCAAATTTAGCCTTCGGACATTTCTGCACAAATTTGCCCTAGTGCCCTGTTGTTGGGTCACTTAGGTCACCTGCTGGCTATGAGTTCAAAATTCTCCCAAAGCACATTGTGTGTCCAAATTTTTTCCCAATGTAATGGTTAGCTCTGACATGTCAATACTCACCTACTACACTTTTTTGAACTCAAATATGATCAGGGGTCACTTCAGAACTCGTCCTAAATTGGAGTTAAGACCTCCTACAGCCACCCTGCCCAATCCGACCTGACCGACAGATGCGTCGCAGTTTTTTTCTAAACGTAAATCCTGCATGCCACCTAAATCGACCCATGCCTTATCTTCCATTTATGACTGTAGCTTTCACCAACGAGCTGTTGGTGAAGCTCGGCTCTTCTCCAAGTCCTTCTTCGCTCAAATGCTCATATTCTTTTGAACTCTTGTGCTAGGATGACTTTACAAAACCATCTGCACATTATATTTATACATGACTCATGAGTGGGCGTGGGTCACTTGGCAGACCCAACCTTAAGTAACTCCAATATGTCAACTACATGCGACGCGCTCGTATTGCCGCACGCCTGCTTGCCCAACTCTACATGCCTAATCCTCTGCAGTTATGGTGCGACGATACGCCTGTAACATCGCAAGGTGCCCAAATGCTTTCCAAAAATTTGGTGGGAATGCCCGTTATCCCAACTGCGTCTCATGAAGTGAGGACCTTACATTCTCCCCCACTTTAAGCAATGCTATCATCCTCGTTAGTGCTATCATCATCATCGCACGATCCATTGTCGTAATCCATGTGCGGAATATCATCGCAACTTTTCTCACAAAATGTCATTGCATGATCTATTGTCACATCCATGTGCACAATATCGTCACAAATATCATCACGTAAACCTACATGGTTCATTTCTAACATATCCATGAAACATCTTCTCAATATGTGATCATCAACACATCTGCCACAATCACCACCTGCTATACCTTCGTGGGAAGTCAATCTCCTCATCAAGTTCACATGATGCTACAACATATATTGTTTCAACCCATCATATATCATCAATGTTGTGTGAATCTTTGCATGAAGTACTCCAGCCAACTCAACATAACAAAAGCTACTATGTATCCAGCATAACTCTGCACACTACATGCTCCCATAACTTAAACTAGTTGGGTGATCAGCCCAACCATACGTTCTCAACGTGAGAATGCCCATCTTCATACAATGTGTTAGTTGTTCCTTCTGTATTCTGCCACATCCATAAAATTGATCAAGAGTCAATATCATCCAAAATAGGCCATGTTTGGGTCCATGAAGTGTCTCCATCTCACCCACAACATGTCGTCCATGATGCTATTCCACGTGCTACCTATATCCCAAGTAGTCACATCCTCCAAGCATCATCAAAGTAAGAGGTATCCCTCTCATAAAATCAATCAAAGTTCCATATCTACGTCCATAAAGTAAGGCTCATCCCATCTGCAATATGTACCTATCAAAAAAAGTATTGCTAAGTCAAGCAGACTCAACCCATGCCCAAGTGTATACCACCAAGGCATCTCCATCGCTGCATCTCCTTCAAACTCCAAAGTGTCCTGGCTCAATCACTCCAAAGTGTCCTAGCTCGATCATCCCCATCAAGTGACTCCTCCCAAACACACCCCATAAATGTGCTCAAAGGTATGCATCCCATAATGCATCAAAATCAATACCAATCTTGACCTCATCTCCTCAATAAATCAGATACTACAAAATCACCATAATATGAAGCCTCCAATGAATGAAACTCATCACGAAATTCCATGTGTCATCATATCCAAATCATTGGAAAGCCTACCTGTATTTTCCATGAGTGCCATCACAAGTTCTCACCCTGAAAATCATATGAATGTCTCATAGGTTGCTCATCCAACCAATTTCCTAGTTTCTCATGGTGAACAACATCCCCATCAATCCATATATAAAAAGTCTCTATGTAGTACATGTCCATGACTTTAACTGCCCATGTGGTCATCCAAGTGAACTCAACTCAACTCTCATCATCATCATGTGTACATATATAGAGGTGAAGTGTTCTCAGTCACTTCTACCATCATCCATCAATATTAGTACTTCCTTCAAGGCTTCTCCCCCACTAGAGGCACACCAAGAATTCCTTCTTGGTTGTAGGCCATGAAGAAGTCTACTTCACCAATGTGCCCTGCCACCAAGGAAGTCTATAGGTCATGTCGGGCACTTGCCATTCCATGTGGCTAAGCATGACCCTTTCTATCATAAAGGTGATCAAGTTCCACCCTTTTCTAGGGAATTTGAACCATCTAGAGTATGGTCACAAATTGCCCCATCAAGGTCTTCAACAAGCAATGTTCCTTGTTCCTCCAATGTACAAGGTCTCATCATACGCATCCAAGGATAGATCTTCCATAGTGTTGGAGAAGAATCCATCTTCTTTATCATCCCCATATGCGGTCCACATTCCTTATGCTTCAATAAAACACAAGATATATCTCCATGAAGACTCCTCAAGTGAGTCTCCTCCATCCTCATCAATGTCTTTGATGTGTTCGATCCTGGTACAACCTTGTCCTCAAGTTCCTTCTCAATCATGGTCACATTCGCAACATCTTCACGTGGTTCATCCACTAATTCTCGCAATGTGTCTTCTCTAGGTTAAACATGTATCACAAGTTATTCCTTCATCTATTCCATACCTATAACATCCTCATGAGAATCATCCATCACCAATGCTTGCAATGTGCTTAGTCCCAGTCCAACTTGTTCACCAATTTCATCCTTGACATCTTCTACAACTGCAACATCCTTGTGTTGATGAAACTCTAATGCTTGTAATGTGTTTGGTTTGAGTTCAAATTTTTTACCAAGTTCTTCCTTCTCTTTAGCTACATTCACAACATTCTTTGGTTTGGCCAAAGTAGTTTTCCTTCCTTTTTGGTTCTTCTTTCCAATTTCAGAAATCTCCTCTTGAAGTGCCTCTAGCTCATAGCATATATCCATCCAATCATCAAAACATTCCATATTCTCCAAAATTCTATAAAATTCATCTTGGTTTGAGTCAAAAATCCCCTCCTTCCACAAGTCCATAAGGGCATCCTTTGCCTCACTAACCTCTTCATGTATCTTCTTAGCTTCCTTCCAAGATTCCACAACTTCTTTCTCCATGACTCCAAGCTTGTCTTGAATCCGCAAGTTCTCCCCCATATGCTTTATCCATTCTAAAGTTTCGAAGGCTTTCTCATGGAATTTTTCCAAAGTTTCCATGTCTTCTTTTTGTAGCTTTAGCCCTGACAAATGCCTTTCTTCAGCCAAGGTCTCAAAAGAAACCCAATGTACAACTTCAGCTTTAACACCACTTGCAACCCTGCAACTGTGTCCATGATTTCTTCAATGATAAAATGCCCTGAAGCATTCTTCGATAAGGTATGGAATCAGTAGGCTCTAATACCACCTTTCACACCCCTATACCTTCGGTGTATTTCAACCACACTATAGATGGGGGCGACACTACCATAATTTTTCTTTTTCCAAATACTCAATTATGTAGAGTACGCCTTTAGAAACACTTGTTCATTATTAATAAAATATTATTTCAGTATGTAGAAATAAAAATGAACACCATTATAAATCCATAAGTATGCCCATACATACAAGGGAGGGGCAACTCCCTGTTAATAATTCTGCCTGATAATATGTTTTATAGAATGTATAACAATAATACAGTCCAATCCAAAAAAATCCACTTTTTCTCCTTGTCAAGGAAATTTACATTTTTTCCAAGCTTACAATGCTTGAAAATCATTAACAAGCCCAAAAAATTCATTTACATCATCCAATTCAGCCTTCGGACTTTTCTGCCCAAGTGCAGTGTTGTTGGGTCACTCGGGTCACCTGCTTCCTATGAGTTATAACATCACCCCGAGTACACCGTGTGTCAAAATTTCTTCTCAATGGTATGGTTAGCTCTGAAACATCAATACGCACTTTTTTCACTTCATCGCACTCAAATCTGATCAATGGTCGCTTCAAAACGTGTCTTGAACTGAAGTTCAGACCTCCTGCGGAGGCCCTGTGGTATTGTTCCAAACATAAATCCTACACACCATCTGACTCGACCCACACCATGCATTCTTTCATGACTGCATATCTCACGAACAGGTAGTTGGTGAAGCTTGGCTCTTCTCCAATGTCCTCTTCGCTCAAATTCTAATATTCCTTTGAACTCTTCTGATTGGATGACTTTACAAAACCATCTGCATGTTATATTTATACACGAATCATGTGTGGGCATGGGTAACTTGGTAGACCGGAGCCAACCCACATGTTCATCTTTTTTATTTGGGTTCAGCTCATGTAACGTCGTCTGCCCAACACCTTCTTAAGTCAGCATCTCCAACTCGACTATGGTTTGACATTTCGGTTATAAATGTTGTATTTCCAACTCCAATACATCGGCTATGTGCGATGCGCCCATATTTATACACACCTGCGCTCACCCATCGCTACATGCCTATGCCTCCATGGTTACGGTGCGACGATATGCCCCTAACTTCTCAAGGAGCCTGAACGATTTCCAAATGTCCGGTTGGTGCACCCATTATCTAGAACATGTTTCATAAAGTGCAGACCTTACACTTGTGCACATTCTGGTGGCCCTTTTGCTGTTTTCTCCCTTGTTCCTTTGTTCAGTTGGGTGCACCGGGTCGCGCCATGTGAGGACACTCGATGAAAAGTGTTTGGGTTGGGTAATTTCATTTGACGATGGTCATATCAAAATTTCCAAGTTGTGATCACCCAAGTGCCTTGTACACATTCGTGCGGCCCATTTTCCGTTTTCTCCCTTGTGCCTTCGTTAGTTTGGGCATGTCGTGTTGTGACTTGAGCGCGTTGTGTCACACTGTGTGAGGGAACCCAAAAAAACTCTTTCGGTTTGGGTCATTTTGTTTGAAAGTAGCTAAGTTGTGACTTCCCATGTGCCTTGTGCACATTCATGAAAATTTTTTTCCGTTTGCTCGCTTGTGCCTTTGTTCAGTTGGGCATGTTGTGTTGCATTGTGTGAGGGCTCTCGATGAAACTTGTTCGCGTTGGCTCAATTTTTTTGAGGGTGGATGCATCAAATTTGCAAAGTTGTGACTACCCAGGTACCTTGTGCATGTTCGTGCAACCCGTTTGGCATTTTCTCCCATATGCCTTCGTTCGGTCAGGCGCGCTGTGTCGCGCCATGTGAGGGCACAAGAAATGTGTTTAGGTCAGGTCGTTTCATTTGAGGACAACTGTATCAAATTTTCTAAGTTGTGGCTGCCCGGGTGCCTTCCGGATGTTCATGCAGCCCATTTTCCATTTTGTCCCTCGTGCCTTCATTCTGTCAGGCATGTCGTGTCGTGTCGTGTGAGGGCACCCAATGAAATCCATTCGGGTCCGGTCATTTCCTTTGAGGGTATTTGTATCAAATTTGCTAAGCTGTGACCGCCCGGGTAGCTTGTGCATATTCGGGTGGCCCATTTTCCATTTGAGCCCTTGTGCCTTGGTTCGGTTGAGCGCGCCATTTGAGGGCACCCGTGAAATGCATTCAGGTCACATTGTATTGTTTGAGGGCAACCGTATCAAATTTTCTAAGTTGTGACCATCGGGGTGCCTTGTGCATGTTCGAGCAGCCCATTTTCCATTTGCTCCATTGTGGCTTCGTTTGGCCGAGTGCACCATGTCGTGCTGTCTAAGGGCGCCCGATGAAACTTGTTCGGGTTGTTTCATCTCGTTTGTGGGAAGCCATATCAAATTTGCTAAGTTGTGATCGCCCATGTTCCTTGTGCACGTTCATGTGACCTGCTTGTTGTTTTCTCCCTTGTGCCATCGTTTAGTTGGGTGTTCCGTGTCAGCCGTGTGATGGCGCCCAATGAAACTTGTTCGAGCCGTTTCATTTTGTTTGAGGACAATCATATCAAAATTTCTAAGTTGTGATCACTTGTGTGCCTTGTGCACGTTCATGCGGCCCATTTTCGATTTTATCCCTTGTGCCTTCATTTGGTAGGGCATGTTGTGTTGCGCTATGTGAGGGTTCCCAATGAAACACGTTCAGGTCGAGTTGTTTTGTTTGGGGCGGCAACATCAAAATTGTTAATTTTTGACCTCCTGTGTGCCTTGTGCACATTTGGGTGGCCCATTTTTCATTTTCGCCCTTGTGCCTTCATTCAGTCATTCAACTATTCCTTTTTTGGTCAGGGGTAGGGGTTGGCTTTTCATGTGAAAAGTGAGTTTGTAATTGAGTTGTTTTGTTCGGGTGTGCCTGAAGAATGACTTTGATTCATTTGTAGGGTCATCGACTTTCTTCACTCCATCTCCACTTGGTAGCATATGAGCGGTAATGTTTTCCATGCTCGTCCTGGGAGGCATATGTGAACAATATTCCCATTCCACTCTGTTTTCTTGGGGTTGGATGGGGTTGATGTGTGTGGCTCCTTCAAACGCCTGGATGCTCGCTTAGGTTTCTCTTATGCCCCTTGGTCGCTCGTTGGCTCCTTTGAAATCAGCTCTTCACTATATCTCTCTCATGGCCCTTGGTCACACGTTTTCTCCTTTGAAATCGACTCTTCACGTTTTCTCCTCCCTTTTTTGTGTGGGGGGAGGGGTTGGATTTTCATGTGAAAGGTGGTTTGGTAAATGAGTTGTTTTTTTGGGTGCACCTGACGAATGGCCTTGAGTAATTTGTAGGGTTGTAGACTCTCATCTTCTCTCCATCCCCACTCTGTAGCACATGAGCGAGAATGTTGGCCATGCTTGTCCTGGGAGGCATATGTGAAAAGATTTACCCTTTCGCTCTGTGTTCTCAGAGTTGGATGAGGTTGTTGTGTGTGTCTCCTTGAGACGACTGACCACTCACCTATGTTGCTCTCGTGCCCCTTGGTCACTCATTGGCTCCTTTGAAATTGGATCTTTGCTATATTATTTACCTACTCCATTTTTCGTGGGTGGGAGAGGATGGATTTTATATCGTTGGATTCACGAAATTGACTCTTCGCTATATTTTTCACCTCGTCCCCTTTTGGTGGGGGGGAGGGGTTGGATTTTCGAATGAAAGGTGGGTTGGTAATTGAGTTTCTTGTTCGGGTGTGCATGAAGAATGGCCTTGGGTCATTTGTAGGGTTGCCGACTTTTATATTATCTCCATCCCCACTTGGTAGCACATGAGAGGTAATGTTGGCCATGCTCTTCCTTGGAGGCATATGTAAACAATTCCCCTTTCGCTCCATGTTCTCGAAATTGGATGGGTTGTTGTGTGTCGCTCCTTGAGATGATTGTCCTCTTCATTGTTTGGATCTTTACAGTGTTTGTTTCTTGTTCTTATACTCTTTCTATGTCAAAATTATGGCTTGAGATACATACATTTAAGAGGAATGTGGAATGGTTTTGGTTGTAAGTTGACCCTCTTGCTTTCTTTTTTCATTGGGCGATGTGAGGAGTAGTTTTACTTGTTGTAAAATTAAGGTTTGCAATTCCTTTAAGAGTGCATGCCATCTGTCCTTGCATTGGCTTTGAGGTTTTGATAGGTGTGGTGGCCCATATGTTTGATCGAGTGGTTGGATTTTTACTTTCATCTTGTGTGCACAGTAGGATTTTATGGCTTGGAATGTTGAGACACAAGGTGATGTGTATTTTTTTTTTTGATCGCGCATGCGATTTTGGTGGAATGGGGAGGAGGCTTGCTACGTTGATGGTGGGGGCTATATCCGGAAGGAGGAATTTAAGGTGGAATTCTTCAACATCCCTCCTCTGTGTTGAGGTGGCTGCAGGTGAAAATTATTCATTGTCTATTTGGTAAGTCAGCGGGGCAATCTCCTAGGTTGCTTGTATGTAGGGTGTGTGGGGTGAGGGGCTGCCTGATCCCCCCTCCTGTTTGGATATGTTCATGCCTTTTGTAGCGAGTCTACTGATTTTCATTTATTTTCTTCATATACCTTTGCATCAAGGTTTCCATAGGCAATTAAGTGATCAAGTTCCATTGTTGGTGTTGTCCAGGTGGACTCCTAGGTGGCCTCGGTACAGGGTGTGGAGGGTTGGTAGGGATTTTTTAAGAGAGGTTGCAAGCTTGGTCATTCTTGTTTTATTTCCATCCTTTGCCTTTTTCATTGAGGGTGTTGCAGGTGATCAAACGACTGAGGTCCACTATTGTTTCTGACTGGGTGGACTCCTAGGTGAACTCGGTGGGGGGAAGGGAGGGTTGGGGTGGAATTTATAATAGAGGTTGTCAACTTGGTCATTCTCCTTTTACTTCCTTCATTTCCCTTTGCAGTGAGGTTTTTGTAGGCGATCAAGCGATCGAGGTCCATTGTTGTTGCTGTCCAGGTGGAATCCTAGGTGGCCTCACTGCTTGGTGAGAAGGATTGGAGGGAATTTTTAAGGGACGTTTTGGGGTCGGTTGTTCTCCCTTTATTTACTTACTTTTCCTTAGCATCGAGGTCACCATAGGCGATCAGGTGATCAAGGTCCATCATTTTTGTTGTCTGAGTGGACTCCCAGGTGGCCTCAGTATGGGGTAGGGATGGTTTGGAGGAATTTTAGAGAGATTTTATGGGTTTGGTATACACTTAGGAGTGGGTTGAGCCTTTTTTACTCAACTTCAATACGCATTTTGGATTCATTTCAAATGGGTTCAACATAGCTTCATGGACCTAAATATGGTAGAGACAGGATGTTTTTGACTTTAGTTGAGGAGGAACTTTCACATGTGGATGATGGTCGATAGTTGTGACTGTATTTTGAATAACACATGGAGTTTCCATCATGGTCAGCACATTTCAGATAGAGATGGCTTGCTGGATGGACAACATGTTGTAGATGAGATGAAGGGTGCCTCATGGACCTAAACATGGATTACTTTACACTGATATGGGACAGATTCTTGATTGAGTTGATGGATGTGACAGGATGAAAGAAGAAAAACTAACGTAGGGTATGAGGATGTGCATTCTCATGATGAGAATGTATGGTTGGGCTGATCACCCAACTAGTTGAATTTATGAGGGCTATAAAAATGTGTAGAGTTATGCTAGATACATAGCAGGATTTTTTACGTTGAGTTGGTCGGATTACTTGATGCAGAGATTCGCATGATATTGACGATATATTATGGGTTGACATGATATATGTTGCAGCAACATGTGGTCATGATGGAGAGAATGACTTCCCCCGATGGTATAGCATGTGGTGATTGTGACAGATGCATTGATGATCATGGATTGAGGATATATTTCCCTTGGATATGTTAGACATGAACCTTGATGGTTTATGCGATGATACATTGCAACAAAAGTTGCAACAATATATTACAATGATATGATGCGACGATGATGGTAACACTATCGGGGACGATAGTCTTATTCTAAGTGGGGGAGTATGTAACACCCATGAGTTAAGGATGATAATAGAGGGCGTTGGAAGCGTTCAGTGGACATGCAATGAATGACGGTCGATGAAATGACAAAAACCTCAACCTATAAAAAGTATAAAAAAGCCTCCCTTCACATTCCTCCCAACTTGCCATGTCTTGTTATGCAGCTTCAACCTTGACCAATGTCTTGCCCCTGCCAATGTTTCATCCAAGCTTTAATACCAACTGTAGCCCTATTGTTGTATTCCTACTTCAATATTATATCTTCAAAAAATCTCAACTCGCCCTGAATCGTGCTCTGATACCATCTGTCACTATAATATCCCAAAAGGGAGAATGAAGTAATATTAAAACACAATATAAGAACTACAACTAAGTAAATAATAAATCTAAAGAAAACATAAAAATTTATAGAGAAGCTGAGCCATTTTATTTTATGGATATGAATCAGTTACACAATGTACAAAATATGAGTAGATCTAGCCCAAGAGATGGCCTAGAATCACCCTACAATGGTGCTCTCACCAGCATTGCGTAACTGGCGAGATTACCAAAGCAATATTGAATTTTCCTTTTTGTTGCTAGTATACATGAAAATGTTGCAAAATTAAATGTAGATCTAGGGAGCTCAAGAGCTCTAATGATGCAAAGATTCAAGATCTTGCCAATGTGATGGGAATCGAAGATAACCCAGAAAGGATTTTCCAGATCTACAACTTTGGAAAATCACCCTCATAGGGTTTGATCCTTTGTCTGCTAGGTTTATAGATTTGAAGCTAGATCTGATCCAAAGATGGCTGCAATATTTTCTTCAAATAGATCTGAGCTTTGAGGGCCGATCCCTCCTTCAGATCTAGAAGCTAGGAGCTTGAGATCTTTCCTTCTCTTTCTCCTCTAGATTGCAGCAACTGAAAATGTAGCTGCTACAGAAAATGCGCTATGAAAGAGAGAGAAGTTGAATTCCTGTTGAAATATGTTTCAATATTCTCCAGAATAATGGAAATACTGATGGAAAAGTGAGGGGATGATCCCTCACAAGATTACTAGCTGAATTGATAGCAACTTCCTTCCTCTTTTGGATGTGCTATGATGGAAAACATAATTCTAGACGGAATTACTGTTGGTAGGAGGTAAATAACTCTTGTATTGATGCCATATCTGAAATGAAGTCCTGGTAATGTTGATCTTCAAGCCCAAGGTGATAGGTGTAATCTTACACCAGTTCTCCAATTCAAATATTGAATACAACCTCCACCTCCAAACTGATATTCAGAAATTGCATAATTCATGAAGGTAGATGTTCTACAAATGATGGAAAATATAAGTGGCACCAATGCCTGATGTAGAATGAATTACAACCCCCTTTCCAAAGCTACTAAAAGAAAGAGGAGGGATCCCCAACCAGGAACAACCTATGCTAAAAATCACTTTCAATATTAGCTAAACAACCAAAGAAAGCATGGAATGTCGCATGACACTTCTAGATCTAAACATACCTCAAAATATATAATCAATAGGCCACCTTCATTATTGCCTTCAGCTTCATTATATAGATATGAGCCTTCCATAGCCTAGGCCCACTCCAAAACTGCATTGTACATGTGGACATAAGTCTCCATGGTTGACTGCATTGTTTCTCGATGTCCTCCATCATGTTCACATGGGGTGATCACCCTCTCCATCATGTGTGCATTAGATTCATCACTTCCTCCACTAACTTATCATAAGTGCTCTATGGTCTTCTTTGAATGCACTATGATCTTAGTTGACCTTATCAAAGATCCTCATGATTTTATATTTAAGATTCATGATCTTATTTGACTGTTTCATCCTCCATAATCTATCTCATAAATGAGACATGATCTCCATTAACGGAGCTCCTCCACTACTCCATGATTCTATATATAGATCTAGAATATCCTCATACACACATAAAAAGTGTATTTTATTCATCTTTGAGGTTTATGGGTCCCTCCACCCTTTTATTTACTTAATTAATTAAGTTTATTAGGAACTCTAATATTCCAAATATCAAGTGAAAATTTGGGAATATTACAGTCCTCCCTAGAAAAATGTTTCTTGTCCTCAAGCAACTGCAAACGTAGATGTTAGAGAAATTTCCCCCCCTCCAAATGGCATCCACACAAGGAAGGCACCCCCATCTACTGTAATGAGTTATGTATTCCCAACACCAAATTTGTCTCTCTAGAATGTCTAGAGTGATCTCTAACTGTGTATCTTGATACCCCTCATCAACCATGAAGCTCCAAGTGACAACCACAAGTTGTCCAGCATCCTCCACAATACATGAGATACATAAATATAGATGGTTCCTTCCATAAGAAGAAAGCTCCAACTCACAAATTATAACTCCACCCCATGCTACATGAAGTAAATAGAGGCCTTTCATGCCTCCATCCTTAGCCCTGTTGGCCTTGTTGGATCTAAGCATAATCCCAACATTGTACAAAAGAAGAAGTAGAGATATATGGGTAGATAAAGATGTCAAACCATATTCTCCCAATAGTAGCCAACGTAGAAATTCTCCCTGTTTCCACACCACACCATAAAGATAACAATTATGGTGTCCATAATCTCCAAGTAAGGGCTATCATAGGAGTGCCTCTTGCTACCATCCTCCAACACTATCATAAAAGGTAGGGGAGTATGTAGGACCAAAGTACCCCAATAAAAGCCACAACAACGAGATCTCTTGCTGCCTCCTCACATCATTATTTGTATCATGGAGCAACAAAAACATATTGAAGGACATTTGGAATGTAATTTCATCCCAATACAAAAAAATCCATTATCAAACATCATGAGAGTATTACGCCATATTACAAACGATATCAAACACATAAACATGGGAGATGTCATGTGATGGCCAAAATATCTCAACCAAAATGAACACGCCTTCTTCTGCTGCATTTTATCATTGATACACAAGGCATGAATAAGAAAAACATGAGCTATTGTGTGGTAACCATACTCACCCAAGAGCAACCGACGCAGCCATGCCTCCTTCTCATTTCATGAGTGTTTTTTAAGGCATGGATAAAATAAACGGGAGCCTTTGGGTAGTGACAAAACTCTCCCAAGGGAAACCAATGTAACCAAGCTTGTTGGCCAATGTCATATATCTACAAGTCGTCATACAACCCCTTGCTTATCATCCTCACCCACTCATCCCCATGTGGATGATGAATGATGTTCTGCATAAACATGGTATCCTCCCTTTGTAGAATACCATCCACCTTAGACTGATGAAGAACTTTGTACTCCATTAAATTTTGAATTACACCTCCAATGAGACATCTTAATGAGACTCTAATTTCACCCACGGTAGAATTTTCTCTTTGAGGTGTGAGATGCTCATTGAGAAAGTGTCATCTAGAAAGGAGAAAAGATTTCTCATCTCAAGTTGTCTACCATTTACCATATTTTCCTCCATTACTTCATGAGTGAAGCTACCTTTAGAATGCTCCAAGAATGATGGGGCCCTTTTATTATCATTGCTACTAAGTGACAGTGCTATATATATGCATAGTAATACATATGTTGTCTCAAAGCAGGCACAATGTTGATCTCATAATCAGTCATTGTACGTAGGATTATGCTCATCCCATTTTATGAAACTCTACACTTCAACTCAAAGTGTTGAATGTAGTCCATTAATGACAAAGTGGGATAGCTTTCCATATCCTCCTTGATTATATCAATGGTCCTCTACGCTATGATATGTTTCTGCTTCAAATTAGCATTTTTTTTAACCCTTGGTTATGCATTGGCCCTGATGGCATGTCCCCATAAGTTTTAATAAGATCTATTGAAACAATAGGTGATGAATGTGTATGCATGCCTTGGATCAAATGATGTGTGGGAACCTCATGCCAAAACACAAGAGTTCCTCCAACCTAGAAAATTGTGTCTCCAACTACTGGTAAGAGAGATGGCCACTCTTCTACCAATGTAGCAGCACTATAATCTTCCTCCTCTTCCTCATGCATCTTCTCAATCATGCATGGGACTCTATGTGTCAAGATCTCAAGAATATCTTGCAAAGTTGCAAGTGTCACTTCTCTAGATGCAAGTACTTTTGCAGCTATTGGTGAATGTAGTGACCTCTTGTCTAGAATGACATTATTGATGCCTTCCTTTATTTCCTTAGGAAATGTATCTTTATGGCACCTCTATGTCTTCATTAAATCAAACTTATTCCTCAACTTGTGAAATAAATTTGAATATTTAGTCACCTTTGCATGCTCCATGTGACTAAACCACCAATCAATGGCTTCACCTGAAATATGAAGTGCTGCAATTTGGACAACCTCTTTTTCAGCCATAGGATGTAGCATGAAAAATGTATCTAACTATTTCCTCCAAGCCTTAACAATGCTTGAGGAAGATCCATCAAATTTAGGCAAACAAAATCTATTGTGCCTTCCTCTTCTATTGCTGCTACGGGATATTCTTTTTTCCTTGAGTTCAAACAATTATTGGAGAGTTAGAATCTCTTTGAAGGCTCTAGATTATGCTTTGGACTCTTCAAGATATAGACTGAGAGTCTCATGATTCTCAGGTTCTGTTCTTTCTTCATTTCTATACCTCTCACCTTCTTCAAAGAAAGTGGGCATAGTAGATCTATGAGGAGATCTGTATAAGACAGAGAAGCTCAATGCCTACTAAAATATGTTGCAATAGTATCTAGGCTTATGGAAATACTAATGGCAAAATGAGGGGATGATCCCTCACAGGATTACTAGTTGAAATGCTAGTGACTTCCTTCCTCCTTTGGATTTGCAATGACAGAAAAGGTATTTCTAGATGGAATTACTACTGCTAGGAGGTCAATAACTCTTGGCCTAATTCCAGATCTAAAATGAAAACCTGGGAATATTGATCTTCAAGCTAAAGGTGATAGGAATAATCCTACATTAGTTCTCCAGCTGAAATACTGAAGACAACCTCCACCTCCAAACTGATCTTCAGAAACTGCGTAATTCCTTAAGGTAGATGTTCTGCAGATGACTAAAAATATAAGTGGCACCAATGCCTGATGTAGAATGAAGTAAAACCCTATTTCTAGAGCTACTCAAAGAAAGAGGAGGGATCCCTGACCAAGAACACCCTATTCTAAACAACACTTGAAATCTTAGCTAAACAACCAAAGAAAGCATGGAATTTCACATGACACTTCTAGATCTAAATAGACCTCAAAATATATAATCAATATCCCATCTTCATTGGTTCCTTCACCTTCATTATATAGATATGAGCCTTCCATAGCCTAGGCCCACTCCAAAAATGTGTTGTACATGTGGACATAAGTCTCCATGGTTTACTGTGTTGTTTCTCCATGTCCTCCATCATGTTCACATGGGGTTATCACCCTCTCCATCATGTGTTCATTAAATGCATCACTTCCTCCACTAACTTATGATAAGTGCACTATAATCTTCATTGAATGATCTATGATCTGAGTTTACCTTATCAAAGATCCTCATGGTTTTATATTTAAGATCCATGATATTATTTGACTGTTTCATCCTCCATAATCTATCTCATAAATGAGACATGATCTCCATTAATGGAGCTGCTCCACTACTCCATGATTCTAGATCTAGATCTAGAACATCCACATACACATATAAAAAGTGGATTTTATTCATCTTTTAGGATTATGGGTCCCTCCACCCTTTTATTTACTTAATTAATTAAGTTGATTAAGAACTCTAATATTCCAAATATCATGTGAAAATTTGGGAATATGATAGTCACGAAGTGGTAGTGGTGCCAACGCTTCACCCGTGTGATGGCACCCAAGGAAACACATTCGGGTGGGTCAGCTGGGGTCATGTCGTGTGAGGGCGAGTGTGTAGAAAATGCTAACTGGTGATCGTGTGTGTGCCTTGTGCATGTTCAGGTAGGTCGGTTTGTGCGGTTCAGGTAGTGCCGTTAGGGTGGGTCGGGTCATGCATTTGGGCAGGTCGGGTCGTGCTATTTAGGTTGCACGTTCGGGAAGGCCAGGTCGTGCGTTTAGGCGAATTGGGTTGTGTCGTCCACATCGTGCGTTTAGGCAGGTCGAGTCGTGCATTTGGGTGGGTCGAGTCGTGTGTTGGAGCGGTTCGGGTCAGGTCCTGTGAGGGTGGTCATGTTAAAAATGCTAAGTTATGACTTCCCATGTGCCTTATGCATGTTCGTGTGACCCATTTTCCTTTTCCTCCCCCGTGCCTTTGTTTTGATGGGTCAGGTCCTGCCGTGTTAGGGCGCCTTGGGAAATGCATTTAAGTAAGGTTTGGTTGTGTGAGGGAGGCCATATAAAAAATGATAAGTTTTGACTGCCCCTATGCCTTGTGCACGTTCATGTGACCCATTCGACATTTTCTCCCTTATGCCTTCGTTCTGGTGGGTCGGGTCGAGTCGTGTGTGGGTACCCAAGGAAAAGCATTCGAGTCAGGTCATGCCATGTGAGGCCACTCAAAGAAACATGTTCAGGCGGGTCAGGTCGGGTCATGTTGTGTGAGGGCGCCCAAGGAAACACGTTCGGGCGGGTCGGGTTGGATCGTGACATGTGAGGGCACCCAAGGAAGCACGTTCAGGCAGGTCAGGTCAGGTCGAGTCATGTGAGGGCACCCAAGGAAATGCATTCGAGTCGGGTCGAGTCAGGTCATGTGAGGGTGTCCATATCAAAGATACTAAGTTGTGACCGACTGTGTGCCTTATGCATGTTCGTGTGACCCCTTTCCGATTTTCTCCCTTGCGCCTTCGTTCACGTGGGTCAGGTCGAGTCGTGTAGTGTGAGGGCACCCAACGAAACATGTTATGGTCAGGTCGAGTCAGGTCGTGTGAGGGAGGTCATATAAGAAATTCTAACTTGTGACTGTCCGTGTGCCTTGCCCATGTTCGTGTGACCCATTTGCCATTTTTTTCCTTGTGCCTTCGTTTGGGCTAGTCGGATCATGCCATGTGAGGGCACCCAAGGAAAGGCGTTCAGGCTGGGTTAGGTCGGGTCATGTGAGGGTGCCCAATTAAATGCATTTGGGTCGGGTCAGGTTGTGTGAGGGATGTCGTATTGAAAATGCTAAGCTGTGACCGCTGATGTGCCTTGTGCACCTTCGTACGACCTGTTTTTCTTTTGCTCCTTTGTGCCTTTTTTCAGTCGAGTCGGGTCGTGTCATGTTAGGGTGCTCAAGGAAATGTATTCAGGTCGGGTTGAGTTAGCTCATGTGAGGGAAAATGCAGTAATACTAAAAAAAAATATAAGAACTACAACAAAGTAAACAATAAATGTACATACACAACAAAATGCACAAAAATAGGTGAGCCATTTTATTAATTTGGAGGTGAAAAAGAAATTACAATAGTGCTCAAAATATGAGACACTCAAGCCAAAAAAGTAGCCTAGAATTACCCTACAATGATATCCGAAGAGGGACTGCATAACTTCTTCTCTTCTGGAAGGTATACTACACTATCCCTACTACAAATGTAGGGACTACAAATGCCTGAAAGATAAAAATTCAGATATAGGCAGAATGGGAGCTCCAATGATGCTGAAGACGTAGATATGGGCTCTATGATGGATTCCCAAGATAACCTAGAAGGGGTTTCTCAAATCTGTAAGTCTAAGATAACCTTCCCCTTAGGGCTTCACATATATGCTACTGGGAAATGCAGATCTGAAGCTAGATCTGATGATATGATGGCTGCAATAATGTACAATCAGATCTATGCAAGAAGGCTTGATCACTTCACTAGATTCTTGGGCTAAAATCTCAAGATATGGCTCCTCCAATATCCTCCACTGAAAATAGCTTTTGAATAAACAACAGCTTCAAAAAATTGTGCTATCAAAGAGGGAGGCTCTTTAGCCTACTGCTAGATGTGGCAAATCATCTCCTGAGTGATGGAATTAAAAGATCCAATGTGAGGAGGTTATCCCTCATAGGATTTCCAACTAAAATACTGGAAACTTCCTTCCTCCAATATATCTACAAGACTGGACTACACAATCCTTGAAGGGACTGTTGTTACATGGAGGTAAAACCCTAAGGCCTGAATGCCAGATATAAATCTGCTACTCCTAAAAGACTGAATATGAAGAACAAGTTGGTAATATGAGTCATCCACTGGTTTCCTATTTGGATGCTAGAAACAACCTTCTGAAGATGGCAGCAATGCTTGATATGTAATGAAGAACAATCCTCTTTCCAGAGCTACTCAAAGGAAGAGGTGGGATTCCTACTTAGGAACACCCTGCAAACTCTACTAAACAACCCAAGCTTAGATAGAAATGTCCTTAGAAAAATCTATATCTAAATAGATCAAGAGATGAATAATCTAAATCATGCCTTCCATTGTGCCTTCACCTTCATTATATGCATGTGCCTTCCATAGCCTAGGCCCACTCCAAATTTGCATTGTACAAGTGGACAAAGTCTCCATGTTTGACTACGTTGTTGATTTGGTCAATGTTGACTAAATCAACATGATCCATGTCCTCCATCATGTTCATTTTGGATGATCACCCTCTCCATTATGCATTCATTAAATTCATCACTTCCTCCACTATCTTATCATAAGTGCTTAATGATCTTCTTTGAATGTATTATGATCTCAATTGACCATATCAAAAATCCTCATGATTTATATTTAATATGCATGATCTTATTTGACTAGTTCGTCCTCCATAATATATCTCATAAGTGAGACATGATCTCCATTAATGGATTTTCTCCACTACTCCATGATTCTAGATCTAGATCTAAAATATCCACATACACAAATAAAATTTGGTTTTTATTCATCTTTGATTTTTTTGGGTCACTCCACCCTTTTATTTACTTAATTTATTAAGAAAATCAAGGACTCTAATATTTCAGATATCATGTGGAAATTTGGGAATATTAAATCCCCCCCCCCCCCTGGGGAAAAATGTTGCTTGTCCTCAAGAAACTCCAAAAGTAGATGCAAAACCATCTATTCCCCTTCCAATGGCATCCACATAAGGCTTCCTCCATTTGCTGCAATGTGTAATGCATGTTTGGTTCCAAAGTTGTCCTTTAAAAACATATAGAATTACCTCCAACTGTATGGTTAGATTTCCTCCTTCTATCATGAAGTACCAAGTGACAACCATATCAGTTCAAAATTCATCATTAATACATGAGATACATAAAATAAAGTGGCTCTTTCCACAAAGGAAAATTTCCATCTCACAATACATCTCTCCATCCCATGCTTCATGAATTTGATTGAGCATTAATATGATCTCATCCTTAGCCCTATTCACCTTGTTAGATCCAAGCATAATTATGACATCATGAAAAAGAAAAAAGGGAGATATATGGGTAGACAAAGATGTCAAACCATATTCTCCTAATAGTAACCACCGGAGTAAGGCCCTTTACTGCCACCCTCCACCTCCTCCATGTAATATGGACAAGCCAAACTCCCCCAAAAGCAACCAAAGCAGTAAGTGATATTGTTGCTTTCTCTCGTCCTGATATGCATCATGGAGAAAAAACATAATAATGGACATATGGAATGTCACATCATCCCAATAAAAAGAAACATCATCAATACACATCATGAGAGTATTATGCCAAGATTTACCCAATACAAAACACATAGACATAGGATATGTCATGTGGTGGAAAATCTCTCTCAAGAGAAACAAAAATGAACATGCCTTCTTTTCCTACATTCTATCATTGATACACAAGGCATGAATTGGAAAAATATGAGATATTTGGTGGTAACCATACTCACCCAAGAGAAACCAGCACAACCATGCCTCCTTCTTCATTTCATAAGTGTTCTTCAAGGCATGGATCAAAGAAATAGGAGCCTTTGGGTGGTGACAAAATTCTCCCAAGGGAAACCAACGTAACCAAGCTTGCTAGCCCATGTCATAAATGTAGAAGTGGTCATGCAACCCCTTGCTTATCATCCTCACCCACTCACCCCAATATGAATGATGAGTGATGTGCTGCATAATCATGGTATCCTCCCTTTGTAGAATACCATCTTCCCAAAACTGCTGAAGAAATTTTCACTTCATGAAATGTTGAAGTGCAGCTCTATTGAGATCCCTCAATAAGATTCTCTTTTCACCAAATGCCCTCCAAAACAAATGAAGTTTTGGATCTGCTGTAGGTAGAATTTTCTCTTTGAGCTGTGAGGTGCTCATTGAGAAAGGATCGTCTATAAAGGAGAAAAGGTTTCTCATCTCAAGATGTCTACCATTTATCATCTTTACCTCCATTGCTTCATGAGTGAATCTACCTTCAGAATGCTCCAAGAATTATGGGAACTCCTCATCTTCACAGCTACTAAGTGACAGCGCTATAGATCTGTATGATAATATACGTTTTGTCTCAAATCAACGCACACCACTTATCTCATAACTAGATATTGTACACAAGATTATGCTCATCCCATTTTCTGAAACTCTACACTTCAAATCAAATGGTTGAATGTAGCTCAATAATGATGAAATAGGATAGTTATTAACCTCCTCCTTGATTATATCAAGGGTCCTCTACGCTGTGATATGTTTCAGCTTTAAATCGGCACTATGTTATAACCCTTGGTTATGCATTGGACCTAAAGGCATGTCCTCATAAGTTTCAATAAGTTCTATTGAAAAAATATGTGATGAAATTTCATACATACCTTGTATCAAATGATGTGTGGGAACCTCTTTCCAGAACACAAGAGTTCCTCCAACCGCGACAATAGTGTCTCCAACTGCTAGTAACAGTGGTGGATGCTTTTCTCCAAATGTACTAGCATTGGAATATTCCTCCTCCTCCTCACGCATCTCCTGAATCATGCATGGGACTCTATGTGTCAAGGGCTCAAGACTATCTTGCAGAGTTGCAAGTGTCTCTTCTCCAGATGCAAGTAGTTCTACATCTAGTGGTGAATGTAGTGAATTCTTGTCTAGAGTGACAATATTGACATCCTCCTCCTTAGGAAATGTCACTTTGTGACACATCTCTTGTTTTCTCCCATCAAATTCCTTCCTCAACTTGTGAAATAACTCTGAATATTTAGTCACCTTTGCATGCTCCATGTGACCAAACGACCAATCATTGGCTTCACCTAAAATATGAAGTTCTACAATTTGAAAAACCTCTCCTTTAGCTACAGGATGTAGCCTGAAAAATGCATCTAACTCTCTCCTCCAATCCTTAATAGTGCTTGAGGAAGATCCATCAAATGTAGGAAAATAAAATCTATTATACCTCTTTCTTCTATTACTGCTATAGGATCCTCTTTCTTCTTTGATTTTGAAGAATTTTTGGAGAGTTAGCTTCTCCTCGAATGCCCTATAATATTCCTTGTACTTTTTGAGATATAGATTGAGAGTCTCATGAGTCTCAAGTTCATTCCTTTCTTCATTTCTACACCTTTCACCTTCTCCAAATAAATTGGGCATAGTGGATCTATGAGGAGATATAGGATTCTCCGGTTTTCTTCTTTGCTGACAGGGAGTGCTTAGACCTTCCTCATCACATTTTCTTCTTGGATCTTCTTTTTTCTTTTCCTCTTTCATTTGATTGACATCCTTGGGAAGATCTTGCATAGATCTATAGAAATGAGTGGAAAATTTTTCTTCCTCCATGATATATCTCATCTATCTGCTTCTTCTTTTGATGTAAAAGATGAAACGTCCACAAGATGAGCCAAAGATCATGCTCTGATACCACTGTAATATCCCAAAAGGGAAAATGAAGTAATACTAAAAAAAAATATAAGAACTGCAGCAAAGTAAAAAATAAATCTACATACACAATAGAATGCACAAAAATAGATGAGCCATTTTATTAATTTTGAGGTGAAAAAGAAATTACAACAGTGCTCAAAATATGAGACACTCAAGCCACAAAGTAGCCTAGAATGACCCTGCAATGATATCCCAAGAGGGACTGCATAACTTCTTTTCTTCTGGAAGGTATACTGTGATGTCCCTATTGCAAATGTAGGGACTACAACTGCCTGAAAGATAAAAATTCAGATCTAGGCAGAATGGGAGCTTCGATGATGCTGAAATTGTAGATCTGTGCTCTATGATGGATTCCCAAGATAACCCAGGAGGGGTTTCTTAGATATATAAATCTAAGATAACCTTCCCCTTAGGGCCTTACATATATGATGTAGGGAAATGTAGATATGAAGCTAGATCTGATGATATGATGGTTGCAATGATGTAAAATCAGATCAATGCAAGAAGGGTTGATCCCTTCACTAGATTCTTGGGCTAAAATCTCAAGATCTAGCTCCTCCAATCTCCTCCATTGAAAATAGCTAGTGAATAAATAAAATATTTATAAAGCTACGCTATCAGAGAGGGAGGCTCTTTAGCCTACTGCTAGATGTGGAAAATCATCTCCTGAGTGATGGAAATAATATATCCAATGTGAGGAGGTTATCCCTCATAGGATTTCCAGCTAAAATACTGGAAACTTCCTTCCTCCAATAGATCGACAGGACTGGACTATGCAATCCTTGAAGGGATTTTTGCTGCATGGAGGTAAAACCCCAAGTCCTAAATGCCAGAAATAAATATGCTGCCCCTGAAAGGATGAACCTCAAGAAAAAATTGGTAAGATGAATCCTCCACTGATTTCCTAGATGAATGCTAGAAACAACCTCCTGAAGATGGAAACAATGCTTGATATGGAATGAAAAACAATCCTCTTTCCAGAGCTACTGAAATAAAGAGGTGGGATTCCTGCTCAGGAAAACCCTGAAAAATCTTCTAAACAGACCAAGTTTTCATATAAATGTCCTTAGACAAATCTATATCTAAATAGATCAAGGGATGAATAATCCGAATCATACCTTCCATTGTGCCATCACCTTCATTATATGCATGAGCCTTCCATGGCCTGGGCCCACTCCAAATCTGTGTTGTACATGTGGAAAAAGTCTCCATGTTTGACTATGTTGTTGATTTGGTCAATGTGGACTAAATCAACATGATCCATGTCCTCCATCATGTTCATATGGGGCGATCACCCTCTCCATTATGCATGCATTAAATGCATCACTTCCTCCACTATCTTATCATAAGTTCTTAATGATCTTCCTTGAATGCATTATGATCTCAGTTGACCATATAAAAGATACTCATGATTTTATATTTAAGATGCATGATATTATTTGACTGGCTCATCCTCCATAATATATCGCATAAGTGAGACATGATCTCCATTAATGGAGCTGCTCAACTACTCCATCATTCTAGATCTAGATCTAAAATATCCACACACACACATAAAAAGTGGTTTTTATTCATATTTGAGGTTTGTGGGTCCCTCCACCCTTTTATTTACTTAATTTATTAAGAAAATCGAGGACTCTAATATTCCAAATATGATGTGGAAATTTTGGAATATTACATGGGTTGTGTGAGGGATGCCGTATCAAAAATGTTGAGTTGTGACTGCTCGTGTGCCTTGTGCACCTTCGTACAATTCATTTTCCATTTGCTCCTTTGTGCCTTCGTTGGGTAAGGTCGGGTCATGTCGTGTTAGGGTGCCCAAGGAAACGTATTCGGATTGGGTTGAGTCATTTGAGGTGTTAGCCCGCCTATGAAATTTTTGACAAGCAAATAGGGGGCTAAATTGTTTTTGAGCCTTCAAGGAGTGCATTTCTTCTGAAAACACAGTCTCCTTGAAGCCTCCTTGTGCCTTTGCCCTTTGGTAGTATTCCCTCTTCTGATTTCCTTTATAAAGCCTCTCTGCTGTGAAGAAATGCCCAAAGGCCCCCTTTTCCCTCTTATTTCACCGCCAATTAACCTCTATTTCATCCCCCTTGTCTTCCCCTTCTATTTTCCTTCTTACCCTTCATTTCCCCCTAAAATCCCCTTTAAATTCCCCCCCTAACCTTTGCTGACCTTCTTCCCCCTTTATTTCTCTATCGTTCCCCTTCCCAACCTTCAAATTCCATTAAAAAGGGGCCAAAACCCACTTCCCGACCTTATTATAGGCCTAAGCCCCTTTCCCGCAAGCCCCTTCAACCACTTCCCCACATGTGCCCCAGCGCTGGGACCAAGCGCTTAAGTCCCGAGCGGCAATCGCAATCGGAACTGTTGGGTGGGTGTAAATCCTTTGTAAAAGCAAAAACCCCCCATGCGATTGTTTTAACACAAGGTCTCACGATGTGTTTTGATCCGTTGATCTGTCGTAAAGATCGACGGCGGAGCGCTAATCGCAAGACCCGGCTCAATCGCAATCGCAAGTCTCAACAGTGCCACCCCGATTGCAGTCCTCCGATCCACTTCTCCACCGTTGATCTCCCAGCCAGATCGGACGGTCCCGCATTAATCACACCCTCCGCCCGATCATTAATCGCAAGCCCTTTCCACCGTCCTCTGATCTCATCCTGACCGTTGATCTGTCCCGCGATCCTACGGCCAGCGCTCAATTGCATTTCCCCTCCCGATCGCAATCGCAAGTCCCATCTCTCTACCTCCGATTGTGATGCTCCGATTTAATCATAACCGTCCATCCTCCCGCAGATCCGATGGTCATCGCAACTCCCGATCCCCCGATCGCACTGCCCCTCCGATTACATCTGAGCTGTTGATCTGGCGTTCAGATCTAACGGTCATCGCTCAATCGCATTACCCCACCCAATCGCAATCGCAACACTCATGTTGTACCCTCCGATCAATCGCAAGCCTTTTCCTCCGAGCTCCGATTGCGACCCTCCAATCTCATCCTGACCGTCCATTCTTCCCACAGATCAACGGTCCTGCGCCAATCACACCCCCCACCCGATCGCTGATCGCAAGTCCTTCTGTTTCCCCCCTGATTAAATCCCCGCCGTTGATTTGGACCCGAGATCAACGGTTGTCGCTCAATCGCTTCCCCATTCTCGATCGCAATCGGAACTTTCAAAAGGTGTGTTGCAATTGCCACTCGCTCTGGCCTCCGATTGCGATTGTTGCGATTAGATCCTAGCCGTAGGTCCTCCCCTGGATCCGACTGTTCTGATTTAATCGCCCTCCGCCTTCGTTGGGTCCCACATCCAAAGCTCCGCTCCCTCGTTTGTTGGTGATCCCCTTTGTTATTCGCCCAAAGCCAATTTTTGGGTTTTTACGCTATTAACCATTTCTTCTGCTGATTCTCTCCTCCGTTGTTCCGCCACCATTCCTCCGCCTCCATAGAATTTCTCCACCGCTGCCCGGGTTTGTAACAAATCCATTGTATTATGCAGATAGCACAGAGAGGCCATTTCAGCCAGCCAGCGAAGCAGCAGAAACAGGATTTAAGGGGGGTTAATGACTATTGCTGATATAATTAACGTTAATCCCGCATTAAAAGGATTCAAGCACAGTTTGAAGACTAAGAGCGCACCAGCAATGCCATAACTATGCTACCTAACAGCAGGACATTTTCCTCTAGAGGTACACCTTCCCGCAGCATCCTCCATGCTTCTCGAGCCCAGGAAAGTCAAGAACACTGACAGAGCTTCTTAAAATATTGTCAGGCCGCGGTAATGAAGCATGGATGGACAGACGGACCTTTGAACCAGTTCATTTATTCCAGAGTGGCAGCACAGAGCTCCAAGCACCAGAAAGGACTCCAAAGAAATATCAGAGGCCGAGTTCGGCCTGACAGAGACTCCCCATGCAGATTACAAAGTACACACAGCGATGCAGAAAGCCATTAAGTGGTATGGGCATGAACACTTCCGCCTGAATGTCTTAATGAGATCAATTCAATGTTCATCTACCTCTGTTTCTTCCGCTTCTCCTATATGTAATCCCTGAGAACGAATTGTAAAGGTTGTTGTTCAGTTGTTGGGTATTTTGCTGTTAGAGGGATTCATTTGACTGTTAGAACAGTCGTGAGAGGGAGTAGTAGAGTAGTTGTATGTAATAGGCTAGGAGGAGAAGTTTTTACTGTAACAGCCATTGAGCTTATTGTACATGACTGGTTTTGCATCAATTAATCAAAGCACATTTCACAGGATCCTGGTCTATTACTATTGGTGATGTGTTTCTTACCCTGTTTATTACATTTTCATGCTGTTTCATTGTTCTTCTGGTAGGCAAAAGAATTATAACATAGGAGTCACCCTTGTTAGGTGCCCTATGTTTCCTGATCTCCCTACCTTTAATGTTTTCTGCTTTGTGTGCTGTCTAAGAGTGAATTCACGTGGTTTAACCAGTGCAGCGGATGTTATTGCCTTCTGGCTGATGTATGAACTTGGGGGTTTGCTGCTTGGATGTTTCTCTGTCAAATATATCTCTATTTTTCCCTTAGAGTTGCTAAAGCAGACCTGGAGTTAAATGACCTCTGGTCCGATCTATAAGCAGCCCCTTTGTCCCTTTGAGAGCTTCCCTAGAGTATGTCCAAGCAGGTCTGGAGTTAAATGACCTCTGACCTGATCTATAGACAGGAATTTTGTTGTCTTTCCTTCTTCCACTTTCCCTCCTTAATGTTCCATTCCATCATTTTCCTAAAAGATCCTTTAGTGTAGATGACTCGCCCTTTGAAAGCCTTGGCTAGTGGATGCAAGTAATTTCCTTTCATGACTCTATAGCCCAATGGATGGCACTATCTTGGCCTATCCTCTTTGCTGAAGCCTCCTGTTGTTTTGTTCCCTTTCTCCCATTACTTTCTCAGCCTATGATCTCCTAACCAACCCAACAACCAACCAACCAAATCATTTAAAACCCCTTGTGATTGATAACTAGCCTAACATCTCATTTTGAGCTTCATAGATATATCATTCTTAGCTCTATTTGGAGAGATCCCTCTCCGGGTCCAGGAGGGCTAGATCCTAGGGCCCAAAAGTGGTTATGATGTTGTCTCATCTTTTGGTCTTGCCAATCTGGACAAAACATGGGAACCCCAACATAATGGCGACTCCGCTGGGGATTTGAGTGCATTTCACCTCAAACATCCTTAGGCACCCATAGACCCAGAATCTCTGGTTAGATTGGCATTCTCATTGCTGATGGTGGACAACACCCTGCTTCAAACATTCATAATCATCCACCTGGAGACTCCACACTCCCTATGATCCAAAGAGAAAATGACTCCACTGGTGAAGGACACTGAACTGGTTGAGAAGAGACAGTAGCCTTCTTTGCAAAAGCATGAATCCAAACATGGACAGGGATGCGAAGTATAATGCTTTGTATAATAAAGTATGTAGAATAACAGAAATGTTTGGCGAAGTGCTGGAGAGGTACATGGCTGATATGAATGCATATGATGAATATTTAGAACAGCCCATGTCTCCTTCAGAGCAAGAACAAACTCAAAGCCGAGAAGATGAGCAAGACATGTATGATGCTCAAGAATATATAGAAGATGAGGAGGGAAGTGATCAAGAGCTGCCTGATTGCTTACACATGTCTTGTGTTACGCTGACCAGAGAATATCAGGACCTATTAGCAAAGGCTGATAGGGAAAGCTGCCTTGAGGAAACAAGAGATTATATAGAAGAGGCAGAATCCGATACGGAAGAAGAGGCTCAAGAGGAAATCCCGCCTCCCAGTCAGTTAATGCGAGAAGAAGAGGACTGTTGTTCTTCTGTCCATGATGTGAGGGAAACCCCTCTTTTGATAGAAGAAGAGATTGACCGGATATTGAACCAGCAGTCCACCCCAGACATCTTCTATAGAACACACACTCTTGCTCACTCATATTGTGAGTTTGATGTTTCAGATTCAGAAGACTCCTCTGTGGATCAGGACGAAGAAAGACCTGTTGTGCGCCCAGAATGGTGGACTTGGTCAAGTCCGCCTATCTATGACACTGATGGGGAAAGTTATGAAAGCATCAGTGATGAGTGTCATGAGATCGGACGCCAGCAGTCTTTCCTTTCAGAAGATGAGGAGGAAAGCAAAGAAGAGATTCTTGAGCACGATGAAAGCAAGGAGTTTCCTCTTGAAAAGGAGGAAGTAATGGAACAAGCCCCTGCTCAAGAATACATGGACCTTTTCACGGAGCTTAGCACACCAGAGCAGAACATATCAGAGCTCCACAAGGACTCAGTTGCAATATATGATGAGTCCTCCAGTTCAGAAGATGAGGGATATTATCTCTCTCAAGAGAGTCTTCCTCTTGATCCAGTGGAAGAAGAAGAGATCTTGGTTGAAGCCAGCCTTCCAGATACTCCTAGCCAGGTATCTTTTCATGATCCTTACGCACACCTCCTGCATACATTTGAGGAAGGATCAAGGGTTTTGTTGAGTAGCATGTTGCAGACAAAAATAAATTTTTTCAAAGCTGCTGTTATCAAACAAAAAGAGTGGGAGCTGCCCTGCCTATCCAGCATGCTCAAGGAGTTGAGCAAGAAGGAACAGTCATGGGATCACTTGATGGACTGGTTGCATTGGAAGACAATGTTTGTAAGCTAGACTGTAAATATTCCAGTTAGAGTAGGGTAGGTAGGAAGCTCAATAAATCTCAGTCTAAGAGCACGTAGTTAGTTGTTTCAATTTTTGTCTTAGAATGTAGAGAAGAAACCTGCTAGACAGTCTAATCCTAGCAGGTAGTAGTGTAGGTAGAGAAGCATATGAGACCAACAGTCTAATCTGGTCTCATGGAGTAATAAGGGTAGAAATAGAATAGTTTTATTTTTCCTATTTGTAAAAATTGATGATGTAAAAGGGTCTGCAAGTCCAAATGCACCCAGGAAGAAAAATTATAGAACTATAGTGTGGGTAGGTAGTTGTATGGGAAGTGTTTCTGCTGATATGTTTTCTTCATAGCTTGTGGCAGCAGATCAAAGAAAGAGATGGATGGTTCACGCAGCAGGCACCTGGCCTACACCAAGAGATGAATTTCTGAATTCTTGACTCCTTCAAGAAGAAGCCATCCCCATGTGGAGCCACTGTTAGCCCCCCTATGAAATTTTTGACAAGCAAATAGGGGGCTAAATTGTTTTTGAGCCTTCAAGGAATGCATTTCTTCTGAAAACACAGTCTCCTTGAAGCCTCCTTGTGCCTTTGCCCTTTGGTAGTATCCCCTCTGCTGATTTCCTTTATAAAGCCTCTCTGCTGTGAAGAAATGCCCAAAGGCACCCTTTTCCCTCTTATTTCACCCCCGATTAACCTCTATTTCATCCCCCTTGTCTTCCCCTTCTATTTCCCTTCTTACCCTTCATTTCCCCCTAAAATCCCCTTTAAATTCCCCCCCTAACCTTTGCTGACATTCTTCCCCCTTTATTTCTCTATCGTTCCCCTTCCCAACCTTCAAATTCCATTAAAAAGGGGCCAAAACCCACTTCCCGACCTTATTATAGGCCTAAGCCCCTTTCCCGCAAGCCCCTTCAACCACTTCCCCACATGTGCCCCGGCGCTGGGACCAAGCGCTTAAGTCCCAAGCGCCAATCGCAATCGGAACTGTCGGGCGGGTGTAAATCCTTTGTAAAAGTGAAAACCCCCGATGCGATTGTTTTAACACAAAGTCTCGCGATGTGTTTTGATCCGTTGATCTGTCGTAAAGATCGACGGCGGAGCGCTAATCGCAAGACCTGGCTCAATCGCAATCGCAAGTCTCAACAGTGCCGCCCCGATTGTAGTCCTCCGACCCACTTCTCCACTGTTGATCTCCCCGCCAGATCGGATGGTCCCGCATTAATCGCACCCTCCGCCTGATCATTAATTGCAAGCCCTTTCCACCGTCCTCCGATCTCATCCTGACCATTGATCTGTCCTACGATCCGACGGCCAGCGCTCAATCGCATTTCCCCTCCCGATCGCAATCGCAAGTCCCATCTCTCTACCTCCGATTGTGATGCTCCGATTTAATCATAGCCGTCCATCCTCCCGCGGATCCGAAGGTCATCGCAACTCCCGATCCCTCGATTGCACTGCCCCTCTGATTACATCTGAGCCGTTGATCTGGCCTTCAGATCTAACGGTCATCGCTCAATCGCATTGCCCCACCCAATCGCAATCGCAACACTCATGTTGTAGCCTCCGATCAATCGCAAGCCTTTTCCTCCGAGCTCCGATTGCGACCCTCCGATCTCATCCTGACCGTCCATTCTTCCTGCAGATCAACGGTCCTGCGCCAATCGCAACCCCACCTGATCGCTGATCGCAAGTCGTTCTGTTTCCCCCTGATTAAATCCCTGACGTTGATCTGGACCCGAGATCAAAGGTTGTCGCTCAATCGCTTCCCCATTCTCGATCGCAATCGGAACTTTCAAAAGGTGTGTTGCGATTGCCACTCACTCCGGCCTCCGATTGTAATTGTTGCGATTAGATCCTGGCCGTAGGTCCTCCCCTGGATCCGACGGTTCTGATTTAATCGCCCTCCGCCTCCGCTGGGTCCCACATCCAAAGCTCCGCTCCCTCGTTTGTTGGTGATCCCCTTTGTTATTCGCCCAAATCCAATTGTTGGGTTTTTACGCTATTAACCATTTCTTCTGCTGATTCTCTCCTCCGTTGTTCCGCCACCATTCCTCCGCCTCCATAGCATTTCTCCACCGCTGCCCGGGTTTGTAACAGATCCATTGTATTATGCAGATAGCATAGAGAGGCCATTTCAGCCGGCCAGCGAAGCAGCAGAAACAGAATTTAAGGGGGGTTAATGACTATTGCTGATATAATTAACGTTAATCCCACATTCAAAGGATTCAAGCACAGTTTGAAGACTAAGAGTGCACCAGCAATGCCATAACTACGCTACCTAACAGCAAGACATTTTCCTCCAGAGGTACACCTTCCCACAGCATCCTCCATGCTTCTCGAGCCCAGGAAAGTCAAGAACACTGACAGAGCTTCTTAAAAGATTTTCAGGCCATGGTAATGAAGCATGGATGGACAGACGAACCTTTGAACCAGTTAATTTATTCCAGAGTGGCAACACAGAGCTCCAAGCACCAGAAAGGACTCCAAAGAAATATTAGAGGCAAATTTCGGCCTGACAGAGACTCCCCATGCAGATTACAAAGTACACACAGCGATGCAGAAAGCCATTAAGTGGTATGGGAGTGAACACTTCCGCCTGACTGTCTTAATGAGATCAATTCAATGTTCATCTACCTCTGTTTCTTCTGCTTCTCCTATATGTAATCCCTGAGAACAAATTGTAAAGGTTGTTGTTCAGTTGTTGGGCATTTTTCTATTAGAGGGATTCATTTGACTGTTAGAACAGTCGTGAGAGGGAGTAGCAGAGTAGTTGTATGTAATAGGCTGGGAGGAGAAGTCTGTACTGTAACAGCCATTGAGCTTATTGTACATGACTGGTTTTGCATCAATTAATCAAAGCACATTTCATAGGATCCTGGTCTATTACTATTGGTGATGTGTTTCTTACTCTGTTTATTACATTTTCATGCTATTTCATTGTTCTTCTGGTAGGCAACAGAAGTATAACATAGGATTCACCCTTGTTAGGTGCCCTATGTTTCCTGATCTCCCTACCTTTAATGTTTTCTGCTTTGTGTGCTGTCTAAGAGTGAATTCACGTGGTTTAACCAGTGCAGCGAATGTTATTGCCTGCTGGCTGATGTATGAACTTGGGGGTTTGCTGCTTGGATGTTTCTCTGTCGAATCTATCTCTGTTTTTCCCTTGGATTTGCTAAAGCATACCTGGAGTTAAATGACCTCTGGTCCAATCTATAAGCAGCCCCTTTGTCCCTTTGAGAGCTGCCCTAGAGTATGTCCAAGCAGGTCTGGAGTTAAATGACCTCTGACCTGATCTATAGACATGAATTTGGTTGTCTTTCCTTCTTCCACTTTCCCTCCTTAATGTTCAATTCCATCATCTGCCTAAAAGATCCTTTAGTGTAGATGACTTTCCCTTTGACTGCCTGGGTGCCTTGTGCATGTTCATGTGACCCATTTTCGATTTTCTCCCTTGTGCCTTTGTTCGGTTGGGTGCACAGTGTCGCATCATCCTAGGGCACCCGATGAAACTCGTTCAGGTCGGGTCATTTTATTTGAGGGCAGTCGTATAAAAAATGTTAAGTTGTGACTACTCAGGTGCCTTTTCCATGTTTGTGCAGCCTGTTTTCCATTTTCTCCTTTGTGTCTTCATTCGGTCGAGCGTGTCGTGTCATGTCGTGTGAGGGCGGCCGATGAAACATGTTCAGGTCGGCTCGCTTCGTTTGAGGGTGGCCGTATCAAAATTGGTAAGTTGTGACCACCTCAGTGCCTTGTGCACGTTCGTGCAGCCCATTTTCCATTTTCTCCCTTTTGCCTTCGTTCGGTCGGGCGCGATGTGTCATGACTCGGTCGCACCGTGTCGCGCCGTGTGAGTGCGCCCGAGGAAACACGTTAGGGTCTGGTCATTTT
Organism: Pinus albicaulis; assembly: GCA_034641835.2. NCBI lineage: Eukaryota > Viridiplantae > Streptophyta > Pinopsida > Pinales > Pinaceae > Pinus > Pinus albicaulis. Next base: position 47,275,534 of record CM076570.1, read on the forward strand.
TTTTTTATGGCAACCATATCAAAATTTCTAAGTTGTGACCACCCTTGTTCCTTATCCATGTTCGTGGGGCCCATTTTCCATTTTCTCCCTTGTGCCTTTGTTCGGTCGGGTGCACCATGTCACGCCATGTGAGGGTGGCCGATGAAACATGTTCGAGTCAAGTAGTTTTTTTTGAGTGCGACCGTATCAAATTTTCTAAGTTGTGACTGCCCGAGTGCCTTTTCCACTTTTGTGCTACCCATTTACTGTCTGCTCCCTTGTGCCTTCTTTCCGTCAGGTGCACCATGTCACGTCATGTGAGGGCGCCCGACGAAACGCATTCGGGTCAGGTCGTTTTGTTTGAGGGTGGTCGTATCAAATTTGCTAGGTTGTGACCACCGAGTGCCTTGTGCATGTTCGTGTGACCCGTTTTCCATTTTCTCCCTTACGCCATTATTCTGTGAGGTACGTCGTGTCATGCGGCATTAGAGTGCCTGACGAAACGTGTTCAGGTCGAGTTGTTTCGTTTGAGAGCGGCTGTATCAAATTTTCTAAGTTGTGACTGCCCGGTTTCCTTGTGCACGTTCGTGCAGCTTGTTTTCCATTTTCTTGCTTATGCCTTCATTCGATCGGATGCACCATGGCACCATGTGAGGGTGGCCAATGAAACGCATTCGGGTCGGGTAGTTTCATTTGAGAGCGGTTGTTGCCAAGTTGTGACTGCCCGGGTGCCTTGTGCATGTTCGTACGGTCCTCTTGTCATATGCTCCCTTGTGCCTTTGTTCCATAGGGCATGTCATGTCACGCTGTGTGAGGGAACCCGAAGAAATTCATTTGGGGCGGGTCATTTCATTTTAGGGCAGCTGCATCAAATTTGCTAAGATGTGACTACCTGGGTGCCTTGTGCATGTTCGTGCGGTCCATTTTCTGTTTTCTCCCTTGTGCCTTCATTCAGTCAGTCGTGTAGTGTGAGGGTGTGCGATGAAACGTGTTCAGGTTGTGTCATTTCATTTGAGGGCTGTCATATCAAATTTGTTAATTTATGACTGCCCGGGTGTCTTGTGCTCGTTCGAGCGACCCGTTTTCAATTTTCTCCCTTTTGCCTTCATTCGGTCGAGGGCGCCGTGTCACACCGTTTGAGGGCTGCCAGAAAAACGCGTTCGGGTTGGGTCATTTCATTTAAGGTCGGTCATATCAAAATTTGCTAAGTTGTGACCACCTGGGTGCCTTTTCCACGTTTGTGTGCCCCATTTGCCATTTTCTCCCTTCTAGATTCACTCAGTCAGGCACATCATGTCGCGCCATGTGAGGGTGCCTGACAAAAGGCGTTCGGGTCGGGTTGTTTCGTTTGAGGGCAGCCATGTCAAATTTTCTTGGTTGTGACTACCTAGATGCCTTGTGTATGTTTGTGCAACCCATTTTCCATTTTCTCCCTTGTGCCTTTTTTCATTCTGGTGTGCTGTGTCGCGCCATGTGAGGGCATGCAACGAAACGTGTTCTGGTCAAGTCATTTTTTTTTAGGGAAGCCTTATAAAATTTGCTAAGTTGTGACCACTCGGGTGCCTCGTGAATGTTCATGCAGCCCATTTTCCATTTACTCCTTTATGATTTTTTTTGGTTGAGCACGCAGTGTCATGTCGTTTGAGGGCGGCCGACGAAACACGTTTGGGTCGGGTCGTATCGTTTGAGGGTGGCCATATCAAATTTTCTAAGTTGTGACTGCTCGAGTGCCTTGTTCACATTCATGTAGCATGTTTGAATTTCTCTACCTTGTGCCTTTTTTTGGTCATGCACCGTGTCGCACCGTATGAGTGCGCCCGATGAAACGCATTCAGTTCAAGTCGTTTCGTTTGAGGGCGGTCGTATCAAATTTTCTAAGTTGTGACCACTTGGGTACCTTATGCACATTAGTGTGACCCTTTTTCCATTTTATCCCTTGTGCCTTCATTCGGTCGGGTGCACCATGTCGCACCGTGTGAGGGTGCCCGATGAAGGGTGTTCGGGTTGGGTCATTTTGTTTGAGGGTGGCCGTATCGAATTTTCTAAGTTGTGACCACCCAGGTGCCTTATGCACATTTGGGTGACCCATTTTCCATTTTCTCCCTTGTGCCTTTGTTCAGTCAGGTGCAACGTGTCGCACCGTGTGAGGGTGCCCGATGAATCACGTTTGGGTCAGGTCGTTTCATTTGAGGGCTTCCATGCCAAATTTCCTAAGTTGTGACCACCCAGGTGCCTTGTTGTCATGCCCCTATAACTTTAGTGTCTTTCAACCACACTATAGACGGGTGTTACACTACTGTACTTTTTATTTTTCCAATTACTCATGTATGTAGACTACATCTTTAGCAACACTTGTTCATTATTAATCAAATGTTATCAATATCAATCCACAAGTACGACCGTACATACAAGGGAGGGGCAACTCCTTGTTAATAAGTCTTCCTGATAACATGTTTCATAAAATGTATAATAATAACATATTCCAATCCAGCAAAATCCACTTTTTCTCCTTGCCAAGGAATGTTACCTTTTTTCAAATCTTACAATGCTTAACAATCATCAACTAGCCCAAAACATTCATTTACATCATCAAACTCAGCCTTCGGACTTCTTTGCACAAATCTGCCCAAGTGCCCTATTGTTGGGTCACTCGGGTCACCTTCTGCCTATGAGTTTGAACTTCACCCCAAGCACACCGTGTGTCCAAATTTCTTCCCAATGGTATGGTTATCTTCGGCCCCTCAATACACATTTTTTTCACTTCACTGCACTCAAATCCGATCAGCGGTCGCTTCAAAATGCATCCTGAACTGAAGTTCAGACCTCCTGTGGATGCCTTGCCTGACATGACTAGACCTGCAGATGCCCTACGGTACTGTTCCACACACAAATCCTGCATGCTGCCTGACATGACCCATGCCCTACATTCTGTTCATAACTGCAACTTTCCCCAACAAGCTATTAGTGAAGCTTGTCTCTTCTCCGATGCCTTCTTCACTCAAATGCTCGTATGGCTTTGAAATCTTGTGCTTGGATGACTTTAAAAAACCATCCACACATTATATTTATACACGACTCAGGAGTGGGTGTCAGTCACTCATCTAACCTGAGCCGACCCACCCTTTCATCTGTTTTATTTGTGTTCATCTTGTGTAATTTCAGCCACCCAATTCCTTAGTGCGTCAGCTTCTCCAACTCGGTTACGGTGAGACGTTTACGCTATAAACATCGCATTTCCAACTCGAATACATCGGCTATGTGTGACGCGGACGTATTATCACATGCCCGTGCTCGCCCATCTCTACATGCCTGCACCTCCAAGGTTATGTTGTGACGATACACTCGTAACATCGCAAGGTGCCCGAATGCTTTCCAAACCTCCGGTGGGCGTGCCTGTTATCCCAAACATGCCTCGTGAAGAGGGTAACTTAGATTCTCCTCCTCTTTAACAAAGACTATCATCCCCGATAGTGCTATCATCATCGTCGTAATAAATGTGCAGAATATCGTCACAACTATCATCGCATAAACCTCCATGGTTCATGTCTAACATATCCATGAAATATATTCTCAATCTATGATCATCAACACATCTTCCATAGTCACCACATGTTATACCATCGTGGGAAGTCAATCTCTTCATCAAGTTCACATGTTGCTGCAACATTTATCGTGTCAACCCATCATATATCATCAATGTTGTGTGAGTCTCTACATCAAGTACTCCATCCAACTCAACATAAGAAAATTTTTTATGTATCCAACATAACTATACACACTACGCGCTACCATAACTTGAACTAGTCAGGTGATCAGTCCAACCATATGTTCTCATCGTGAGAATTTCCATCCTGATACCATGCATTAGTTGTTCCTTCTGCATTCTTCCACATCCATCAACTCAATCAAGACTCAATCTAATCCAAAATAGGCCATGTTTGGATCCATGAAGTGTCTCCATCTCACCCACAACATGTTGTCCATGATGCTAATCCATGTGCTACCTATATCCCAAGTAGTCACATCCTCCAAGCATCATCAATGTAAGAGGTCTCCCTCTCATCAAATCAACCAAAGTGGCATATCCCAGTCCATGAAGTATGGTTCATCCCATCTTCAATATTTATCTATCAAAAAATGTGTGGCTAAGTCAAGTAGACTCAATCCATGCCCAAGTGTATACCACAAAGGAATCTCCATCACTACATCTCCATCAAATCCCAAAGTGTCCTGGCTCGATCATCCCCATCAAGTGACTCCTCCCAAACACACCCCATAAATGTGATGAAAGGTATGCATCCCATAATGAATCAAAATGAGGACCAATATTGACCTCATCTCCTCAATGAATCAGATGCTGCAAAATCACCATAATATGAAGCCTCTAATGAATGCAACTCATAATGAACTCCCATGCCTCATGATATCCAAAGTTTTGGAAAGCTTACTTCTATTGCCCATGAGTGCCATAACAATTTCTCACCCTACAAATCATATGAATGTCTCATAGGGTTCTCATCCAACCAATGTCCTAGTTTCTCATGGTGAACAATATCCACATCAGTCCATCTAGAAAATATATCCATGTATTTGGTTACCCATATGTTCATCTAAGAGAACTCAACTAAACTCTCATCATCATCATGTGTACATATATAGAGGTGAAGTGCTCTCGGTCACTTCTACCATCATCCATCAATATTAGTACTTCCTTCAAGGCTTCTCCCCCACTAGAGGCACACCAAGAGTTCCTTTTTGTTTGTATGCCATGAAGAATTATACTCCACCAATGTGCCCTACAACCAAGGTAGTCGATAGGTCATGTCGGGAACTTTCCATTCCATGTGGCTAAGCATGAGAATTTCCATCACAAAGGTCATCAAGTTCCACCCTGTTTACCGAATTTGAACCATCTAGAGTACGGTCACAAATTTCCCCATCAAGGTCTTCAAAAATAAATGTTCCTTATTCCTCCAATGTAAAATGTCTCATCATAGGCATCCAAGGATAGATCTTCCATGGTGTTGGCAAAGAAGCCATCTTCTTTCTCATACCCATATGCGGTCCACCTTCTTTATGCTTCAATGAAACACAAGTTATATCTCCATTATTACTACTCAAGTGAGTGTCCTCCATCCTCATCAATGTCTTTAATGTGTTCGATCCTGGTACAACCATCTCTTCAAGTTCCTCCTCGATCATGGTCACATTTGTAACATCTTCACATGGTTATCCACCAATTCTTGCAATGTGTCTTGTTTATGTTCAACTTGTATCACAAGTTCTTCCTTGATCTCTCTAATCTCCATAACATCCTCATGAGAATCATCCATCACCAATGCTTCCAATGTGCTTGGTCCTGGTCCAACTTGTTCATCAAGTTCATCCTTGACATATTCTATAGCTTCAACATCCTTGTGTGAATCAACATTTAATGCTTGTAATGTGCTTGATTCAGGTTCAACTTGTTTACCAAGTTCTTCCTTCTCTTCAACAACACTCACAACCTTCTTTGGTTTGGCCAAAGTAGGTGTTGAGCCTCAATATTGTGCTTTATTTCATCTTACTTTACCTCATTTTCCTTTTTCCATTGTTATCCTAGACCCAATTGATCAATGAATTTAGTTAAAATTACTTTTAGAATGATTAACATGACTAACTTGCTAAGTTTTGTGATTTTTGTCATTGTAATGCATTTTGACCGGAACTAGCTGCAGAATGCAGACATTCCGTAGCTAACCGTAAATTCTGCAATTTTCTTCACATTCAGGCATGTTCCAGGTGGCCTCTCAAGAAAAATCACATATGGGTATATTCCACATCATGTCTACATTGTTCGTTGCTCACCATGAAGGAAAAACCGAATTCTGGATATGGTTTTGGTACGTGGGAACTCATTTAAGGAAGCAGATTTCTAATAGGACTATCTTAGTCTAGATGTCCTTTTCCTTTTTACGCTGCCACTTTAAGAGTCCTAGTATGATTTCGATAAGGAAAGACAATGATCCTCGAATTGTTGCAAGTCTTGTTATGTAAATTTGTTATAAAAACACTTGGGAAATCGAGAGATAGGCTAGATTTTGCTCTGGATTTTGCTTAGATTTCATGCTATATTTCTAAAGATGCAGACTACTCTGTTCAAGTTATTTTTCCTTTAATGAAGAAGACAGTATTTCTTTGAAAGCGTTGATTTGATTTGGAGTTATATTCCGTCTGGTGGTAGAGGGCCATTGCCTCCTGCACGGTTTTACTTGCGTAATTTAGATAAGTATCTTAGTTGTCTTTACGTTTTTGAAGTTTGAATTCATAGTTAATTTCATTAGCCACTATAGTTATACTTGTTCTAAAAACTCTTCCAAAAGAAGAAACTCTTCCAAAATATCATGATAATGAATGGGAAATGGCTATAGTGTTGTAGGATTTAATTGTAGTTTCTTTTGATTCACTATCACAGTTGAACTTATACTAAGCAAACTCTTCCAAAAAATCCTTATGATGTCTAAGGCATGACTGTGATAATGAATGTTTTAGTTGTTTGTTTTCACTAAGTAACATTGCTGACCTTGCTCTTAAAACGCTCTTCCAAAATATCATAATGATGGGTAGGAGACAGCTGTGATATCTTAGTTTTTAAATTGCTTTCAGTCTTTATGTTTGCATTTGCACTAAATTGTACAGTCAGGATTGTTCTAAGAAACTCTTCCAAAATACCAATCATGATGGACAAAACAGGTTGTATAATCCCATAGATTAATGCATGATAACTTAGTTAGGATACTCTGGAGTCTAATTGCATTTAACTCATGCTCTGTTATTTTGTTTTGAGTTTGATAATGACTTGTTAGTTTAGCATTGTTTTAGAATAGTGACATCTTAAGTTCATTTTTAGCTTAACACATTGCATTTTCACTCCACATTCAGTTGTCATCCATTGCATATTAGATTATATCAGTTGTTAAACTTAACAAAACGGCCTTCATTATTTACAAAACTTCTTCTTGTTCCAAATCTATAATTGATTCATAACCATATGAATAGAAGACAGTATCATTTCAAGGCCTGAAGTACTTTTGCAACTTCCTTTATCATCTCACAAACAAACTTTTCCTCAAAAGACTATTCTAAAAATCTATAACCTTTGAGTGAAGTGTAGTGGTATCAAACTAAGTTGCAGAATAGGGTTAGGAACTAGTCTTAGAATAGAGATCTTATGATGATACCAATATTTTCCTCCAAATATGTTTCAACAAATCTTTAAACATGGATAAAATGTTGCATCATTATGAGCTGGATGTTTGATTGTTTAGTTAGAAGAATTTGTATACTTAGCTGACCATTTCTCAAAACTCTCCCAAAATACCTTTGATGAAAGAATTGGACAGGTTAAGTTTATGTTTTGATTCATTTCCTTAAAGTCATTATCAAGCTTGGTATTCTGCTTAGTCATAGTTTAGGTTTGATTTTGTTTCAGTATTTGCCTTTGCATTTGTCACTTGTCATCAACCAATTAGGCTTCACTCTATTTTTAATCATTAGCTTCCTTCCACTAGCTTTCTAATCATTTTCCTTGTGAACATAAAACTACCAAAAGACCAAAAACATCATAAATCATCACAAAATACCAAAAAAATCATAAAACACTAAACACAACGCATTAAGAGACAAACACCTAGGCACATACGGTGCACTTCACTTCAACAGTTTACCAACCCTGGTTGACAATTAAATGAACTCAATTTAGGAGACTAGGTTGAGACCAAACATTTTGGCACCGTTGCCGAGGAAGTGAAAACTAGGTAACCTTTGTTTCTTAGCATCCAAAAAAAAATATATGCGTAGAGAAAGAGATTCAAGGGGAAGATTCATAAGTAGTAGAAGCAGAAGTTTGATTCCTAGAACACCACTTGTTTCACCTAGATCCAAAGCTAGTACACCTTCAACTTAGACGCACATTCCATCCTTTACTGATCCTGGACTTCTAGAAGATCTAAGGTCAGCTATTCCATTAGAGAAACCTTCCACTTCATCCATTGAACCTACCATAGAAGAAGATTTAAAAACTCCTATTAGGGACACAAACCTTTCCACTTCCACAGGAGAGTCAACCATGGCAGAAGAAGGAGGAGGAGGAGTCTTTAATGGAGAACACGCACTATTTCGAGGTAGAGGTAGAGGTAGAGGAGAAGGAGGTAGAGGTGCAGATGGAGGAAGAGGTAGAAGAGAAATAGGAAGCTCTTTTGGGTTCCCTATAATTGATGAAGAGACCAATACAACCATGAAAAACATTTCACCCTCTGTCCTTCCAAACTTCTATGGACTTAAAACTGAATATCCTGAAACCTTCTTATTTGAATTTTAAGTTCTGTGTATAACTTATGACTACATACAAGATGCTCAAAAACTGAAATTATTCCCTTCAACCTTGAAAGGAGCAGCATTGAAGTGGTCTATGAGTCTGATCAACAGTTCTATTAGAACATGGGAAGACATGAAACAAGAATTTCTAGAGAGGTATTTGGATTATTTTATTCCGGTTAATCATAAGGAAGAAGTGTTTAAGATGTTACAAAAAGAAGATGAAAATTTGGAAGATTTGTTGGAGAGATTTCATTACAACATCAAAAGAGAAAAAATGGAAAACCTAGATCAAGACACCTTAAAATCTCTTTTGTTGAAAACAATTAGGGATGAATGGTTGAATATCCTTAACATGATGGGAAAAGGGGATATATCACATCTCACATTACCTAAAATATCTGAGTTATGTATCAACCTTTCAAGAGGGAAATCTAAAAATGTAAAAGGTCCAAGAGATCCTGCTCTTGCAAGGGCAAGTAAGTCTGATTCTGGGACAATAAGTAGATCAGAAATAGGACACATGCTTGAAGATTTTAAATCTGACATCTTAGGGAGTCTTAGTGAAAAAATAGACACCCTTAAGATACGAAACAAGCAAAAAGCTGAATCTGATGCCTTGGCAATCTTTTGTCCCAAATGTAGAAAGAAACATGCCTTGAGAGGGTGTCCTTTGGATGTAAAAGTTGTAGAAACCTGTGTCATTTGTTCTGAAAAACATGAGACCAAGAATTGTCCTTCACTTCCTGGTCTCAAAGCTATCTTTCAGGAGGAAACTCCTACAGATTCCACAGAATCTATAAATTTTGTATCTAGAAGGCCTTGGCAGGGACCTCAAAGACAAGGATTCCATGATCAAATGTATAATCAACCTCCACCTTGGAATTCTTGGCAGCAACCTTTGCCTCAATTTCAAAATAAATCTCCAGCTTGGGCACAAGGATCACAAAGTCCCTATGGAAGATACTCCCCATACTATCAGTATCCACCATCCTATCCACCATACCCACATTTTTATCCTCAAAATCCTCAACAAAATTTTCCTCAAAATCTTCAACAAAATTTTCAAAAAAATCCTCAACAACATCATCAAAACCAACCACATCAAAATCAACCACTTTCATTACCATTCCCTCAAAAATCAAATCAATTTCCTGCTCAACCCATACCAAACCCCAATAATAAAAATCCTCAGAACACATACATGATAGAAGGCCAACAGTTTCCAACTTATTTAATTACTCCTCTAGACCTTAGTGATGTTCAACTTAGGTCTGGAAGAATACTTGAAAAGAGGAAACCTTTTGTGATTATACAAGAACAAGATAACACCGAGGAAGACTCTCTACGGGTGAATAAAAGTCTTGAGGGAGACACATCTCTTTAAGACCCAAACACTGAAAAATCAAAGCAAAAAGATCCAATAATCTCAACTCCTGTATTAGAGCAACCATCCACATATACTTCTATACCTCCCTTTCCAGAAAGATTACAAATTGATAGAGGTGTAGAAAAACAAATTATGGTGCTTAATTATGATTTCCTAGATGAGCTGAGAAATGTTTACATTAAAATTCCATTATTACAAGCCATCAAGGAAATTCCAATTTTAGCCAAAACAATAAAGGAGTTGAGTATGAAGAAAACAAGAAAAAGAATAAGAGAAACAAAGAAAATTCAACTAGCAGGAAAAATAGAAGACATTATGATGGGAAAGATTGCTATTCCAAAGTATCTTGACCCAGGAAATCCAGTTGTTAAAATTCACATCAATGGAATTGAAATCCAAAACACACTCATTGATTTAGGAGCAGCAATCAATATCATGAGTAGACAAATCATGGATAAACTGAAACTTCCTAATCTTCTCTTTACACCCACACTATTACAATTAACAGACAGATCTGTGATCAAACCAGATGGGGTAATAGAAGACATTCCAGTGTCCCTAGATTCTTGGGAGTACCCTGTGGATTTCATGATCCTAACTCCTAAGAATAATCTAGGAGGTCATCCTGTTATATTAGGAAGACCTTGGTTGGCTACAGCTGATGCTTTTATTAGTTGTAGATCCCGTGATATGTATATCTCTGATGGTAGTTCAACTAAGAAATTCACTTTATATCCTCCAGCTAGGACAATTACAGATTTAGATGACACTCAATGGATAGAGGATGAAGAAGATTTACAACCTCTCTTCACAATTTCAGAAATTAGTGAAGATAATCAAATTCTGAATACTCTAGAAAAATTTGAATCCTCTCCAGAACACAAACATGAATCATTTCAAGAGGGATCCAATATTGAGTTTTTGTCATCAAGGCAGATGTCTCTTCATTCTATGGATAAATTTGGTAGCTCTACGAGTGAGATCTTTCCAGGAAAAACTTTGAACATAAATAAGAACGTAGAGAAATCTCAACAAGAAAAGTTAGTCAAAGTATTACAGAGACACTCTTCTGCATATGCATGGGAATACACTGACATGAAAGGGATAAGCCCCAAGACTTGCACTCATCACATCTATATAGAGGAAAATTTCAAACCAATCAGACAACCTCAAAGACAGATGAATCCAAATCTTAGGGAGATTGTTAAAGAAGAATTGCAAAAATTGTTAAATGTCCATTTCATCTATCCCATTTCAGATAGTCAGTGGGTTTCTCCTTTGGTAATTGTGCCAAAGAAAAATGGTAAATGGAGGGTATGTGTTGACTACCGAGAACTAAACAAAGCTACTCTTAAAGACCATTTTCCCTTACCTTTCATAGATCAAGTGTTAGATACATTAGCTGGCAAAAATTACTTCTCATTCTTAGATGGGTTTAGTGGTTACAACCAAATCCAAGTAGCACTTGAAGATCAAGACAAAACCACATTTACCTGTCCTTGGGGTACCTATGCTTACCGAGTATTGCCATTTGGATTATGCAATGCACTTGCAACATTCCAAAGGGCAGTATTAGAAATTTTTTCAGATCTAATACATGATTGTGTAGAGGTATACATGGATGATTTCACAGTTTATGGAAACACTTTTGAAGAAGCTTTAGAAAACTTGGAATTTTTTTTAAAGAGATGTCAAGAAGCAAACCTTTCACTTAGTCATGAAAAATGTTTTATGATGTTTACTGAAGGTATTTTTTTAGGGCATCACATTTCAGGGGATGGGATTAGAGTTGATGAGTCAAAAGTTGAAGTCATCTCTAACTTATCTATTCCAAGTTGTCAAAGAGATGTTAGAAGTTTTCTAGGATTTATAGGATATTATCGGAGATTTATAGAAAACTTCACCAAGATAGCATCTCCACTCTTCAAATTACTTACCAAAGATTGTGAATTCAAATGGACTTCTGATTGCCAGTTAGCCTTTGAAACCTTGAAAACCAAAATTTCGGAAGCACCTATATTAAGTGGACCTAACTGGAAGTTACCTTTTCATATCTCAACAGATGCTTCCGATACAGCTCTAGGAGCAGTATTGGGACAAAAAAATTTGATTCCATATGCCATCTATTATACCGGTAAAAATTTGACTCCTGCAGAGTTAAACTATACTGTAACTGAAAAAGAGTTTTTAGTTGTTGTTCATGCCATAAACAAATTCAGACACTATATAACAGGCTATGAAACTTTTGTTCACACTGACCATTCTGCAATTAGATACTTAATGAACAAATCAATTACTAATGGCAGAGTCATAAGATGGTTATTGCTCTTACAAGAATTCAACATTACCATTCTAGATAGGCCTCGAAAACAAAACACAGTAGCTGATTTCCTATCTAGACTCCAAAATATCAAAGATGACACTCCAGTTGAAGATCAATTTCCTGATGAATATCTTTTTGCAATTTCTACTCAAACTCCATGGTTTGTTGATATTGCTAATTATTTAGTTTCAGGAAAATTTCCTTCAATAATGAATGCAAGGGATAAAAGAAAAATCATTTGTGACAGTGCAAAATATTCATGGGTTGCTAATGAGTTGTACAAGACAGGTCCAGATTTGATCATTAGGAGGTGTGTTCGTGAAGATGAGATGCCCGAGATTCTCAAAGCATGTCATGATGAACCTTGCGGTGGACACTTTGCTGATAAGAGGACAGCCTATAAGATCCTTAATTTAGGATATTATTGGCCATCCTTGTTTAAAGATGCTAAAGAGTATGTCAAAAGGTGTGACAGTTGCCAAAGGGTAGGAAAACCTTCTCCTTCAGGTGAGATGCCATTACAACCTCAGGTACATATTGAACCTTTTGAAAAATGGGCTTTGGATTTTGTAGGACCTATTAGTCCTCCATCAAGAAAAAATAGATATATATTAGTTTGCACTGATTATGTTACCAAATGGGTAGAAGCCAAGCTATTACTTGTTTCTAATGAAGCATCTGTAGTTACTTTCTTTTTGAGGATATTTTTACTCGTTTTGGTGTCCAAAGGGAAATTTTTACAGATCAAGGAGCTCAATTTACATTAAGGCTAGTGGAGCAAATTATGGAGAGATACAAAATCAGACATAGAAAATCTACTCCTTATCATCCACAAGAAAATGGTCAAGTGGAATCTACTAATAAGGTCATTGAAGGAATCCTAACAAAGACTGTTCATTTACATAGAAGAGATTGGGTAGATAGGTTTCCTGAAGCCTTGTGGGCCTATAGAACTACATGGAGAAACACAACAGGCCATACTCCTTATGAACTTGTTTATGGAAAGAAAGTTTTGTTTCCCATAGAGTTCCAGATTCAAACTTTCAAAATGGCAGTTCAGCTAGGACTTGATTTAACGGAGGCACAAAAGCATAGACTGGAGCAGATTAATAAATTGGATGAGATCATACAAGATGCAGTTCAGAAAACAAGTCTAGTCCAACAGCAAAGGACTAGATGGCATGACAAGTACATCAAAGAGAAAAAATTCAAAGAAGGTTACTGGGCTCTCTTGTTTGATTCAAAATTCAAAGATTTTCAAGGTAAATTTCAAACACAATGGCTTGGGCCATATGAAATTGTTGAAATTTTTGACAATGGAGTAGTAAAAATCAGGACAATAGATGAAGAAGAGGTCACTTTTCTTGTGAATGGTCATAGATTGAAGCTGTATCACAAACCACTCTCAAGAGAAGAATTTGTCAAGAAGTTCCAAGAAAGAAGTGATGTGAAGTTAATGAAGAAGAATCTCTCTTCTTCATCAACTTGATTAAATTTTCTGAAGCATTTCTCTTTGAAAAATAAAATAAAATAAATAAAATAAAAATAAAAATATAAACATGGAAACCAATCATTGATTGGCATGTTTATACAGAAAAGATAGGGTGAAAATCAGAGTCTCTTTGACACTCTAACTTTTCTATTTTGTTTTTGCAAGCAGCTGTTACAAAATCATAAGTTCAGATCCATTGTACTTATGATCCATCTCATTTCATTTCATTCCATTCACTTATCCATCCATACTCTATTTCATTCATTCATTCATACTCTACTTCATTCCATATTTCATTCATCTCATTCCATACTCCATCCACCTCATTTCCATGTCAAAATTTAAAGTTTGACGTCTTGCTGCAAATGAATAACACATGTCATGGATTGCAGGGCAGTTCTTATGTTCTTCCACTCCATTTCATAAATTGAATCCATTCCATTTCATCATCCACTTCATACATATCATGTATCATCATCCATCTTCATTCATGCCATATAACATTTCACTTATATTCCAAACCACTCCATTCCATGATTAAAATGCTCTATAGGTAGATTCTGCAGCTAAACAGACGTTCTGCAACTGATCAGACTTTCCGCAGCCAGACAGTCATTCCGCAGCTACAAATCCTGAAGGCACTAATCAGCAGACATTTGAATTGCAACAAAATGATCCAGTGTATCCATGAATAAGAAGAATCAAGAAGGATTATGAAGACTCTTCCAAAGGAGAACAAAGAAGAAAAAGACCACAAAAAGCAAATGAAAAGCAAAGGTAACAAGTTTTGATTATAATGGCATATCATAAAGTTTAGCATAGTTTTAGTTATGAATCATTCGAAAAAGTTGTTTTGATTATTTTTATTGATCATGACCAATATACCCTCCACAAACTTTGGATAAAAATCTCTCATTTCAAATTCTATACCCGACCATCATTTAAGCGATTAAAAAGGCTGAAGTGTTTGATTTCCTCACGTCACCCAACCAAATCATTCAAGGATGATTTTCTTTTCCGTTGTAAAAATATCCGTAGTCTTTTCACTCATTAATTTGTTTTCTCCACCTCACTCCATTAACTCATTCCGTAACTACTTCCATCACTCCATTCTGTAGCCAGCCCTTCATCATTTCATTCCACAAAATAGAGATATCTCTATCACTGTGAGTAGAGCAAAGGGTATATCAGTTTGAATATCAAACCACTATCACTGTGAGTAGAGATTAAAGAACTATCACCGTGAGCAGAGATTGAGCATTATCATTGTAAACGCAGAGGTATAGCAGTGTGGAATTTGAAGCCATTGTCACTATCAACCAGAGGCATATCAGTATGAAGTTTGAAGCCATTGTCACTATTAACCAGAGGTATATCAGTCTGAAGTTTGAAGCCATTGTCACCGAGAACCAGAGGTATATCAATTTGAAGGTGGAAGTTATTGTTTCCGTGGGCAAAAAGAGTATTAATCTGAACATTGAAGAAGAAATTATGGGCCTTATTGTAAGAACCGAACCAATGGGTACAAAATACCTTGAAGGATACCCTCAATGTAAAGAAATGTTGCAACAGGTAGGATGGCTACAATTTCTTGAGAAATTTAATGGCTTCCACAAAGAAGTCACTAAGACATTTGCAAGGTCATTTAGAGGAGCTGAGGTTGAAGTGGGAGATGTTAAATTCACTGTCACTGAGGTTTTCATTGCAGAAGCAACGAGATTGCTTAGAAATGGAGAGAGATGGTTCAAAAATAGAGAATTCCATAATGAATCATGGAACAAAATTCTAAAATTACCAGGTATGGATGTCACTGTGTTTAAGAAGGGAATTCCAAGTTCTGCATTGAAAAATAAATGGAGAAATATCTTGCTTATTCTGCAAAAAATTATCACATGTGAAGGTAGATATGACACATTTTATGTTTACCATATTAGATTGATAATGCATTTTCTGGACGAAGAGTTAAATTTGCCCTATTTCTTACTTCAAAGTTTGAAAAAGATGGCTTCTTGTGTTCAAAGAAGGGTTCAATTCTTAGAGACAACTCTATGCCATCATGGCTTGGTTAAGATTTTAATTGAACACCATTTAGCCAAAACAAATGATACTTGGGATAATTTCTTGATAAGAAATCATTTTGAAGAGCCAAAAGAGCCCTCACCTGAACAATAGCCTACAAGGAGAAGCAGAAAATGGAGAGCTTCTAAAATTGAAATTGACAAAACAGTCTAGGAAAGTAGTGAGGAAATAATCTCAGAGAAATTGACTCAAATTAAGAGGCAACTTAAGAAAGAGAGGGTAATCAGAAAATCTGCCACAGAAAAAGGAGAGGGATCTTCCCAGCCAAGAAGAAGCCATAGACTCAGGGGGAAACTAAGGAAAACTCAGATCAAAAAAACAGGGGTGATAAATATAGAGGATGAGGAAACATCTATTGAAGAAGATGTTGAAGAGGATTTTAATGAAGGAACCCCTGAAATTGATCCTGCTCAGCAAGAAGTTTATGACTATGTTGAAACTTTGGAAAGGAAAGCTTCAGAGAGTAGAGATAGAACCCCTAGTCCTCCACTGTCTGAAATAGATGTGTTAAGAAGGGATAGGTATGAGCTGGAAATACTTA
Organism: Pinus albicaulis; assembly: GCA_034641835.2. NCBI lineage: Eukaryota > Viridiplantae > Streptophyta > Pinopsida > Pinales > Pinaceae > Pinus > Pinus albicaulis. The sequence continues at coordinate 47,291,693 of CM076570.1, forward strand.
ATAGACACATCAAAAATGAGAATGATATTCTAAAGGAACAAGTGAAACTCAAAACCAATATGAACTCAACCTTATCTCTACAAATGGACAAAGTGGAAAAGGCTAATGAAAAGTTGAAAGAGAGGAACAAGAAGCTAATCAGGGCACTTACCAACTTAAGGTTCAAACTTGTCATCAGAAAACCCGGAAGATCTTTAGCTTCCAGTCAAAGAAGAAGGAGAGGATTAGATGTTCTTGCAGAAGCCTCTGAGTTTATGGAATAAATTGCATGAGGACATGCAAGAAGTCAGTAGTGGGGGTATGTTGAGCCTTAAGATTGTGCTTTCTTTCATCTTACTTTACCTCATTTTTCTTTGTCCATTGTTATCCCAGACCCAATTGATCAATGAATTTAGTTAAAATTACTTTTAGAATGATTAACATGACTAACTTGCTAAGTTTTGTGATTTTTGTCATTGTAATGCATTTTGACCAGAACTAGCTGCAGAATGCAGACATTCTGTAGCTAACCGGAAATTCTGCAACTGTCTTCATGTTCAGGCATGTTCCAGGTGGCCTCTCAAGAAAAACCACATATGGGTATATTCCACGTCATGTCTACATTGTTCGTTGCTCACCATGAAGGAAAAACCGAATTCTGGATATGGTTTTGGTACGTGGGAACTCATTTAAGGAAGCAGATTTCTAATAGGACTTTCTTAGTCCAGATGTCCTTTTCCTTTTTACGCTGCCACTTTAAGAGTCCTAGTATGATTTCGATAATGAAAGACAATGATCCTCGAATTGTTGCAAGTCTTGTTATGTAAATTTGTTATAAAAACACTTGGGAAACAGAGAGATAGGCTAGATTTTGCTCTGGATTTTTCTTAGATTTCATGCTATATTTCTGAAGACGCAGACTACTCTGTTCAAGTTATTTTTCCTTTAATGAAGAAGACGGTATTGCTTTGAAAGCGTTGATTTGATTTGGAGTTAGATTTCTTCTGGTGGTAGAGGGACCCTGCCTCCTGCACGGTTTTACTTGCGTAATTTAGATAAGTATCTTAGTTGTCTTTACGTTTTTGAAGTTTGAATTCATAGTTAATTTCATTAGCCACTATAGTTATACTTGTTCTAAAAACTCTTCCAAAAGATCATGATAATGAATGGGAAATGGTTATAGTGTTGTAGGATTTAATTGTAATTTCTTTTGATTCACTATCACAGTTGAACTTATACTAAGAAAAATCTTCCAAAAAATCCTTATGATGTCTAAGGCATGACTGTGATAATGAATGTTTCAGTTGTTTGCTTTCACTAAGTAACATAGCTGACCTTGCTCTTAAAACGCTCTTCCAAAATATCATAATGATGGGTAGGAGACAGATGTGATATCTTAGTTTTTAAATTGATTTCAGTCTTTATGTTTGCATTTGCACTGAATTGTACAGTCAGGATTGTTCTAAGAAACTCTTCCAAAATACCAATCATGATGGAAAAAATAGGCTGTATAATCCCATAGATTAATGCATAACTTAGTTAGGATACTCCGGAGTCTAATTGCATTTAAATCATGCTCTATTATTTTGTTTTGAGTTTGATAATGACTTGTTAGTTCAGCACTGTTTTAGACTAGTGACATCTTACGTTCAGTTTTAGCTTAACACATTGCATTTTCACTCCACATTCAATTGTCATCCATTGCATATTAGATTATATCAGTTGTTAAAATTAACAAAACGGCCTTCATTATTTACAAAACCTCTTCTTGTTCCAAATCTATAATTGATTCATTACCATATGAACAGAAGACAGTATCATTTCAAGGCCTGGAGTACTTTTGCAACTTCCTTTATCATCTCACAAACAAAATTTTCCTCAAAAGACTATTCTAAAAATCTATAACCTTTGAGTGAAGTGTAGTGGTATCAAACTAAGTTGCAGAATAGGGTTAGGAACTAGTCTTAGAATAGAGATCTTATGATGATACCAATATTTTCCTCCAAATATGTTTCAACAAATCTTTAAACATGGATAAAATGTTGCATCATTATGAGCTAGATGTTTGATTGTTTAGTTAGAAGAATTTGTATACTTAGCTGACCATTTCTCAAAACTCTCCCAAAATACCTTTGATGAAAGAATTGGACAAGTTAAGTTTATGTTTTGATTCATTTCCTTAAAGTCATTATCAAGCTTGGTATTCTGCTTAGTCATAGTTTAGGTTTGATTTTGTTTCAGTATTTGCCTTTGCATTTGTCACTTGTCATCAACAAATTAGGCTTCACTTTGTTTTTAATCATTAGCTTCTTTCCAATAGCTTTCTAATCATTTTCCTTGTTAACATAAAACTACCAAAAGACCAAAATCATCATAAATCATCACAAAAGACCAAAAACATCATAAAACACTAAACACAATGCATTAAGAGACAAACACCTAGGCACATACGGTGCACTTCACTTCAGCAGTTTACCAACCCTGGTTAACAATTAAATGAACTCAATTTAGGAGACTAGGTTGAGACCAAACAGTAGGTTTCCTTCCTCTTTGGTTCTTCTTTCCAATTTCAGCAATCTCCTCTCAAAGTGCCTCTAGCTCATAGCATATATCCATCCAATCATCGGAATGGTCCATATTCTCCCAAAGACTATCAAATTCATCTTGATTTGAGCCATAAATTCCTTTCTTGCACAAGGCCATAAGGGAATCCTTTGCCTCACTAACCTCTTCATGAATCTTCTTAGCTTCCTTCCAAGATGTATTGTTCCAAAATTAGCATGAAGCTTATTTGAACATTAATTTTTCTCATGCCATATAGGATGTGAATAAAATGGGTGAGGAGAACCATGAGTAGGAATAAAATCCCTCATAGTGTGAAATGGATCAATGGAGCAGCTTTATTTTTCATCTTCCAGTGTGAAAAGGGGAAAATGCATGAGGACAAGGTCAAGTTTGACCAAGTCAACAGCGCTGCCTAAGAGGGTGTGGCTTGCTTAGGAATAAAATGTAGTTTGATAGGGAGAAAGATGACTTCTGGAAGAAACCCTAATGTGTGGGGTCCAGGGAAAAGAGATATTTACTTGCATAAAAGGAGGAAGAGGCAACCATAGTGAGATATGTTTGAGTATTTGGTTTTGGTCTAGTAGACTATTTGCAGTCTCTGGTTGTTTAGCTGAGTTGCAGTGTTGTTTAGCACAAGGGATTCCTGTTTAGGATTTCCTCTCCTTCTTGAGAGGACTCTTGAAGTATTTCACTTCATTTCTCCACATCTAGGTTCAAGGCAAAAGACATTCCTTCAGTCACAGTGTTATTTCTGCTAAAGTATAACATTGCGTTATAGGGTGTTGCAGTGGAGGGATCCACAACAACATTCCTTGGCTAATATTTCAGAGGAGGGAGCTTATATTCCTCGAGAATATTAGTGAGGAATGTTTTAGATCTGATTGGCATATTTTTGCATCAGGACAATCATCTCCCATCTATTACAGCGCATCCTCTCCTTGACTGCCTTATTCCAGTGTGTATTTGTAGTGGGGGTTTGCACCACTATCCCCGAGGGTGAGATCTTCAGTGCTAGGATCAGCCTTGCACTTGGAAGATCCATTGGAGGAGGTTGATTGAGATTGGACATAATATTCATCCATCTCCATCTATTTCCAATTTTGAGTTGCAGCTACTACCTAGTAACTCTGGCATTTCTGCAGATTTTCCATTTCTATATATATTTCAGCCAATCCTTTTAAGGATTGTTGTACTAGTGTTTTTAGGGGTTGAGAACTTGCTCCCACACATTTCTTGAGCTGATATTGTCATATAATTTTATTTTCATTCAGCATGCTGTAGTGTCTCCAATAAAATGTGTCCTTTAGCCTGCAAAATTTCCAGTGTAGCAGTGCTCATCTATTTTTATGTACATGTTCCTTTGAGGATATATTGCATTGCTTGAGTGTCTCTTTCCTCAAGGATTTGTATACAAGTACTATTATAATATACATTTTTTGTATATTCATAACTTCATGTGTTTTAGGTTATAAAATAACGATGTTATTCCATTGTATGTTCATACATTGTTGCAATCCCTTCATCGGGCACTTTCTGAAGACAACTAGGTGTGGGATATTTGTTTAACCCACCTAGAGGGATTTCGTTTGAGCCTCCTCTTTGATTTTGGTCTTAAATGAATTTATATAATGGATCCAGGTATTGGTTTCAAATCCTGTAGTAGCCATTCCTGGAAAATGCATTTTCTAGTCATGCCTTGCTAGCAGATCCCATTTTGGGATATTACAGTGGTATCAGAGTAGCTTTCTTGGCTCAACCTATGAATCTCAGCCAGAGAGATCAGAAGATTGAAAATGATGTGATTTATTTCATCATATTTCAGATCCATGAAGAACCTCCCCAAGGAGGATAATCAAATAGAAGAGGAAGAACCCTACACTTCCTATTCTCATCGAGAAGGAGACAGAGAGATGAGCAAGAAAAATAATCCATCTTCTGGAGGAGAAAAAGGGGATAGGCTAACAAAGCTTCTTCCTAAATATTTACACAATATTAATAAATATTTCAAGAAGATAATGAGGGAGATGTATGAATAATCTCCAAAAGAGTTTGAATCTAAAGCAAACTTTAGATTTTCATATGAGAAGTGTGAGCAAGAAGCCACACACTCTAACATAGAGCACAGTCACATGCCCAGGATTGCTAGAAGAGAGATGGAAAGAGGAGAAGAGGTTGCTAGGAGGGAAAATATTAGTGATTTCCTAAAAGAGTATGAGTCTCAAAATCAGAAATTCCGAGATCATCTCAGTTTTTCAGAGTTTTGCAAGATCAAGGATAAGGGAAAAGAGCAGCAGGATAGATTTCATCTATCTACCTTTGGAGGTTCACCTATATGTTCAGCCAAAGCTTGGGTGGAGGAGTTAGATACCTTATTGCAGTAGCACCAAATTCTTGAAGATGAAGCCATCAGAGTTGTAGCTGCATATGAGAGGTAAGGCCTATGCCTAGTGGATCTTTGAATCCTTTTCTTTAAGAAATATAAACACTACATATTATGCAAGTTTCACTAAGACATTAGTGAAAATATTTGATAGAGGGATTAATGAGACACACATGGTGGAGTTAAAAAAGGGATCTCAAACAAAACCCTTGCATGAAAACAAAATTCCACTTTGGGAAACCATGGAGGAGGCTAAAAACTTGCACCATACCTTGCCGAAAGAAAGTCTTTCATCTCACAACTTTGAGCAAGGAAGCATGGAGATCTCTTTTTCAAAGAGGGATCCAATCATTGGGAGGTTGCCCATTCATGTTGCGGAGGTTGAGGGCAACAATGCTATCTCATATAGAGGTTATCTAGTGCCTCATGCAAAGGAAGGAGGAGCTCTTGCTCCAAGTAGAGGGATTCTTGAACCTTTGCAAGGAAGTCCCCGGGATCTCATGTGTGGAGATCAAGGCAAAACTCATGTGCCATTGTTGAGGAGGTGTGGAACCATGGAGACACAAGGAGGGGGTAGGGAGAAGAACCATGATCATGAGATGATGATTACACATCCCTATCCATTTCTGGAGGTTTTTACACCTAGGAGGGAGATTGGATTGTGCAGTGAGAGTATGGGTAGATTTTTCCATTCAATTATGCAGTAATCTCTTGATGATGATGTCTCATTGCATGGAGACATTTCACTAGGGAGACCACTGGATCAGAAGAGAAGGATTGATGCTTCACATGTTGAGGAACCAGTCATTGATTTCAGGAGGGTGGATACCTTGAGAGAGTTGGGTACAACACTGAGAGTCTTGGGTAGACTCAAGGAGGAGAGAGTCATTCTCTCAACATCACTTTTACCCACTCACATTTCAGATTCTGCACTATGGCAGAAGCAACAGGGGAAGGATAGCAACCTTCTAACTTGGATCTTTGACATGGGAGATGTAAAATAATAGGGCAGCCATAAGACATGTGTTCTTCATGATAGTTCATCAGCACTGTCACTACGGAGGATAGATCCATATTGGAGCTCCCAGCTATTGTTGGAGTATTCCAAGGATCTTCATGCTTTTAAGATATTGGATGGCCAGTTTCATGTGGAGGAGTATTTAGTCAGAGATGGGGTCATCTAATATCATGGTAGAATCTTCTTATCTAGAGCTTAAAAGCTCAAGGAGAGTTTTCTACAAGCAGTGCATGTGGATTTCCTTTTCATCTACACACATTCTATGAGAGCATACCACACCATCATGGAGGGGTATTTTTTGGAAGGCTTCGAGGAGGAGATATATCAACATATGAGGAGATGCATGGATCATGTGGATATGGAGGAGAGACATAAATATTTAGATTTAGCACAACCACCTCTTTCCTCTTTGAGGATGAGAGGAGACTCATTTATGAGCCACTCCCTTTGTATGAGAAAAACATATCGTAAGACTGTTGATTTTTTACATGATTATTTATATGATGTATGTATATATCCCTTAACCATATATGTTTAGGATGTTGCTCCAAGGGGGAGCATTATCTATTTTAAGCTTCATGGTCTACTTGAGGCCATAAGCATGATTGATGCCCATTCCCTAGGAGGACTTGTGGTGTACAATGGAGGACATGCTCACTTTATACTATGCATTATTCACTTCATCCACACATATGATGAGATTGGAGCAGCAGGCAAGTGGTTGAGAAGCCACTCATTTTATCAATATCTATTGCAGTTGAGGGTCAAGATTCGTTGGTTGCACCTGAGGGACCATTTTCCTTCTAATTTATTACATATGGTAGCAAGCATGATTCTCATTTTTTCTCCCTATGGTTCTATTGTCTCTGCCTTTATGAGGAGCATGTTTGGGAGAGAGACACATTGGATGGATGTGTTCTTTGGGAGAGAATATCTCCATATTTTTTAGACTACATGTTACAAGGGGAACATGGGAGATGGTATGGCCACTAGAGAAACACATTTTTTTCCTTATGATGTGAGCCATATGATGGATGTGATGCCATATGATGGTGATTTCCAAATCATCATATATGGGGACATTTGGGCCAGCATGATTTGCAGCATTGGAGGAGATATCTTTGGAGATCTAATCCTCATATTTCCACTTGAGGACAACCATATTGCAGCCCAAGATCAACCAAAACTCTACACTTATCATAAGTGGAGATATGGACAGCGTGGGGTACGCTACATTGTCTACCATGTGTAGGATTTCATCCCACCTACTTTTCCAGAGCCAAAGGTGGAAGACAGTTTTCAGGAGTTGCTAAGTTGGGAGGTGACTCATTCCGCATGGCTAATAGTTTGGGGATGGAGGATCCATATGGAAGAGATAGTTCCCATTAGATTTCAGATCCCATCCCTCAAGGGGACCTCTAGACATCACTTTTATATCCTCTTGAGTATTTCACCTTTACATGATGATAGCTTGATAGTTGACTTGCATGTTGAGGAGGAGAAATGTGGGGACTTGATTGATGATATAGCATCTATTTACTTGGAGTATATCATTATACATGGATGCTACAAGGATAGGAGGAGAAATAACTCAGTTCTATCCTTACACTTACTTGAGGACAAGCAGTCTTTGAGAGGGGAGGACTGTAATGTTCCAAAATTAGCATGAAGCTAATTTGACATTAATTTTGCTCATGCCATCTAGGAGGAGAATAAAATGGGTGAGGATACCCACGAGTAGGAATAAAATCCCTCATATTGTGAGAGGGATCAATTTTAAAGCTTTATTTTGCACCTTCTAGTATGAAAATGGGCAAATGCATGAGGACAAGGTCAAGTTTGACCAAGTCAACAACGCTGCCTAAGAGGGTGTGGCTTGCTTAGGAAGACAACGAAATTTGAGAGGGAGAAATATCACTTGTGGAAGAAACCCTAATGTGTGGGGTCTAGGGCAAAGAGATATTCACTTGCATAAAAGGAGGAAGAGGTAGCCATAGTGAGATATGTTTGAGTATTTGATTTTGGTCTAGTAGACTATTTGTAGTCTCCTTCTGTTTAGCTGATTTTCAGTACTATTTAGCACAAGGGATTACTGTTTAGGATTTCCTCTCCTTCTTGAGAGGCCTCTTGAAGGATTTCACTTCATTTCTCCACATCTAGGCTCAAGGCCAAAGCCATTCCTTCAGTCAAAACATTATTTTTTCTGAAGTATAACATTGTGTTGTAGGGTGTTGCAGTGGAGGGATCCACAACAACATTCCTTGGCTCATCTTTCAGAGGAGTGAGATTATATTTCTCGGGAAGGTTAGTGAGGAGGCTTTCAGACCTGATTGGCATATTTTTGCATCAGGCCAAGCATCTCCAATATATTATAGCGTAGTCCCTCTCCTTGACTGCGTTATTCCAGTGTGTATCTGCAGTGGGGATTTGCACCACTATCCTGGAGGGTGAGATCTTTAGTGCTAGGATCAGCCTTACACTTGGAAGATCCATTGGAGGAGGTTGCTTCAGATTGGACATCATATTTAGCCATCTCCATCTATTTATAGTTTTAAGTTGCATCTGTTACCCAGCAACTCTGACATTTCTGCAGATTTGTGATTTGTATATATATTTCAGCCAATCCTTTTAAGGATTGTTGTACTATTGTTTTCAGGGGTTGATATCTTTCTCCCCTACATTTCTTGAGCTGATATTGTCCTATCATTATATTTTCATTTAGCATGTTGCAGTGTCTCCAATAATCTGCATCCTTTAGCCTGCAGAATTTCCAGTGTAGCAGTGCTTATCTATTTTTATGTACATGTTCCTTTCAGGCTATATTGCATTGCTTGAGTGTCTCTTTCCTCAAGGATGTGTATACAAGTACTGTTATAATATACATTTGTTGGCTATTCATAACTTGATTTTTTCTAAGTTATAAAGTAATTTTTTTATTCCATTGTATGTTCATAGATTGTTGCAATCCCTTCATCAGGCACTTTCTGAAGAGAGCTAGGTGTGGGAGATCTGTTTAACCCACCTAGAGGGATTTATTTTCAACATCCTCTTGGATTTTGGTATTAGATGCATTGATCTAAGGGATCCAGGTCTTGGTTTCAAATATTGTAGCATCCATTCTTTGAAAATTCATTTTTCATTCATGCCTTGCTAGTAGATCCCGTTTTGGGATATTACAGTGGTATCAGAGCAGCTTTCTTGGCTCAGCCTATGAGTCTTAGCTAGAGAGATCATAAGATTGAAAAGGATGGGATTTATTTCGTCATATTTTAGATCCATGTAGAAAATCCCCAAGGAGGATAAGAAGATAGAAGAGGAAGAACCCTGCACTTCCTATTCTCATCGAGAAGGAGACAAAGAGATGAGCAGGAAAAAAAATCCATCTTCTGGATGAGAAAAGGGGGATAGGCTTACAAATTTTCTTCCTAAATCTATACAAAATATTCATGAATATTTAAAGAAGATAAGGAGGGAGATGTATGAAGAATCTTCGAAAGAGTTTGAATCTAAAGCAAACTCTACATTTTCATTTGAGAGGTGTGAGTAAGTAGCCACACACTCTAACACACAGTGCAATCACATGCCCAGGATTTCCAGAAGAGAAATGGAAAGAGGAGAAGAGGTTGCTAGGAGGGAAACTCTTAGCGATTTCTTGAAAGATTATGAGTCTCAAACTCATAAATTCCAAGATCATCTTAGTTTTTCAAAGTTTTGAAAGATCAAGGTGAATGGAGAAGAGCAGCAGTATAGACTTCATCTATCTACCTTTGGAGGTTCACCCGTATGTTCAGCCAAAGCTGGGGTGGAGGAGTTAGATACCTTCTTGAAACAGCACCAAATTCCTGAAGATGAAGCCATCCGAGTTGTAGCATTGTATATGAGAGGTAAGGCCTATGCCTGGTGGATCTTTGAATCCTTTTCTTTAATAAATATAAACACTACATCTTATGCAACTTTCACTAAGACATTAGTGAAAATATTTGATAGAGGCATTCATTGTTGGGTGTGGAGCCTGATTATCTTGTTTACTTTGTATCACAACATTGGACCCCTGTACCTTAAAAGGGGTGGAAATGCCGCCAGTAATTAATTGCTGCCATGGGGGGTCCAGGGGGGGCATCAGCGCTTTTCGGAGCCCCCCCCCTTGGGGGGTCTTTCAGGGGTAGCGCCCCCAAAGCTAAAAAAAGATGTAAAATTGCCTTGTAAAAAGTATAGTAATTTCTAGTCAATCTGGGCCGTTCATTAGGAAAATGATATGATGGTAGAAGTTATGTTTAGATTAGTGTTTTCTTCCCTAGAAGGCAACCCCTCGATTTTTTGAGGGCATTGTATTGCGATTGTGCATTGTGTGTGTATTCTCAAAGTGAGAAATAGAGAGCGATACTGTGAGAGAGAACAGAGGATATTACAGCGGATTTGCTGTAGGTTTTGTCTCTTCATTTTTGCTAGATAATAGAAAGGAAGGACTGGCTGTTCGGGGTGGACGTAGCTAAAACTGGGTGAACCACGTATATCTATGTCTTTCTAGTTTTATGTGTTTTGTGTGCTTTTATTTTACGCATATTTTATGTGTTGCATTTCTCCATAATATATAATTTTCTAACATTCATGAGACACACATGGTGGAGTTAAATAAACGAACTCAAACAAAACCCTTGCATGAAAACGCAATTCCACTTCGAGAAACCATGGAGGAGGCTAAAAACTTGCACCATACCTTGCTGGAAGAAAGTCTTTCTTCTCACACCTTTGAGCAAGGAAGCATGGAGATCTCTTTTTCAAAGAGGGATAAAATCATTGGGAGGTTTCCCATTCATGTTGCAGAGGTTGAGGGCAACAACACTGTCTCATATAGATATTATGTAGTGCCTCATGCAGTGGAAGGATGAGCTCTTTCTCCAAGTAGAGGGATTCTTGCACCTTATCAAGGAAGACCCTAGGATCTCATGTGTGGAGATCAAGGCAAAACTCATGTTCCATTGTTGAGGAGGTGTGGAACCATGGAGACTCAAGGAGGGGGTAGGGAGAAGAACCAGCATCATGAGATGAGGAGTACACATCCCTATCCATTTCTGAAGGTTGTTACACCTAGGATGGAGATTGGATTGTGTAGTGATAGTATGGGTAGATTTTTCCATTCATATATGCAGTCATCTCCTAAGGATGATGTCTCATTGCATGGAGACATTTCACGAGGGAGACCATTGGATTAGCAGAGAAGGATGTATGCTTCACATGTTGAGGCACCACTCATTGATTTCGAGAAGGTGGAGACCTTAGGAAAACTAGGTACATCACTGAGAGTCTTGGGTAGACTCAAGGAGGAGAGAGGCATTCTCTCAAAATCACTTTTACCCACTCACGTTTCAGATTCTGCGCCGTGGTAGAACAATAACGGGAAGGATAATAGCCTTCCAACTTACATCTTTAACATGGGAGATGTAAAAGAAGAGGGTAGCCATATGACATGGCTTCTTCATGATAGTTCATTAGAGCTGTCACTATGGAGGATAGATCCATATTGGAGCTCCCATCTATTGGTGGAGTATTCCAAGGATCTTCATTCTTATAGGATATTGGTTGGCCAGTTGCACATGGAGGAGTATTCAGTCAGAGATGGGATCATCTACTATCATGGTATAATATTCTTATCTAGAGCTTCAAAGCTCAAGGAGAGGCTACTACAAGCAGCACATGTGGATTTCCTTTTCAGCCACACACATTCTATGAGAGCATACCACACCATCATGGAGGGGTATTTTTGGGAAGGCTATGAGGAGGAGATATATCAACATGTGAGGAGATGCATGGATCATGTGGAGAAGGAGGAGAGAAATACATATTTAGAGTTAGCACAACCACCTCTTTTCTCTTGGAGGATGAGAGGAGACTCATTTATGAGCCACTCCCTTTGTATGAGCAAAACATATGGTAAGGGTGTTTATTGTTTACATATTTATTTATATGATGTATGTATATAGCCCTTAACCATATCTGTGCAGGATGTTGCTCCAAGGGGGAGCATTCTCTCTTTTGAGCTTCATGGTCTACTTGAGGCCAAAAGCATGATTGATGGCCATCCCATAGAAGGAATTGGGGTGTACTATGGAAGACATTCTCACTTTACGCTATGAATTATTCACTTCTTCCACACTTATGAGGAGATTGGAGCAGAAGGAAAGTGGTTGAGAAGCCACTCATTTTATCAGTCTCTACTGCAGTTGAGGGTCAAGATGCATTGGCTTCATTTGAGGGACCATTTTACTTAATTATTACGTATGGTAACAAGCATGATTCTCATTTTTCCTCCCTATGGTTCTATTGTATGTCTTTATGAGGAGCATCTTTGGGAGAGAGACACATTGGATGGATGTGTCCTTTAGGAGGGAAGATCTCAATATTTTTTTCACTACATGTTCTAAGGGGAACATGGGAGATCGTATGGCTACTATAGAAACACATTTGTTTCCTTATGAGGTGAGCCATATGATGGATGTGATGCCATATGATGGTGATTTCCAACTCATCATATATGGAGACATTTGGGCCAACATGATTTGCAGCGTTGGGGGAGAGATCTTTGGAGATCTAGTCCTCATATTGCCACTTGAGGGAAACCTTATTGCATCCAAAGATCAAAAAACACTCTACACTTATAATAAGTGGAGAGATGGACAGTGTGGGGTAGTCTACATTGTCTACCATGTGCAGGATTTCATCCCACCTACTTTTCCGGAGCCAAAGGTGGAGGAAATTTTTTAGGAGTTGCCTAGTTGGGAGGTGACTCATTTTGCATGGCTAATAGCTTGGGGATGGATGATCCATATGGGAGAGATAGTTCCCATTAGATTATAAATCCCATTCTTCAAGGGGACCTCTAAACATCACTTCGCTATCCTATTTCGTATTTCACCTTTACATTATGATAGGTTGATAGCTGACTTGCATGCGGAGGAGGATAAATGTGGGGACTTGATTGATGATATAGAATCTCTTTACTTGGATGAGATCATTATACATGGATGATATAGGGAGAGGAGGAGAAATAACTCAGTTCTGTCCTTGCACTTACTTGAGGACAAGCAATCTTTGAGAGGGGAGGACTGTAATGTTCCAAAATTATCATGAAGCTAATTTGAACATTAATTTTTCTCATGCCATCTAGGAGGTGAATAAAATGGGTGAGGAGACCCATGGGTAGAAATTAAATTCCTCATAGTGTGAAAGGGATCAATGGAGAAGCTTTATTCTTCACCTTCTAGTGTGAAAAGGGGCAAATGCATGAGGACAAGGTCAAGTTTGACCAAGTCAACAACACTACCTAAGATGGTGTGGATTGCTTAGGAAGACAACACAGTTTGAGAGGGAGAAAGATCACTTGTGGAATAAACCATAATGTGTGATGTCCAGGGCAAAGAGATATTAAATTGCATAAAAGCAGGAAGAGGCAGCCATAGTGAGATATGTTTGAGTATTTGATTTTGTTCTAGTAGACTATTTGCAGTCTTCAGCTGTTTAGCTGAGTTGCAGTGTTTTTTAGCACAAGGGATTCCTATTTAGGATTTCCTCTCCTTCTTGAGAGGCCTCTTGAAGGATTTCACTTCAATTATCTACATCTAGGCTCAATTCCAAAGCCATTCCTTCAGTCACAATGTTATTTCTACTGAAGTATAACGTTGTGTTGCAGGGTGTTGTAGTGGAGGGATCCACAACACAATTCCTTGGCTCATCTTTCAGAGGAGGGAGCTTCTATTCCTCAGGAAGGTTAGTGAGGAATGTTTCAGAGCTGATTGGCATATTTTTGCATCATACCAAGCATATCCCATCTATTACAACGCAGTCCCTCTCCTTGACTGCATTATTCCAGTGTGTATCTTCAATTGGGGTTTGCACCACTATCCCGGAGGGTGAGATCTTCAGTGCTAGGATTAGACTTGCACTTGGAAGATACATTGGAGGAGGTTAATTCAGATTGGACATCATATTTAGCCATATCCATATATTTCTAGTTTTAAGTTGCAGCTGCTACCCAACAACTCCGACATTTCTGCAGATTTTCCATTTGTATATATATTTCAACCAATCCTTTTAAGGATTGTTGTACTATTGTTTTCAGGGGTTGAGAGATTTCTCCCCCAAATTTATTGAGCTAATATTTTCATATCATTATATTTTCATTCAAAATGTTGCAATGTCTCCAATAAACTGCGCCCTTTAGCCTGCAAAATTTCTAGTGTAGCAGTGCTCATATAATTTTATGTACATGTTCCTTTGAGGCTATATTGCATTGCTTGAGTGTCTCTTTCCTCAAGGATTTGTATATAAGTACTGTTATAATATAGATTTTTCAGCTATTCATATCTTCATGTTTTTTGGGTTATAAAATAATGTTCTTATTCCATTGTATGTTCATACATTGCTGTAGTCCTTTCATCGGGCACTTTCTGAAGACAACTAGGTGTGGGAGATATGTTTAACCCACCTAGAGGGATTTATTTTGAGCCTCCTCTTGGATTTTGGTCTTATATGAATTGATCTAAAGGATATAGGTATTGGTTTCAAATCCTGTAGCATCCATTCCTATAAAAAAAAATTTCCAGTCATGCCTTGCTAGAAGATCCCATTTCGGGATATTACACAAGATTCCACCACTTCTTTCTCCAAGACTCCAAGATTGTCTTGAATCTACAAGTTCTCCCTCATATGATTTATCAATTGTAAATATTTAAAGGATTTCTCACGGAATTATTCCCAAGTTGGCATGTCTTAATTTTGTAGCTTTATCCCTCACAAATGCCTTGCTTTAGCCAAGGTCTCAAAAGAAACCCAAGGTACAAGCTCATCTTTAATACCACCTACAACCCTACAAGTATGTCTCTGTTTTCTTCAATGATAAAATGCCCTGAAACCTTATTCAATAAATAATGGAATCAATAGGCTTTGATACCACTTGTCACGCCCCTATACCTTCGGCGTATTTCAACCATGCTATAGATGGGTGCGACACTATTGTACTTTTTATTTTTCTGAATACTCAAGTATGTAGACTACACCTTTAGAAAAAATTGTTCATTATTAATCAAATTTTATTTCAATATGCGAAAACAAACATAAACACCATCATCAATCCACAAGTATGCCCATACATACAAGAGAGGGGAAACTCCCTGTTAATCAGTATGCCTGATAATATGTTTCATAAAATGTATAATAATAATAGATTCCAATCCAGAAAAATCCACTTTTGATCCTTGGAAAGGCAAGTTACCTTTTTTCCAAGCTTAAAATTCTTGAAAATCATCAACCAACCCAAAACAGTCATTCACATCATCGAATTCAGCCTTTAGAGTTCTCTGTATAAATCTGCCTAAGAATCGTGTTGTCGGGTCACTCGAGCCACTTGGGTCACCTGCTGCCTATGAGTTCAGAATTTTCCCTGAGCACACCGTGTGTCCAAATCGATTCCCAATGGTATCATTAGCTCCGACCTGTCAATACACACCTGCTGCACTTCATCGCACTCAAATTCGATCAACGGTCACTTCAGAATGCATCTTGAAATGAAGTTCAAACCTCTTGCGAACATCCTCCCCGACTCAAAATGACCTTTCGATGCCTTGCGATATTGTTCCACATGGAAATCCTACATGCCACCCGACTGGACCCGTGCCCTGCATTACATTCACGACTGCAGCTTTCACCAACAAGCTGTTGGTGAAGCTCGACTCTTCTCCAATGTCTTCTTCACTCAAATTCTCATATGCCTTTGAACTCTTATTCTTGGATGACTTTAAAAAACCATCCACACATTATATTTATACATGACTCATGTGTGGGCATGGGTCACTCGGCGGACACGAGCTGACCCACACGCTCATCCGTTTTATTTGGGCTCAGCTCGTGTAACGTCGGCCCCCCAACGCCTTAGTGCATCGGCGTATCCAACTTGGCTACGATGTGACATTTTAGCTATAAACGTTGCATTTCCAACCCAAATATGTCATCTATGTGCGATGCACCTGTATTTCTGCTTGCCCTTGCTTGCCCATCACTACATTCCCGCACCTCCGTGGCTATGGTGTGACGATATGTCCGTAACTTTCCAAACGGATGGTGGGCATGTGCGTTTTCCCGAATGTGCCTCATGAAGCAAGGAACTTACACTTGCGCACATTTGGGTGGCCCATTTTTCATTTTCTCTCTTGTGCCTTCACCCGGACAGGCGCGTTGTGTTGCGCTGTGTGAGGGCGCCTGATGAAACACGTTCAGGTTGGGTCATTTCGTTTTAGGGTGGTCGTATCAAAATTGCTAAGTTGTGATTGACCAATTTCCTTGTACTCATTCGTGCGACCCATTTGTCATTTTCTCCCTTGTGCCTTCATTCAGTCTAGCGCGATGTGTCGCAACTCAGGCACATTGTATCGCATCGTGTAAAAATGTTTGACGAAACGTGTTCGGGTCGTGTCGTTTCATTTGAGGGTGGCCATATCAAAATTTTTAAGTTGTGATTACCCATATGCCTTGTGCACATTCGTGTGGCCTATTTACCATTTTCTCCCTTATGCCTTTCCTCGGTCGGGCATGCTGTGTCATGTCATGTGAGGGCACCCAATGAAACATGTTCGGGTCGGGTCATTTCATTTGAAGGAATCCACATCAAATTTTCTAAGTCGTGACTACCTGGGTGCCTTTTGCACATTCATGTAGCACGTTTGATGTTTTCTCCCTCGTGCCTTCGTTTGTTCAGGTCTGCCATGTCGCACCGTGTGGGGCCCCGCTACAAAATGTGTTGAGTTGTTTCATTTGAGGGCAACCACCTAAGTGCCTTGCACATTTTCATGCAGCCCATTTTCTATTTTCTCCCTTCTACCTTTGTTTTGTCAGACATGCCATGTCACGCCATGTGAGGGTGCCAGATGAAACTCGTTCGGGTCGGGTTGTTTCGTTTCAGGGCAGCAGTATCAAATTTTTTAAGTTGTGACCGCCTGAGTGCCTTGTGCATGTTTGTGCAGCCCATTTTCCATTTTCTCCATTGTGCCTTCTTTCGGTCAGGCGCACCATGTGAGGGCGCCCGATGAAATGCATTTGGGTCGGGTTGTTTCATTTGAGGGTGGCCATATCAAATTTGCTAAGTTGTGACCCTCCAGGTGCCTTCTGAATATTCAGGTGGCTCCTTTGCCATTTTCTCTATTGCGCATTCATTCAGTCAGGCACGTAGGGTCACGCCATGTGAGGGTGCCCGATGAAACTTGTATGGGTCGTTTCGATTTGTTTGCAGGTAGTCGTATCAAATTTTCTAAGTTGTGACTGCTTGTGTGCCTTTTGCACGTTCGTGAAACCCGTTTGTTTTTTTCTTCCTTGTGCCTTCGTTTGGTTAGGCATGCCATGTCGTTTCATGTGATAGCACCCAATGAAACTTGTTCGGGTCATTTCATTTCATTTGTGGGTGGCCATATAAAAATTTCTAAGTTGTGATCGCTCATCTGCCTTGTGCACGTCCATGTGGCCCATTTTTTGTTTTCTCCCGTGTGCCTTCATTCGTTCCGATGCCATGTTGTGCCATGTGAGGGCGCCTGATGAAATGCATTCAGGGTGGTTCATTTTGTTTGGGGACATCTGCATCAAAAATGATAAGTTGTGAATGCTCGTTTTCCTTGTGCACATTCGGGTTCCCCGTTTGTCATTTTCTCCTGTGTGCCTTCATTTAGTCATTCAACTATCCCCTTTTTGGTTGGGGGTAGGGGTTGGATTTTCATGTGAAAGGTGGGTTGGTAATTGTGTTGTTTTTTTCGAGTGTCCCTAAAGAATGGCCTTGGGTCCTTTGTAGGGTCGCCGACTTTCTTCTTTCCATCTCCACTTGGTAGCATATGAGCGGTAATATTGGACATGCTTGTCCCAGGAGTCATATGTGAAAAATATTCCCCTTCCACTCAGTTTTATTGGGGTTGGATGGGGCTTTTGTGTGTGGCTCCTTGAGACAACTGGCTGCTCGCCTATGTTTCTAGTGTGCCCCTTGGTCGCTCGTTGGCTCCGTTGAAATCGGCTCTTCGCTATGTCTCTGTCATGGCCCTTGGTCGCACATTTTCTCCATTGAAATCGACTCTTCACTTTGTCTCTCGTTGGATTCAGTGAAGTTGGCTCATCGCTATATTTTTCATGTCCTCCTTTTTTGGTGTGGGGGGAGGGGTTGGATTTTTGTGTGAAAGCTGGGTTGCTAATTGAGTTGTTTTTTTAGGTGTGCCTGAAGAATGGAATTTGGTCATTTGTAGGGTCGTCAACTCTCATCTTCTCTCCATCCCCACTTAGTAGCACATGAGCGGTAATGTTGGCCATGCTTGTCGTGGGAAGCATATATGAACAGAGTTACCCTTTCACTCTATGTTCTCATAGTTGGATGACGTTGTTGTTTGTGTCTCCTTGAGATGACTGGTCGCTCGCCTATGTCACTCTCATTCCCCTTTGTCGCTCGTTGGCTTCGTTGAAATTGGATATTTTATATATTGCTCACCTCCTCCCTTTTTGGTTGGTGGGAGAGGTTGGATTTTCTATCATTGGCTCCATGGAATCAACTCTTCACTATATTGTTCAACTCCTCCCCTTTTGGTTAGGGGGAGGGTTGGATTTTCGTGTGAAAGGTGGGTTGGTAATTGAGTTTCTTATTTGGGTGTGCCTGAAGAATGGCCTTGGGTCATTTTTAGGGTCACCAACTTTCATACTCTCTCCATCCCCACTCAGAATCACATGAGCGATAATGTTGGTCATGCTCATCCTTGGAGGCATATGTGAAAAATTCCCATTTCGATCCGTGTTCTCGAAACTCGATGGGTTTTTGTGTGTGGCTCCTTGAGATGATTTTCCTCTTCATTGCTTGGATCTTTAAGGTGCCAGTTTCTTGTGCTTTTACTCTTTCTATGTCAACATTGTGGTTTGAGATACATACATTTAAGAGGAATTGGGAAGGGTTTTGATTGTAAGCCACCGCTCTTGCTTTTTTTTTTCCATTGGGCGATGTAAGGAGCAGTTCTCTTTGTTTTAAAATTAAGGTTTCAAATTCCTTTAATAGTGCATGTCATTTATCCTTCAATTGGCTTTGAGGTTCAGATAGATGTGTTTTCCCATATGTTTAATTAAGTGGTCAGCCTTTTCCTTGCATCTTGCATGGACAATAGGATTTTGCGGCTTGGAATGTTGAGACACAAGGTAATGGGTATTTGTTGTTTTGATCACATATGTGATTGTGGTCCAATGGGGAGCAGGATTGCTATGTTGATGGTGGGGGTTATATCTAGAAGGATGAGTTCAAGGTGGAACGCTTCTACCTCCCTCCTCTGCGTGGAGGTGGTTTCAAGTGAAAAGTATTCATTGTTGAGTTCGTAAGTCAGTGGGGCAATCTCCTAGGTTACTTGTACGTAGGGTGTGCAAGGTAAGGGGCTGCCTGATCTCTCATGCCTTTTGTAGCGAGCTTCATGATTTGAATTTGTTTTCATCCATTGCCTTCACATCAAGGTTTGCAGAGGCGATCAAGCGATCGAGGTCCATTGTTGATTTTTTCCAGGTGGACTCCTAGGTGGCCTCGGTGCGGGGTGAGGAGGGTTGGCAGGGAATTTTTAAGAGAGGTTGTAAGCTCAGTCATTCTTGTTTTATTTCCTTCTTTTTCCTTGTTCATTGAGGGTGTCGCAGGTGATCAAACGATCGAGGTCCACTGTTACTACTGACCAGGTGGAATCCTAGGTGGCCTAGGTGCAGGGCAGGGTTTGGGGTGGAATTTCTAATAGAGGTTGTCAAATTCGTCATTCTCTTTTTAATTCCTTCCTTTCCCTTTGCAGTGAGGTTGCTGTAGGAAATCAAGCAATTGAGGTCCAATGTTTCTGCTATCTGGGTAGACTCCTAAGAGCCCTTGCTACTGGGCCGAAAGTTTTGGAGGGAATTTTTAAGAGACGTTGTGGGGTCGGTTGTTCTCCCTTTATTTCCTTAATTTTACTTCACATTGAGGTTGCCATAGGTGATTAGGTGATCGAGGACCATCGTTTATACTGTTTGGGTGGACTCCTAGGTGGCCTTGATGCGAGGCGGGGACAGTTGGGAGAAATTTTAGAGAGATTTTATGGGTTTGGTATACACTTGGGCATGGGTTGAGCCTTCTTGAATTAAATTTGGTACACATGTTGCATGCATATTGCAGATGGGGTGAACATAGCTTCATGGACCTGAATATGGCACATTGTTGATAGGATGTTTTTGACTTGATTTAAGGAGGACCTTTCACACGTAGATGATGCTCGATAGTTGTGATTGTCTTTTGAACAACACATGAAGATTGGCATCACAGGTAGCACATTTGAGATAGACATGGCTTGTTGGATGGACAACATGTTGTGAGTGAGATGAAGGGTGCATCATGGACCTGAACATGGCTTTCTTGACACTCATATGGGATGAATTCTTGATTGATTTGATGGATGTGATAGGATGTGAGAGGAACAACTAACGTAGGGTATGAGGATGTGCATTCTCATGATGAGAACATATGTTTGGACTGATCACCTGACTAGTTCGGTTTATGAGGGCTATAGTGGTGTGCAGAGTTATGATGGATACATAGCATTTTTTGTTACGTTGAGTTGTTTGGAGTACTTGATGCAGAGAATCACATGACATTAACGATATATGATGGGTGGACATGATATATGTTGTAGCATCATGTGGCCATGATGGAGAGATTTACTTCCCACAATGGCATGGAATGTGGTGATTGTGATAGATGTGTTGATGATCATGGATTGGGGAGATATTTCCCTTCGATATGTTAGACATGAACCTTGATGTTTTATGCAACAATATTGTGCGATGATACATTGCAATAAAAGTTGCGATGATATATTACGATGATATGATATGATGATGATGGTAGCGCTATCGGTAACGACCGTCTTATTTTAAGTGGGAGAGTATGTAATACCCACGAGTCGAGGATGATGAACAAGGGCATTGGAAGCATTCAGTGGAAATGCGATGAATGACGGTAAAAAAAATGATGAAAACCTCAACCTGTAAAAGGTCTGAAAAAGCCTCCCTTGACATTCTTCCCAACTTCCCATATCTTGTTATGTAGCTTCGACCTTGACCAATACTGTGCCCCTGCCAATGTTTCACTGAGACCAACCAATATAATGTCCAAAACTCAATACCAACTGTAGCCCTATCATTGTATTCATACTTCAATATTCTATCTTCAACAAAGCTCAACTCACCGTAAATCGAGTTCTGATACCAACTGTCACAGAGTGGTAGTGGTGTGAGTGCTTCCCTCGTGTGAGGGTGCCCAAGGAAACACATTTTGGTGGGTTGGGTCGGGTCATGTCATGTGAGGGTGACCATGTCAAAAATTCTAAGTGGTGATCGTGGGTGTGCCTTGTGCATGTTTGGGTGGGTCGAGTCGTGCGGTTTGGGTATTGTTGTTAGTTATCAGTAATGTTTACCTATTTATATGACTAAATTCTTGTCCAATATTTCTAGAAACAAAACTCATAGGAGTCTTCTGATTTCTAGAAATCTCACTGCCTTCATTATCCTTAGGATAAATTTTTCACTATCCTGATACTCTGTCAAGGCATGGCCATCCTATCACTCTGAGAAGACCAAATCATAGACTGATGTCCCTCACTCTTAGTATGCTTGCAACCTCTATGTATAAAAATTTGTCTCTGTTTGCCTAAGCCCTCTATTTTCACACCTTGGTTTTCCTAGTAACCCAAAAATTTTCCTCCACTCACCAAGTTCATCAAGCAATGGAGATTGTAAACTCCCTTTCTAAGATCTTTAGATAAATCAACATTCTTTTTAGTTATCTAGGATGGAAATTCATAATGCTGTGTCAAAACCATGTCTTCACCTCCAAACCCTAATTCAAGCCTTTCAGTCAAAGACCTATTCCAAAGAACATCCCAATAAGCCATGTAATGTCTCCTAGTTATGCATTATCATGGTTCTAAATTCACTATTTCTACAGATATTCAAGGGAAAATTCAAATGAAAACAAGGGTGAAACTTATCATTGTCCAAAGACATCAAAGGCCTCTAAAGGTATCTCCTTGATCAAGCATTAAGTCTGCATAAAGAAAGTTTTCCCATGTTCAAGAGTTTCTGCAGAATGCTTTATAATGGTCAGCAGTAGATCAAATGCAAAGAAAGAGGCCTAAACCCATAGATGACATTCCACGTCAAGAGAAAATATACAACTGGCCTAAATTCACAAGGAGGATCATGATCTTGTAACATATTTTTGTAAAGTGCTGCCCATCAAAGAGCCCATGCATAATGTCCTAAAGACAGTGGTGCATGAGCACAACTATACACCAATCAAAGAATCAATAAAAAAAAAGTTAGAATGAAAAGCCTCCTTGGTTGATTACAGGCAGAGATTAGAAGATGATATCAGCAAATAATTTCACGGGATTGTTAACGACAACATTATTTCATTCAACAAAGGTTCATAAAACTCCATCAAAGGGCCAAAAGGTTTTCAGAGGACATTTGAAAGCAACCCTCTAAAGTTGAAAAATATGAAAAGAGTATCAGTTTGAAGGTTTCTTGAGCTCCTCAAGCACAGTCATAGGTTTACAAAAAAACCACAAAAAGAGAGCCTAGGTGCTACTGATGAGGGTTTAAAAGTGGAAAACTCCAAAGGAAGTTTAAGGATAAAAAACATTGCTTTTATGATACCACCAACAAGAAGAAATTGACCAAAAAGGGATAGCGTTGTTGTACAGGATAGATTCATCATGACAAATCAGTGACCAAAGAGAGGATGAAATCATTTAAAAAAAAAAAAACAAAGGTCCCCCACAAACATCACTTTGTTGATTAAAAACATCACCTGCAAAAGGAAAAACGGAAATATTAGCAAAGAAAGTCAGTAAAAAAGAAAGAAGCAAAAGGAAAACATTAGAAAGTGGGTTATGTTTTCAATTTTTCAAAGGGCATAAAAGGCCTAAAACCATCCTCACTCAAAATCATTTTGTCATATACAAAAGAGAGAAAAAATCCCAAGGCACAGATTTCAGAGTTTCTGGCATAGTCTTTGGGCAGAAAAACTTGCACTGCAATCCTTTAGAGTCGCTCTGCACACCTGAAAGTGTTGCCTATGCATTTTTCAATAGAGTGCTATGCACCTGTAGCACAGTGCTATGCACAGAGCTGTTTCCCGACATAAATGTTCAGAGGTGGCTGACTCGCCTGCCAACTCTTTGCCATGTTGCACTCCTGTTGTCTGCCCGGAGGTACCCGACACCTACGTCCAGAGAAACCATGGCAGTGTGCAGAGTGATATGTTCCTTTGCACAGACCTTGCCCAGAAGGAACACAGCTGTTTGCAGAAGGTGACCCAAACTCGTTCAAGGGCTGCACACAACTCCATTCAGGAGCTGCACGACGGTGCGTTCACAGCTGCCTGAGCTGCATGCAATTGTGTTCAGGAGCTGCACGCAACTGTATTCAGAGCTGTTCAAATTTTCATTCAAGAGGTGCCCGACTTGCCCACAAGGTGTTTTGAGCCAATTTTTTCAGTAGTGGAGATATTTTGAGAGGTATTTTGAGCTTTCCACACATGTTGCTAGTTTTCTAAACATAAGATTAAAAAGAAAATTGAAAGTTGATTGTAGATAAAGCGGTGAAATCCAAAAGAAAACACTTTGCCTATACACTTTTGAGGCTTGACCTAATTAGAACCTTACCATCTCATTCACCATTTTCACATCCTTCCACAAGTAGTGTCAATTATTTTTAAAGGTATTGAGGCAGGGGTAAAAAAATAATTTCTGAAGAAGATAATGTTGACAGTGGTGATACAAACCAAAGGCCTAAAGGGCAGCAGAGGAAGGCTGGGAAGCCAAATAGGTTTGAACCTATAATAACTGAAGAACTGATGACCTCTCCTTCCATAGTTTCATGTTTTCAAGAATTAGGATGTTATGAGTTTTGTGAAAAATTTAAAAAGATCCAGAGTCACCCTCAGTTGACCAAGCTCTTTTCCCTAAACCTTCATAACTACCAAGTAAAACCTAGCTAGGGTGAAGTTTGAGCTGAACACCAATCACATCTCTGTGGCCATTGGAATACCTTGCATAGGAGAAAGGTGGTTCAAAAAAATTCATCTAGACCAAACACAGTATCACCCATTCTTGAATCCAAGTTGTCAAGTAGGTTGTAAAACCATGTTTCCCTTCTCTCATTTATTGGACAGATATGCTCCCCCAATGAAGATCATTATGAAATACTTCACTTGTGAGGGAGGTTAGGTTCTCCAGAGTCTATTCCTACCACATAAGACTCCTCGTGCATTTCACCAAAACCAAGCTGCTACATTTTCCCTATTACCTTTGTAAAAGTATTGAGAAAATTTCTTTCATCATGCAAAAGAGGCCCCCATCCCAACAAATGTCAAGCCTTTTTCATCATTCGCTCATCAAAGTGATTGTCTCACACCAACTATATTAACAAGGCATCCCATGGGAGGTATTCATTGCCAATGATGATTTCACAACTCCACAACCTATCCCTCTGCCAAGTCTGCCATCATGATCTCAAATTCCTCCTCACACACCTCCATACCCTCCACTAACCTTTTTTCATCATTTTCACATGAATCATTTCCTCAAATAGACCTTCCTCATTCACCTTCCCCTAAGAAATCAGAACATGAAGAAAGCAGTGAAGGAGAGGAATATGATTGAGAAGAAAGAAATGATGAAAATGACAAAAAAAGTGAAGGAGAGGAAGATGAAAATGAACAAAGCAGTGAAGGAGAGGAAGATGAAAATGAAGAAAGAAGTGAAGGAGAGGAAGAAGAAAGTAATAAAGACAGTGACAAAGAAGAAAGTGTTGATGAAGAATAAAAAAAAAATGAAATAAGTGAGCCCAATGATGAGAAAAAAGACCAAAACAATGGGTCAAATGATGAAGAAGATGACCCCAAGGATACAACGACAAAGGAAGTTTACCAAGACGAAAATAGTGAACTAGAAAAAGAGAAAAATGGTGAGTTAGGAAAAGAGGAAAACAGTGAGCCTAATGACAGTTAGAAAAAAAATGACAGTCAAGAAGAAGAAGTAAACAATGAAGAAGATGACATTGAAAATACAAAGGACAGTGGAGATGAGGCATATGAAAGCAGTGAAGAATACAAATAAGACAGTGACCAAGATGGAAAGAACAACCAAGAAATAGAGTTTGAAAGTGATTTCAGTGGGTAGAGAAGTGAAGAAAACTCACCTAATGAGGAAGAAAGTGACCACCAAGGTACAAGAGGGACCAGTGAGATTTCCTATGACAGTGAACCAACAGAGAGTGCAAATAGGGATACAAAGGTTGAGTTTGACAGTGAACAAAGTGGGTCAAATGATGAAGAAGAGGACAGTCATGGAAATGAAGATGTACCAAGCAGTGATAAAGACACCTCTAGTATTGCAAAAATAGAGGACGAAAATCCTAAGGGTCTTGACAGTAATGATGGCATAATATATAGTGAGAATGCTTATCAAAAGGGCAGTCAAGGTTAAGGTGAAAAATATGCAAACACAAAGATCATACATGAGGAGAAAAGCAGTCCTAAGGTCACCAATGATATAGGTTTCCAAGTGAAACTTGTTGCACCTTTCTCGATGACCTATAAAAGAGGAGAGAGGCATGTGTTTTCTGCCTCCAAAGGGAAAGGGGCCATGTCATCCTCCTCAACTCAAATTATTGACAAAGGTAAAAAAAAAATGAAGGAAAAAGTAGACAATCATGAGGAGGAAAGATAATTTGAACTCATCCACATAGATAGCGATGTGGAAAATGAAACAAGAATTGCAATCTCCCTTCTACAAGACATGAATGCACAGATCAGGGACTTGGAAGCTGAATTAGAGAGAGCTAAAGATGTCATTTACTTCCATCAGATGCAAAGCAAACATATGAGTGGCCAATAGGCCATATATGAAGCAAGAGGACTAAAGTACCAAAAAGAGGCTCAAAGGTCACAAGTAAAGTTAGAGATATTCATGGTCACCTATGAAGAAAGTAGTGATGAAGAGGGTCAAACTAGAATGAGACCTAGGACCATGGGTCTTAGGAAAGCATTGGAAAAGCGGAAAGAAGAAAAATCAGCCCAAGCACAATAATTTCCCCTCACTGAACTCCTTGCCATGGAAATTGATCATGATAGGGAATCATGGCTTGAAAGGGCCAACATACACGTTGAATCCAAGCTGGAGAAGGCTAACAAAAGCTTGTACTTGTAGTGGAGAATGGCTAAGCACTATGCATGAAGAAACCAAGTTGCAAGGAAAAAACTCAAAATTGCCCAAAATGATGTCCAAACGCTAAAGAAGGAAAAAGACCAAGCTAGCCTTTATATTTTGGCCCAAGCTTCTCTACAGGTCTCCCAGGACCCATGAGGCACCTACCTACCAATTTTGGGAAGATTTTAACAACATTTTGTTTCTTGCAAATTTTGAGGCTAGGAGCGCAGCACACCCTGTGCTGCGCTTTTCCCAGGGAATATTTAGGAGAATAGGTTTACATTTTTGGATTCCCCATCATTAGATAAGTATTCTCACCAATTTTCAGCTGAATTGGAGTTGTTTTGATCCCCCAAAAGGGTCAAAAACACTCATTTTTTCACCATTCTGCCCACTATTCTGAGCATGTGTTTTACTCTTGCAAGTATTGGAATTTTCATTTTTTGGGAAAATTTCAGAGGTCATATTGAAGAAATAAAGATATATATATAAATTATACTTCAAGGGCTTTCCAACGAGCCATCACGGATCCTTTTATGACATTGGAAAGGCTTCCAAAACACTATTGCACAAACACATGTTTTTCTTGTCTCTGTGTTGTGCTCCTGGCATAATTTCAGAGTTTGACACAGTGTGTTGTGCTCCTGTGGGTGACTGGGCAGAATGTGAGTTTAGAAAGTTTTCACATGCTTATCAAGGCCTAAAAGTCAATTTAATTGCTATATATGGATGGAAAATATTTTTTTTAGATATTTTTGTGCCTTGGGCCTTGCAAGGCCTCAAGGAAAAGTTAGGATATTTCTTGTTGGTCAATAGGCTTCTAGATGCTCTAGTAGGCTTTCCTCTTAATTTCTTGTTATATAAGGCATGAGGATTCATTTTAAACAATTGTGACTTGATATGTTTAAGAGAAATACATGGTTTTTGGAAGTTGAAGAATAGTTTAGTGTTGTGGAGCTTGTGGATGATTTGCCTTGATTGATGGTGATGAAGGCTTGCTTGAAAGATCCTTGAGTTTAGTTAATGGTGATGTATCTCTCATATGTTCATTTTTTTCTTGTTTTCTATATTTCCATCTTCCTATATTGCAATAGCTCAAAAGAGTATAAGATGTTAAATTTTGTTTCAAGCACCTCAGTCCTCCTGTTAGCTATTGTTTTCATGTTTTCTTCTGCTGGATTAGCTTAAAGAATTCTTCAGTGCTCCTTAGGCCCACCTAAGCTTGTCTATTTCATTTTTGGATTAATATTATAGTTTATAAACATGATTCATGGTAATCCATACTTTTTTAATGCTATCTAAACTCTGTCTTGAAATCTCTCTTTGATGTATTGATTGATAGGTTAAGTCAAAGAGGTCTTGTTTCGATCTTGCCCTTTGAATATGCATATCAGTTTGCTTCGAAGTTATATATAGCTTAATGGATGATTTTTAGGTGTTACCTCTTCATTTATTAATGATATTTTTTTGAAAATGCAACAAGATGATGGAGCTTAGTGAAATGAAGTCGCCTTCACTAAGTGGGTCCGCAGGCTATTTTTGGCGCAAAGTCTATTTTTAGACTATGTCTATTTTTAGACATATGGAGCATGGTCTAGGAGTTGCAGTATGCTATTCCTGGATGATTGGTTGAGTTGGTAAAAATATATGGACCTCTATTTTTAGACATACAGGTCGAAGTCTATTTTTAGACTGCCTATCTAAAAATAGGTCAGTCAAATATTATTATCCCTTAATAATATTTGGACTCTAAACTTCATTTTATTCTCTTACAGCACTTAAGTTGGAGCTACGGATGTGGCCCATGCATCTAATAGAAGGAATTACACTTTTACTTCGGGTTTGGTGAGCTCATGCATGGTTGACTTCAGTTAGGACTTCAGTGGCAGAGTTTGGTGGAGTTGATGAGACAGTTGGTGGAGTTGTGTTCGGTTTAATTTAGTTGAACTAGTTGTGATTAGTTTAACTAGATAATCAACTAGTAATGAGTGGAGTGAATTAAATATTATTTAATTCACTAATTATTAACTCATTATTCAACTCAAGAACACATCATTTCACTACAGTGCATGGACAGTTCAGTGGAGACCAGTGGAAGAGGTAGATGAAAGGGTGAGTTTGCTATTAGTTGCGACAGCAGTTGTGCATGAGATTTTCACAAGCATTGGAGGAGATTGCCAATGATGATTGCACAGTCGGAGCCAGTGAGATTCGAACTTGGATCTCTCATTAGACCAGCCTTGATTGCGCAATAGAGGCAGGTAATTAGTGGATGAGTTTTGAACCTGTGACTTGTTCAAAACCAAGCTAGTTTGTGTGTAACTTTTGGAGACAGTACTGAGTACTTGTGAGGAGTATTGTACTGATATTGTTACATGTTTCTCTTCTATTATAATATACAAATAGCTGGGGGTTTTGAGCTATAAGCTTTCCCCATTACATATTGTGTTTATGTGCGCATGCGACTATTTCCATTTCTGCAAATTGATGATTGATTGTAGAAGAGATTATGTGTTGCATATGAATTCGATGTAGTATGTGATCAGGATAATATCAGTGGATAAATCTTCATTATTCAAAAAATTTCTACATGGTATCAGAGCGAATTGATCATCAGGATCTATTGCAGTGATTACAATATTATTTCAGTAGACAGAGTCTGTAACGGGCCAGGTAGCCTCTAGATCCATCCTTTCTCTGAAAGGTGATATATCCAGTAAATGCCCTTACAGTCGATCTTTGTGCTAGAAATAATTTGTTCTCATAGATCCAGAAGCAGTTGAGTTTTTGAGTTTGGAATTCAAATTTTGCAGCAGTTTATTTTCTTGGTGCCAGAGTTGAAAATGTCTTTCAACGGTTTGAGACTCGAACATGCTCTTGAAGGCAGTTTGAATTATGTTGCATGGAAAGATCACATGGAGGCAGTATTAGAAGATAATTTACTGAAGGAGTTCATAGATACGGATGTCCAAAAGCCCATTGATCCTGCTGAAGTCGAGGCTTGGCAAAAGAAGATGGCGAAATGTCGAAGGATTCTGTTGGAGGGCGTAAAGGATCACATTGTATCTAGCCTGCATGGAAAATCTTCTCCATATTTGATGTGGAAAGTGTTGACAGATCTATTCCAGAGTAAGAGTGACCAAAGGAAGATGGCACTAAAAGATAAGCTCAGAAACATTAAGATGGAGAAAGGCGACAGTATCGCCAAGTACCTCACGAAGTTCACTCAATGCAGAGATGAGCTGGGAAGTGTGGGGGTGACTGTCGAAGAAGAGGATATGGTGGACCTGGCTCTCCTTGGTCTTACGAAAAGTTGGCATGCATATCAAGATAGTGTCAATGGTCAAGAGAAGTTGCCGGGATGGGAGCGACTTTGGGCGGATCTCATGCAAGAGGAGATAAGGAGGACTACCAAGGAAAAATCTTCATCAAAGGTATCTGATGAAGAAAATTACGCTTTGGCTGCCAAAGAAAAGAAGGGGAAGAGCAAGAAAGCTTCTTAGTCTGGTGCGAAAGGCAAGAAGCTTTCACTGTCACCAGCATGGACACTATGCCACAAATTGTCCGCAGAAGAAGAAAAATAAGAAGGTTGCTGGATCTGCAGTGGGAGAGGCATTGGCTTCTCAATTCGAACTGGATTTTTCACTGATCGCATGGTTGGTTTCAAGTGTGATGGGATCAGTATGGTTCTTGGACAGTGGTGCATCATTTCACATGACCAGAGATCGAGATATGTTTTCAGATCTGGAGGAAAAGGATCTTGGAGTGCACATAGAGATGGGCGATGATGGTAGATACAGTGCGATCGGTATCGGTACCATTTCCTTTGAGAGGGAGTCTGGTAAACCCTTTGTATTGAAGAAAATTTTTCATGTTCTAGGATTGATGAAGAATCTCGTCTCTGTGGCGATGTTGGAAGTCAAGGGGTATGATGTGGTCTTCAGCGAAGGAAAAGCTTTCCTGTGCAGTAAGACAACTGGAGAGACCCGGAAGATAGGGGTTCGAGTCAAGAACCTTTATCAGTTGCAAGTAGATGGCTACGCAGCAATGGCATGCAAGGCGGGAGAAGTGGTGAGCCGGGATGATGAGGGCGAACTGTGGCACAGGAGATTGGGCCACCTTCACCATGGAGCTTTGAAGATCCTGCAGCAGATTTCTACTGGCCTTCCTAAGGGCACTCTTGCGCAGTCAGATCAGTGCAAGGGGTGTACTTTAGGGAAGTATGTGAAAGCCACCTTTCACGAGAAGGATAGTCGCGCCACGACGATCCTTGAGAGAGTTCACACAGACGTGTGTGGTCCTTTCTCAGCTGCTTCGACAGCAAAGCACAGGTATTATGTGATCTTTGTTGACGATTTCTCTCGAAAGTGCTGGATCTTCTTCATGCAGAAGAAGAGCGATACATTCGCGAAGTTCTGTGAGTTTAAAGCACTGGTCGAGAAGGAATCGGGGAAGAAGGTGATTGCTCTAAGGAGTGATAACGGTGGTGAATTCATCTCGGCTGAATTCAAGGAGTTCTGCAGCGCAGAAGGGATTCGGAGAGAGCTCATCGCACCCCATAACCTACAGCAGAACGGGGTGGCTGAGCGGAAGAACAGAACGATCGTGGGTGCTGCACGGGCGATGTTGCATGATCAGGGCCTACCTCTTCACTTGTGGGCCGAGGCATGCAATACAACAGTGTATGTGCAGAACCGTTGTCCTCACAAGGTTCTTGGCATGAGTACACCGGAGGAGGCGTTTTCTGGCAAGAGGCCTGATATTTCTCATCTGAGAATTTTTGGCTCACCTGTCTACATGCATGTGACGAAGGATGCCAGAAAGAAGCTGGATCCGATCGCAGAGGTTGGAATATTTGTGGGGTACACTGATACACCTCACAACTATCGGGTGTATTTGTCAGACAGTCGCAAGACTGTTGTGCGACGGGATATCAAGTTTCAAGAGGAGAAAGCCATGCAGTGTTCGCTTGAGAGGGAGCCACACTTGCATGCAGATGAGGAGCTGTTAGTTCCTAAGGAGGAGCTTCCGGATGTGGATCAGCCACAAGAGGAAGTTCAGGAGGTGGAAGAAACCACCCATGCAGCGCTAACCATCAGAGGGCGCAAGCGCACTACAGAAGCTGAGCGACTGGCTCGAGATGCAGAGAAGGTTGTAGGACCACCTACAGCATAGCGCAGACAGAGACAGTCACCGGATCGGTACACTGGATACATGGCTCTTATGAGTCAATGTGTCGTGACGGAGCCATCCTCTTTTGAGGAAGCTGTGGAGGAACCCGCATGGGTAGATGCCATGATCAAAGAATATGATTCGATCGTCAGAAACAGTGCATGGGAGATTTTCCCAAGACCGGAGGGGAAATCAGTGGTGGGTTCGCGATGGATCTACAAAGTGAAGCAGGTGGCTGACGGGAGTGTGGAGAAGTACAAGGCGAGATTTGTCGCCCGTGGCTTCTCACAGATCAAGGGGATCGATTATGAGGAGACCTTTGCACCTGTCGCAAGGTACTCTTCCATACGGATGATCCTAGCTCTCTCAGCGCAGATGGGATGGCACATCCATCATATGGATGTGAAGACTGCGTTCCTCAATGGAGTCATTGAGGAGGAGGTGTACATAGAGTAGCCTAAAGGTTTCAAGATCTTTAGCAGTGAGTCGCATGTGTGCCGACTCAAGAGAGCACTGTACGGGCTGAAGCAAGCACCTCGTGCTTGGTACACACGGATAGAAAGTTATTTCACCGGGCTTGGATTCTCCAAGAGTGAGGCAGATCCTAACCTGTATCAGATTGTGGTGGAGGGGAAGTTGTTGATCATTGTACTGTATGTAGATGATCTGATTTTGACGGGTGATGAGTTGTTGATACTTTCATGCAAGGAGGACCTTGCTAGAGAGTTCGAGATGAAGGACTTGGGCCTCCTTCATTATTTCCTGGGATTGGAGATTTGGCAGCGCAGTGGAGGACTATTTGTTTCTTAGGGTAAGTATGCCCGGGAGATACTGAAGAGGTTCAACATGCATGGCTGTAAGCATGTTGACACTCCTCTTCCTGGTGGTTGGAGGAAGGAGGATGCTACTTCAGCGGAGGTAGTGGATGCCACTGTCTATCGACAGTTGGTGGGGTCGCTTATGTATCTGGTAAATACACGACCCGATATATGCTATGCTGTTAACCAGCTTTTGCAAGCTATGGTTAAGCCTACCAAGCTCTTCTGGAAGGTGGGAAAGCATGTATTGTGTTATCTTAGTGGCACATCGGGATATGGTCTATGGTACAGATAGGAGGATGGAGCGAAGCTTTCCGACTTCACTGATGCAGATTGGGCAGGGAGCCCAACGGACTAAAAGAGCACATCTGGAGGAGTTTTCAGCATTGGGTCGACAACAGTTTCCTGGTACAGCAGGAAGCAGAGATCCATGGCACTCAGTTCAGCAGAGGCCGAGTACATGGCAGCAAGCTTGGCTTCATGCGAGGCTATTTGGATGAGGAAGATCCTCGTTGGATTGTTCGGGTTGCACTTGGAGCCTACTGTGATTTATTGTGATAACCAGAGTTGCATTAAACTCTTGGCTAATCCAGTATTTCATGATAGATCCAAACACATCGACATCAGGTACCATCATATCAGAGATTGTGTTCAACATAGAATCATGTTACTTTCATATGTTCCCACAGAGGATCAGGATGCTGACATCTTGACGAAGGTGCTCACCAGGAGCAAGTTCGAATTCCATAGAGGCAGGATAGGTGTTGCAGATAATCCATATCTTGTTGAGAGGGAGTGTTGAAAATGCAACAAGATGATGGAGCTTAGTGAAATGAAGTCGCCTTCACTAAGTGGGCCCGCAGGCTATTTTTGGCGCAAAGTCTATTTTTAGACTATGTCTATTTTAGTCATATGGAGCATGGTCTAGGAGTTGCAGTATGCTATTCTTGGATGATTGGTCGAGTTGGTAAAAATAGATAGACCTTTATTTTTAAACATACAGGTCGAAGTCTACTTTTAGACTGCCTGTCTAAAAATAGGTCAGTCAAATATTATTAGCCCTTAATAATATTTGCACTCTAAACTTCAGTTTATTCTCTTACAACACTTCATTTGGAGCTACGGATGTGGCCCATGCATCTGACAGAAGGAATTACACTATTCCTTGGGGTTTGGTGAGCTCATGCATGGTTGACTTCAGTTAGGACTTCAGTGGCAGAGTTTGGTGGAGTTGATGAGACAGTTGGTGGAGTTGTGTTCGGTTTAACTTAGTTGAACTAGTTGTGATTAGTTTAACTAGCTAATAAACTAGTAATGAGTGGAGTGAATTAAATATTATTTAATTCACTAATTATTAACTCATTATTCAACTCAAGAACACATCAATTCACTACAGTGCATGGACAGTTCAGTGGAGACCAGTGGAAGAGGTAGATGAAAGGGTGAGTTTGCTATTAGTTGTGACAGCAGTTGTGCATGAGATTTGCACAAGCATTGGAGGAGATTGCCAATGATGATTGCACAGTTGGAGCTAGTGAGATTCGAACTTGGATCTCTCATTAGACCAGCCTTGATTGCGCAATAGAGGCAGGAAATTAGTGGATGAGTTTTGAACCTGTGACTTGTTCAAAACCAAGCTAGTTTGTGTGTAACTTTTGGAGACAATACTGAGTACTTGTGAGGAGTATTGTACTGAGATTGTTACATGTTTCTCTTCTATTATAATATACAAATAGCTGGGGGTTTTCAGCTATAAGCTTTCCCCATTACATATTGTGTTTATGTGTGCATGCGACTGTTTCCATTTCCACAAATTGATGATTGATTGTAGAAGAGATTATGTGTTGCATATGAATTCGTATTAGTATGTGATCAGGATAATCTCAGTGGATAAATCTTCATTATTCAACAAATTTCTACATATTTTTCTCTTATATGTTTTCAAATCTTGAAAGTAGAATCATTGAAGTTAGATAATTTGTCTTACTTCATTTGCTCCACTGGTGTAATATTCCTAAATTAGCTGCAGCTAATAGGAACATTAATTTTTCCTTATTTAATCTTCATTTCCTGTATTAATGAATAAAGTGTAAGGGAGGATGTGTAAAAATCCTGAAAATCCAAAAATAAATCAATGCCCATGTAAAAAGAGACATATCTGGGCTCCTTAAATAAATTCTTGTAGGTGTGAAGGAGGGCTAAATCACAAGAGGGCATCTTAGACTGCGCAGTTCCAGAAGGAGCTTATAAATGTGAAAGGGGCTAAACCAATGAAGTGGTATAGGGTTTTTCCAAGACTCCAATATTATAAAAGAAGGAGGAGAGAAACAAGAAAAGGCTGTTGAGGTTATTTCGAATTTTTGGTTGCTTGAGTAACTCGAGTTCTCTTGGCTGGTTAGCAAAAGGGAAGAGGGTTTCTTGTTTAGGAACCCTCTCTTTTTCCATGGAGTAGCTCCTTGGAGGAGGTTATGTTGAATTTCTCTACTATCTGGCATTTTGGCCAAGATTCTTCTTGCATCTATAGCACAATCCTGTTTAGGTATGAATTGTTTATGTGAGCTGCAACAAGTGGAGATTAGATCTCTTCAGATCTAGGGAGTTCTAGCACCCCTTGTCACTAGGAAACTCATCTATCCAATTGATAAGCCATTTTTAGACTCATGGGGCTTCATATATACATCTTGGCAATAGGAAAAACCCATTCCAGAAGAGGCAGCGCAACATTTTCCCCTGAACTACGTTATTTGCATATCTACAGCTACTGGGTGTTTTCTCCGTCCTTTGGAGGAGAGATCTCCGGTGTTAGGATTCTTCCTCTCACTATGGTGATCCATGGATTGGCCATACAATCCATGTTAGTTTCAGATATAATTTTCTGTAACATGTTATTATTCAGAAATTTCTGAATAATTCTGCAGATCTACAATTTTAGATCTCAGATCTACTTCCGGTATTTCATGTTTTGCATGAAACCCCAAGGGGAATGTATAGATCATCATTTCTTATACTTATTTCTATATCAGATCTCTCTTTTTATGTACTGATATGTTTCAGATCTAAATATTAATGAAACACTGCTTCAGCCCCAGAAAATAATGTTGTCATGGTTATGCAGTCTTTCCTTATGTGTTGCATCATCTTATTGCGGGGTTTTTCCTTATGAAAATGCTTGTTTTTATTAGTATAATCCATATTATTCCTATTATGAACTTGCATAATTATATTAATACATAAAATCTATCCATACCTTCAGAAATTACCCCACCCATGCTTTAAAAAATTTCTACATATTCAAAGTCATGGGGATTGGGTGTTTTCTTGACTAGTCAAGAAGGAGGAACTATTTAACATAGTAAAAATCATTTGTTTGAGCTGAATTTTTTCATGTGAGTCTATATTAACCTGATACAACATATTCCAGAGCCATTCCCTTTAATTTTACGTATATTTATGAACACACTCATTTTAGTGCATAAAAAGCTTCTTTTCCTCACCTTTTTGAGAATAATAGTTGAATAAAGGTTGTTTCTATACTTTCTATTGGTTTTTTAGTGTTATTAAGAATATTTTATGATATATGAAGCACCCATTCCTAAAAATTTCATTTTTCAGGCATGAATTGCTGAGTAAACCCTTTTGGGCATTACCTCTCGACAACAGTCTATGGATAGAGTCTAAAAAGGGCCAGATAGCCTCCGAATCTCACACTTCCTTGAGAAGGTGACATATCTAGTAAACACCCCTTCATTAAATCTTTGGTATAGATCAGAATGATGATTTCTAATGTTTCAAAAAGAGGACATTACATTGATACCAGTTGTGGGAGATCTGTTTACCATATCTAACTTGATTTGTTTTTGAATAAATTCTATATTTCAGTCCCGCACAACATATTCAAGAGGAACCAATCTTTGTTCTAAATTTTATTTGCCCATTTTTCCTTATACATTGTTCCCATTGAGCAGCTTGATAATATTCCTGAAAAAGGAACATTATAGTGGTATCAGAGCATGATCTTTGGCTTAGCCTGTGAGATCAAGCTATCAGAAGAAGTAAGAAGAAAACCATAGAGGAAAAAACTGAAGGAGATGAGTTTACTCTCATAAATCTTCAGATCCAGTGAAGAGATTGTACAAGAAGAAGAAATAAAAAGCAGTGAAACTTCCATGAAGTTTCAAGAACAAGAAGATCTTCCGATCAGATCTACAAGATCTATACATGATGAACATTCTGAATCCTCATCTCATGGATATGTGCACTCAGCCATATCAGCAAAGCTTCAACGTTCTATCAATGACCTCTTCATGATGAGGAAGGAAGAAGGGGTAATTTTTTTGGATGCATTTCCAAGGGCAAGATCTCCTTTGGGTGAAGGATCCTCTTCTCAAGAGGAAAGCATGAAGGTTTCTCCTTCAAAATATGACCAAGATCTAAGGTCTCTTGTTGATGTTGAAAAAATTTCAGTTATTGAAGAGGGGGAGAAGGTAGGAAGTACTAACGCAGTCACAACAAAGACACCTCAAATATCTCATGAAGAGGAGAATGGGGCACTTGCTCCAAGGAGGGAAACTCTTGCACTCTTGCAAGGAGTTCCAAAAGGTCTCACACATCAAGATCTTTGTACAATGCATGGGCAGCATGTATTATCATTTCCAAGTGGTGAGATATTGAAGGTAGAAGGAGGAAGAGGGGAGGAAGAGCATCTCAAGAAGAAGAGCATATACCATTCTTTGTTCCAAGGGTTGGAAGAACAAAGAAGGAAAGAGAACCCATGCAGCAATGGTAGGGGAAAATATGTCCACCTACATCCACATTCTTCTCCATGCCTTGATGTCTCTTTGAAAGGAGGAATTCCACCAAGAAGACCTCCTGATTGGAGGAAAACCAAAGTATTCTCTCAACTATGGCAGCAATTGCATACTTGGCTAATGAAGGAGCCTTGGGAGAAGCAAGCAGAGCACAGAGGATCTTCCCTGAATCCAAAAAAGAGGTAAGAAATTTTCTGAATAGAAAATTGCTATCTTCCATTCATTCATCTGCACTAAGAAGTGAAAGATCAGAAATATA
Organism: Pinus albicaulis; assembly: GCA_034641835.2. Classification (NCBI taxonomy): domain Eukaryota; kingdom Viridiplantae; phylum Streptophyta; class Pinopsida; order Pinales; family Pinaceae; genus Pinus; species Pinus albicaulis. The sequence goes on from CM076570.1 coordinate 47,328,971, forward strand.
TGATGGTATGGATACGAGGATACATGGAAAAACCATATCTTTGGGGTATCCCATGGTCTTCTCTCTTACAAAATAGATTTATGAAGATGGCAAGAGGGTCTTAATACTCTTGCATGCATGGGCCAAATGGAGGAAGTATTGGAAGGAAAGAACTCTCCAAAGGGAAGTTGACTTCCACATGCTTCAATCTTGTCTTAAGCAATATCAGCTACAAGGGAGGTAGCAAAGGAAAGTTTATGGGGCTCTAACATGTGAACTTGGCATCAAGTATGCCAAAGAGGAGGTGCACACTCATATGGAGGAGTGCATGGTCGATTTGTTAGATGAGGAGGAATATAGCTCTTGGGAAGAATTATCATCTACATCTCCTTATTCATTGAAGTGCGAGAGGAGGCTCACCCATGAGCAGCCTTGCTGATTTTAAACAAGTATATAATGAATATTATATTGCTGGATCTCATGATGTATACTTGTAACTTTCTGACACTCGTTTGCAAGGCTTTGCTCCAAGATGGAGAACTATTTATGATGGGCTTCATGGGCAACTTGAGGCCATGATCTATGATGATGGTGATCATCCTTTGAAGAACCTTGGAGGGGAGATGCTCTTTCCATGTTGTGATTATTTTACACCAAATTTTATGCACCTTCTCCAAGCATGTAAGAAGGATGAGGCAGCAAGCAATTGGTTGGGAGGACACTTGACATTTTCTATTCCATGGTAGTTGAGGGTAATATTGCGCTGGTTGCACATGAGGGAACACCTCCCTTCTCATTTATCATACATGGCAGCTAGCATGATTCTAATCATGATTCTTTATGATGAAAATGTTCTAATTCTTGGGAAAATGGTTGGAGGAGAGGCACACTTTCTAGAAGTGTCTTTGGGGAAAGGAGCTCCCCAATATTTTTGCACTATATGCTTACATGGGAGCATAAGATGTTCTATGGTCACTATGATTGATCATTTTATTATTTATAAGAGTGAGCCATATTCTTGTTGAAGCCATGGATCAACAAGGAGGTTTCCATAACAACCCTCCATTCTTTTATGATGAGAGCCATTGGGTTTACTCACCAAGGTCCAACTTGCACATGGGGGGAGGACCATTGGGAGACAAAAATATTGCAGAAAATTTAGAGCAATGGAGGAGACCATTTGAGGAGGAGGCCCCAAGGAAAAGAGGGGAGATTTTGTTGCAGCACCCTCACAGTTGCTTGGGGACAAGCAACATTTGGGAGGGGGAGACTGTAATATTCCTAAATAAGCTGAAGATAATAGGAATATTAATTTTGCCTTATTTAATCTTCATTTCATGTTTTAATGAATAAAGTGTAAGGGAGGATGTGAAAAACTCCTAAAAATCCAAAAATAAATCAATGCCCATGTGAAAAGAGACATATCTAGGCTATTTGAATAAATTCTTGCAAGTGTGAAGGGGGGCTGAATCACAAGAGGGCATCTTAGACTGCGCAGTTCTAGAAGGAGCTTCTAAATGTGAAAGGGGATAAACCAATGAAGTGGTTTAGGGTTTTTCCAAGACTCCAATATTATAAAAGAAGGAGGAGAGCAACAAGAAAAGGTTGTTGAGGTTATTTCGAATTTGTGGTTGCTTGAGAAACTCAAGTTCTCTTGGATGGTTAGCCAAAGGGAAGAGGGTTTCCTGTTTAGGAACCCTCTCTCCTTCCATGGAGTAGCTCCTTAGAGGAGGTTGTGTTGCATTTATCCACTATCCAGAATTTTGGCAAAGCTTCTTCTTGCATCTACAGCAAAATCCTATTTAGGGCTTAATTGTTTATGTGGGCTGCAACAAGTGCAGATTAGATCTCTTTAGATCTAGGCACTTCTAGCACCCCTTGTCACTGGGAAACTCATCTATCCCATTGATAAGCTAGTTTTAGACACATTGGGCTTTAGATATAAATATTGGAAATAGGCTAAACCAATTCAAGAAGAGGTGGCGTAGTATTTTCCCCTGAACTACGTTATTTGCAGATCTACAACTGCTGGGTGTTTTGTCAGTCCTTTGGAGGAGAGATCTCCGGTGTTAGGATTCTTCCTCTCACTATGGTGATCCATTGATTTTCCATAAAATCCATGTTAGTTTAAGATATGATCTGATGTAACATGTTATTATTCAGAAATTTTTGAATCATTCTGCAGATCTGCAATTTTAGATCTCAAATCTACTTTCGGCATTTCATGTTTTGCACAAAACCCCAAGTGGAATGTATAGATCAACATTTCATGTACTTATTTTTGTATTAGATATCTCTTTTTATGTACTGATATGCTTCATATCTGAATATTAATGAAACACTACTTCAGCCCCAGAAAATAATGCTATCATGGTTATGCAGTCTTTCCTCATGTGTTGCAATATCTTATTGTGGGGTTTTTCCTTATGAAAATGCTTGTTTTTCTTAGTATAATCTATATGCTTCCTATTCTGAACTTGCATAATTATATTCATGAATAAAATAATTCAATCCATTCAGAAATTACGCTACCCATGCTTCAGAAAATTTCTGCATAAATTAGGTCATGGGAAATCAGGGTTTTTCTTGACTAGTCGGGAAGGATGAACTGTTTAACATAGAAAAAATAATTTTTTTAAGCTTAAATTTTGAATGTGAGTCTCTCTTAAGCTTATATAACATATTCCAGAGCCATTCCCCTTAATTTTACGCATATTTCTTAACACACCCATTTTAGTGCATAAAAAGCTGCTTTTCCTCACCTTTTTGAGAATAACAATTGAGTAAAGTTTTTTGATGTATTTTATATTGGTTTTTGAGTGTTATTAAGATTATTTTAAGATATTTTAAGCATCCATTCCTAAAGAATTCGTTTTTCAGGCATGAATTGTTGAGTAAACCCTTTTGGGCATTACCTCTCGACAAGAGTCTATGGACAGAGTCTGAAAAGGGCCAGATAACCTCTGGATCTTACAGTTCCTTAAAAATATTACATATCCGGTAAACGCCCCTTCATTCAATGTTTGGTGTAGATCAGAATTTTGATTTTTAATGTTTCAAAAAGAGGACATTACATTGATACCAGTTGTGGGAGATCTGTTTAGTAGATCTAACTTGATTTGTTTTTGAAGAAATTCCATATTTGAGTCCTGAAAAGCATATTAAAGAGGAGACAATATTTTTTATTCATTTTATTTTCCCATTTTTCCTTATACAATGTTCCCATTGAGCAGCTTGACAATATTCCTAAAAAAGGAACATTACAACTGGATTGTATATCTTGAATGTGTATTTGTTTAAAAGTATTTTTATTGAGAAAATGGTGTGCCCTATCTCATAACAAATATATTTCACTTATCAGTATTCAAGATCTCTTTTTTCATAGGTAGTTGACAAAGGATTCTTAACTTCCCTTTTCCCTACCTTGGTTCCCAAACTTAATGTCCATTTCACCTCACACATAAAATTAAAGATCCATTAACTACACTAGATTTTCACTGTTATGTACCATGATTCATTATCGAGATATAAATGAGTTCATAGACTCCATTGCCCAATTGATTTGATAACCTCTCACTCCACCTATCCTACTTGATCATCTCACCCCAACCAATACAAACAACAAACCTACACTTAACAGCTAGCCTAAAATCAACTATCGAAGGAGAACAAGTTCACATCGAATAATAGAGAGAGCCCTCTCTGAGTCTAAGAAGGCTAGGTCATACGACTCCAAAGACTAGTCTGATGTTACCCTATCATTTGGTTTACCACTCTGCGAAATCATGGGACACTAACATAATGGCGATCACAGTGGGACCCTGAGTAAGAAAGAAACTTGGACTTCCCTAAACATTTCAGAAGTCCTAGACTAATAGCATCCAGTGGTTTATCACCACCTCATCATCACACTAACATAATGGTGATCACGGTGGGATTGAGTACATAGTAACCTAAGAAACTCTTATAGACTTAGTTAACCCCCAGTTAAACTTTGAAATCCTATGATTTGTAGCTATCTCATTACTATCACTAACATAGTGGTGATCATGATGCAACCTTTGATGTCAGTGACAATCTAAGAATCCCTTAGGACTTCACAAAACTTCGTCAAATCATAAAGAGCTCAAATGATAGCCAAAGAGTAAGATCTAGCTTTTTCACCATCCTAGCAAAATGATGACTCAGTTATAGGACATTCTCACAAACCTTAGGGCTACATATAAGAACGCATAAAACCCCAAAATGTTCCTATATTGGCTTATTTTTAGTATTGGTGTTGGACCATAGACACATATCTTCAAAACTACTAAAAATATCCACCTGGCAACTCCACTAGCCTTTAGTAGGCCTTCCAACTTTACTAGGATCCCTAGACTCCTATAGGATTGTGCCGAATCAACACTGAGAAGTCTTGAATCCTAGTCACACATTGCATGAGTTTAGCAAAAAAAGAGGTAAACTTTTCAAAAAGTTCAAAAACTTTCAGCCTCTCTAAATTTTGAGTTTAAAATCTGGTTTCGTGAAGAATCAATACCAGATCTCATCCGGACCCAAACCCTCCTACTATAGTTGATGACCCAGAAAATATTTTGTGGCAAACATCTGAAATTGGAAACTTAGCTATTAATAGGCCCATTCATAAAGCAAGCTTTGTACCTAAACATCTTACATCCTTGAAAGATCCCTAGTTTGAATTGCGCCATACAAGAAACCTTTTCTGAACCAAGTCACAGAGTAGAATTGACCAAATCGATCTTGAGCCCATAAACTTGTAGCAGAGTCCCAGCGGAGAATCTTCTTCTTTTGCACCACTTGATTTCCAACTTCTCCACCACTTTGCCTCTTTTCACCCCAAGTCTGCTCAGAATTAGTTTGCTGGTCCAGGTACTTCTGCCACACCCTTTCGCACCTACACTGTGTAAACCAATCCATCTCATATCACAAATCCTCCACTTTCAAATCCAACATTAGCTCCCATCATGGAAGCTTGGTATGAACCCCTTGTGTTACCACATCCATTGGTACCTTTTCCAAATGATTACCAATCCATAATTCCACACTTCACCCGGGAAGAATCTACCACTGCCCAATAGCATGTAGATAGAATGAATGATGCTTTTGACTACATGGAATTAGAAGAGGAAACCATAAAGATGAGGATGTTTTCCCAAAGCCTAGGAGGAGAAGCTAAGAAATGGTTCAAAATCCTAACTCCCAATAGCATACATGATCTCCTTTCCCTTTACCAAACTTTCATAAACAAATCAGAGATTAAGAAAAACCCTCTACAGATTCTCTCAGAATACAACAATCTTAAAAGAAACATAGGGGAAAGTGTCCAAGACTATTGCACTAGGTTCAATAGTGTTTACAACGCACTGCCGCCAAAAATGAAACCCCCACTTGGCCTAGCCTTAGCTAAATTCCCAGAATTTTTTGACCCTGAAATTGCCTATCAACTAAGAGAAAGAGAGCCCCTAACTTTAGAAGACATGCAAAAGGGAGCTATAAGTGTAGAGGGCAACTTAATTGAAAAAAAAGCTAGGCTAAGATCAGAAAAGAGGGTAACTTACAAAGATGACAGCATGCCCTCCACCTCCTCATATGATTCCAATATTGACAACCTCCTTAGCACCATGGAAAGAATGATGGAGAGAATAAGCATAAATGTAAAAGCACCCCCTAGGGACAACCAACTAAATCCCCAAAAAATAAAATGAAATCATAACTTTAGAAGACACCCACCCCAAACCATACAAAAGGAAAATGATCAACAAATCAGGCCACCCTTCCAAGATAACTATGTTGATGAAGGAGAAACAGATATTGAACAACAAGATGAAAATCATATAAACCTTATAGGCTCTAATAGCGAGGGTGATGTTTTTCTCACAGAAGAAGAACAAGGTTTTTTCTCTTCAAATCAAGATGAAACAAGCTATGAAGATTCCAAAGACCACAAATTGGGATTACAAAATGCCATAATGGAATTCCATATGCAGTATGATCTTAGGAGTAAGAAAAACCAAGACAACTCCAGGAAAAAAAACTCAGACATTGTTGTTAAAAAACCCCCCGAAAACATTCTTAAAAGAACAACAGAAAATACCAACACCATAGCTAAGAAAACTGATCCTCTCAAAGACAAAACTAGCCAACCAAGTGATAACAGAAGCTATCTCAGTACCTCTACTAGTGGCCATGAGAAAACTCTATTGACCAAAGCCCCAAATCAGAATCAACAAATTAAAAATGTGGAAAAATTTATGGCTGATAAAACTGATGTAAATATTTCCAAAACTAAAGTACCTTTTAGTTTTAAAGGAGAGATCACTAAAATCAAAATAACCATACCTCTCATTGAACTAGTAGCTCATAATATGTATAAATCTGAAGTTCTGAAAGTTCTAAACATAGGAAATGATACCAATACTCTAAATTTTACATATGACAAACCAGAGCTGTTGTTTGGACCCGACATAGATGGAAAATACCAAGAAGGAGCCATTCCCCCATTCTATGTTAGCTTAAACATACATGACAAAATCCTGCATAATGCCATGCTAGAGTCTGGTACCTCTCATAACCTCATGTCAAAGGTAGTGATGGAAAGATTAGGCCTATAAATAACTAGGCCCTACAAAGATATGTATTACTTTGATTCAAGCAGGGTTAAGTGCTTGGGCCTAATCAAGGATTTATGTGTCAATATGACACAAATCCTTGCTAAGAGCCTAGTCATAGACATAGTAGTAGCTGACATTCCCCCCAAACATGGCATGATTTTGTCTCGATCTCGGGGAGCCAAGCTCTGGGGAACCTCGAACTTGACATGTCTTATGCTACCATCCCAATTTTTAACAAAACAAGGAGTCTCTACCAAGAATCTCACATGAAGTATATGGTAAGTAGCCTAAATAGACCCAACAACACCCCTATCTATTCCATTCATTCAAACTTTGACTCATTCATCTTGTATAATGAAAATGACCTTGATAAGCAAGTGAATGAAGATTGTGAATATATAGGCACACTACAACAATCAGATCAGTCCCTCTATGATGATTTCAACAGTCAAAACTATCACGACCCTAAAACACCACACGATAATAAAACTGAACTTGATTTTCTTCAAATTGAAAATGAAATGTCAAAAACAAAAATCAATTTACAACAGGAACCTGATTTCTAAAAGGAAGGAAAACCCACAAAAACACAAATTCCTCCTTTTGCTAATCCAGAAAAAATGAAATACCCTCAAAAAACACAAATCTTTGGGAATCTAGAACAAGATAGTCTTATGTTTTTCCCTTACCTAGATACTTCATCATCCAAGAATTTTTCCCTTTTAGAAAAATTGTCAATTCCCACAAATATTGCTATAGATCGCAAAGAAATTTTTGCTAAAGCTGATATAGAGGAAGATGGGATGAGTAAACTTAAGAAGACTGAAATAATTAAGTTTTCTAAAACTTTATCACTACACACAAAACAAAGAAATTCAAGACTGTGAAAAAAAATTCAGAATGCTTATGTGTGTAGGCAGGCTAGTCTAAAACCTTGTAACACAGACATTGTTCTAAAAAGCCATCCTTTCAAAAAGAATCATGAAAAAATTGAGTAGTTGAGTTCACTTAGAAAGAAGGAAAAATGGCATACACTTTGTATATACTTTAGGTACCAGGATAAACCCTTCCAAAAGAACAAATACCTTTTTACCAAAAAAGAGCATACTTTACAAAAGGTAGGGTTTTCTAACCAAATCTCTTTGCATGGTAGTTTTTCAGGTTACCATTAGATGATACCACTTCAGTTCAATCAGCTCAAATATTTTTTCAAGTTTCCTTGGGACAATTTCATGTTTAAACAAATACTTCCTGGGCTAGAGAGTTCTGGAGACACCTTCCAAAAAACTATGCCTTCAGTTTTCAATTTCTTCACTATGGTATGCATGGATGACTTCATCATTTTTTTTTAAGATGATAAATACCTTTCCTATTTAAGGAAGATCTTTGACACAAACAAATTTGAGAAGAAAGGGTGATTAGGACATCATGTACAAGTGTAAAAAATGATAAAAAATGGAAATACTCAGAATTGTTTGCAATCTGATCAAACAGAAAGGCCTTGTCGCTGCAATTCTGGCACTACAAATGGGACTCAAATCCGATGTCATATGTGAAAGTTACTAAGGTTTGAATTGTCTAGTGACCTCCAAAACAAGAATTTTTGACTATGATTTTGTCAAATTTTCAAAAAAAATTATTATGGAAAAATTTCATATTTTATTAAGTTTTTATAGGCCTGTCAGAGGGTGCCACATGGCCTACCCAAAGGCTTCCACATGGCCCCAAGCCATTGGTTAAAAGGTGTTTCAAGGATTTTTGTGGGCAAGGGGGTCGAACCCTCGACCCGAATCCTTGGTTAGGGTCAACCCGACCATTACAGCATGGGAAATAATGTTGAACGGAGGCAAGTTGGGTCATTGGTAATGCACAGTCGGGCGAGTCAAGTGGCATCAGAACACACAGTCAGGTCTTGAAGTTTAAATGAGAATAATTTTTATTTAAGCCCTTAAGGCTAAGGTTCAAGGACCATGTGACCACTTACGGAACTCAGGGCTTAAGAACTTTCAAACCGGCGGAATAATAGGCCTAAGCACCTAGGTGCTAGCCCGTTCTCCCATGTGGCCTGCAGGCCATGGCTGAGGGCACGGGGTTTAAACCTTATCCACCAACAACAAAAAGTTTCTGGATTTTCAGCATGTGAACATGCTCTTTAACTAACCGTCACATTTAATTTCACCCCTAAAATAGCACGCAGTTCTGCCATCCTTGTTTTTCTACCTTTTTTGGTGGAACTAACTAGCGTTCCTCCAGTTTTGGAGGAGGTTTTCTAGTGCCACTAGGAAAAATCTTGTTTGGGTCATAACTTTCTCAATTTCCGACCAAATTAGATGAAATTTTAGTCAATTTTGGGTTTTATTCGACATTCTAGAGAGTTTGGGATAGGTTTCAGAAGGAATAGATGTGTTCTTCAGCCATTTTTTCTTTAGGGAAGAGGAAATAGCCACTAGGGCCATTAGGGAGATGGAGCTGTATTGGGTTGTAATTCATTGTTTGAGGTGAAACAAAAGCCATTTTTAGCTTATTTATATCTTCTGAAGTCAAATTCACAACTTGTTTTTCCTGTTTAGGCATATTTTTCACTATGTAACCATTTTGAGCAATTTAATAGAGCAAGGACATACCTTTGGGGAGCCTTGGACTAGTAGATGTAGCCCAGGAGGGGTGAACTACCTCATCATTTTGCTGTGTAATGATATGGTGAAGTTTATTTGCTGTATATTTCTACTGTGATATATTAAACAGTAAATTTAAATAACGAATCCTCACACATAAAACTCAGAAACATTACAAAAACCTCTTTGTTTAACCTGCAAGACATGGAAAATACTTTGCACACTTAATTAAATGGAAATGGATATTTTTCATAACAATTACAAATAGTTCCGCTTTCATATCAAAAGGTCAAAGAAGAAGCACCAAGGGGATCATGGGTTTTCTAAAAACTCTTGGAATAATCCTTATACCATGTTGTCAAACGGAGGTAACTATGTTTTATGTTTACAATAGCTTAATGGAAAAAAAAAGTTAGGAGATCCTTTTGAGGACATGATGCTCAAACACCATTGCTGTAAAAATCCTTAGCTATAGTTTTTGACTCATTGTACATACCATTTTTTGATGAAAGGGCCACAAAGAGAAAAACAAAAAAATATAAAAAATAATAGAAAAGAGGGAATATTCAAAACAAGGGACATCCCCATACCCAAAAAATAGTAGTTTTGAAAGTGTGCAAGCCTAAATTCCACTACTAGTGCAAAAGAATGTCTTTTTTAGTCAGCCAACCTAATCATGGATGAACATGTTTTAAATTTATTGTCAATAAGTTAGTGAAAGAATGTTGGTCGAATCATTAAAGCTTGACTTGTCGAAGAAAATATATCAGGAATGAAAGATACCGGTTCCACATGCTTAAATCTGAACCAAATAACAGGATAGGGATGCTTAGCAAATGATGAAACATAGCCCTCACACCTTCTAGTTTTGTTTGCTTATGAAAATAAAGTTAGTGTGCAGTTTTTCTTGATGCCACAACTCATGATGGATCAGATTTTCTAATCCTGGTTCAATTTATGCTTTAAATTTCTTGTCAAATAGCTTATAGAATGAAGTCTATCATACTGCTTAATCTTGACAGTCAAATAGACTAGGTAGAGAATAAGAAGATTTCACTAGCATAATCTGAACTCTTGGAAGAAATAAGTGTAGAAGTAGATAGTTTATTTCTTTGCTTTCAAAAAGAAAATATGTCAATGGGTTTTCTAGTTCAAGTGCACCCAAGGAAGAGAAAATGTTAGGAAAGTAGGTTGGGTAGGTAGAAGTGAAGTTGAGCTAATAATGCTTTCAAATGATCAAAATCACTACTTTAGGAAAGTAGCAACAAAAGAAAAGAAGAAATATGTTGTAATATTCCCAATTTGCTACTGCTTGTTGGAATATTATATGTTGCTCTATTTTGCAGGGTAGAAGAATAAATGGGGTAGAGAGACCCTTGAATCTCTTTAGTAGAAATAAAGCATTCCCTATGTGAAAAGGGGTTTGTGTAAGTAGGCCAAATAAAGCCACCATTGGTGTGAAAAGGGGTAAATGCATGAGGACTAGAACCTTGTTAACCATGTCAACAACACTACTAAAATAGGAGGAAAACCATTGGGAACAACGCAGTTTTGATGGAGGACTCTTTGCAATGAAGTAACCTCATGAATGTGTGGGGCCCAGGGTAAGGAGGCTCACCAAGAATAAAGGAAGGGAGGGCAGCCATAAGAGGCATTCATAATCTTGTCTATGTTTCAGTCTTATGACTTCTTGCATGCTTTAGCTATTTAGCTAGGTTTGCTACACTATTTAGTGCAAGGGATTCTCATGCGGGAGTTCCACTCTCTTTCTTCGTTCAGCTTGTTGAAGGGATCTAAGAGAAGAATTATGAGCTAAATTTCCACTATCTGACTTGGGTTCAAGCAGTCACCAACTCCTACAGTGTAGTATCTTGTAGAAACTGCGTCATTTCTAAAGGTGATGTTGTGGTAGGGTTAAATCCCTTTATTTTGTGCTAGTTTCTTGGAGAAGGAGGCTTTTTATCTCCTAGAAGGCTATTAGGGAGGATATTCAGCCATTTTTATATGCTCTCATGTATTATTCAGCTATATCATATACATAGTTGCAATCAAGTACGTGATTTTATGCAGATATATCATTCTTGTACTTGTGCTCGTATGAAACCCTTTCTAGGTTATCTACATTTTGTGTAAAAGAGGCTAAACCTCCCTTTTTCCTGGCTCTTGATTAATGAAATATCCATGATCTATTATATCTCATAATTTTCTGTAGAACCCCTCTTTGAATAACTCCCTTACATGCTTCATAATTTCTGTTTGGTGAAATCATGGGGTTTGGATGTTTTTTAGGAGTATTGGCATGGGGAGATCTGTTTAACATAGCTAGAGTGATTTTTTTCTGCTCCCGTTCTGTATGTAAGGGTTATAAATCATAATATAGAGGATCCAAGTCCTATTTTTTAATTCTGTAATGCAATTTTCTGAAAACATCGTTTTTACTCTCCATAGTGTATAAATTCCTAAAAACGAATATTATAGTGGTATCAGAGCTCTGCTCTTGGCTCAGCTTGTGGGGAAAATATATCTACAGTATGGAGGAGAATGATATTTCAAATATTATTCTTCAATCCATGCAAAATATTGCAAGATATCTCAAGGAGATGAGGCATAGAGAAATGCCTAGGGGGTTTTACCAGGAAGCAAGTACCAGCACCTCACCTTGTGTGGAACAATCAGCCACACATCCTTCACTACAACGCTGCACTATTCCCTCATTCCTATCTAAATATAGGGAGGAGGAAACCCTTGGTGACTATTTTGTGGAGTATGAGTCCCAATCCCAAGGTTCAAGGAACACTTGAGCTTCCAGGAATTCTGCTGGATGAAGGAAGGGAGGAGAACTTGCTATCACCATAAGAGGGGAGGATTTATGTAGGAATCAGACCTACAATGTAGTATGGGGAGATTATTCTTTCCTATATATGATGGATCACCTAAGTGCATATCCAAGGCTTGGGTGGAGAAGCTGGATACTTACTTTCAGCTCAATAGAGTTTCTGAAATAGATGCTATCAGAATAGTTGCGCTGCACTTGGAAGGGGAGGCTCATGAATGGTGGTTCCATGGGCTAACTACACTTGGGCATGCTCATATCACCTCATACTCAGTCTTCACTAAGAGACTAGCAGAGAGATTTCATCCAAGGGATCCAGAGGCCCACTTTGTTGAGCTAACCAAGCTCAAACAAAAGGGAGATCTAGAAGATTATATTGTTGAATACTTGAAGATTTCAGTAATGGCATCCAACCTTACTATGAGCAGAAGGGTATGTATTTTTATTGATAGGATGGTTGAACAATTGCATGGGTTTTTAAGATCCACCAAACCAACTACACTCCTTGAAGTTGTGCAGAAGGCTAGAGATTTGCAACATGCTTTGCCCAAAGAAAAGGCATTACTGCAGAAAGAGAATTCTTCATGGCCAAAGAAGGCACCTCTTGACCATGATCATAGTATATTAAGGAAGGAGAAAATTTGCTTTACTTGTCAAAAGCCATGGGTGCCAAACCATGAATGTGTGGCAGGGAAGGCTCATTATATTGAGATATTTTCTGATGATGAAGAGAGGGCCAGTGTTGTATTACCTACAGAAGATGCAGTGAAAAATTTTTCTCCAAAGGGAGGAGCTGTTGTAGCATTGAGGGGAGTCCCTAAATATCTGACTTTAAGAGTTAGAGGTACTGTTATGGGACAAAGAGTATTGGTTCTAGTAGATAGTGTAGCTACTCATAACTTTATTGATTCACAACTAGTAAAGAAGAGGGGCATTCATATGGAAGATTTTGAAGGGTTTTCAGTTTTGGTACCAGGAGCCAGAACTTTGCAGTGTGTCAAGTATGTTCCAGAATTGAATATCACTATGGGAACCTACACTATGATAAACCAATTCTTTGTGGTTGATATTCCTGACACCAATATTACATTGGGTGTCTAATGGCTAATCACTCTTGGGAGATTCACCACTGATTGGGAGACTCTAGAGATGGAATGGATAGGGAAGGAGGATGGTAAGCATCAAAAAATCAAAGGTATGCACACTTACCCTCTGCAAATTGTTTCATCTCACAAGATGGAAGCAGACTTACACAGAGGAGGCATAGAATGGGCAGTCGAACTACATTTATATGAAGCTAGAGTCAAAGATTCACCTGTGCACCTTGATGTGCAAGCTCTCTTAGACTAGTATTCTGTAGTATTTGGGGATATTCCACCGAGGAGACCTCCTGATAGGGGATTTTAACACACTATTGAGCTAGAGAAAGGGATTCAAGTTGTGATCACCACACCTTATAGGCATCCCAAGGCTTATAGGGATGAAATTGAAAGGGCCATTCAAGAACTACTAGCCCTGGGTCATATCCGGCCTAGCACTAGTCCTTTTGCATCTTCAGTGGTCTTGGTGAAGAAGAAGGATGTTACATTGAGGATGTGCATTGACTATAGAGCACTGAACAAAAATACCATGAAGAATAGATATCCAATTCCCAGGATCAATGAGTTGATGGATGAGCTAAGAGCATCCAAGTATTTCTCCAAGATTGACTTGAGATCCGGATTTCACCAAATCAGGGTGAGGGATCAAGAAATACCTAAAACAACATTCATGTGTCACTATGGGAATTTTGAGTTCTTAGTAATTCCGTTTGGTTTGACCAATGTCCCAGTAGCATTTCAATCTTGGATGAACCACATCTTTCGTGGTCATCTAAGAAAGTTTTTGTTGGTCTTCTTTGATGATATTCTTATTTACAGCTGCACATGGGAGGAACATTTGCAAAAAATTGAGACAATGTTGCATATTCTAAAGAAGCAAAAATTCTATGCTAAACTCTCAAAATGTCAGTTTGGCCTTACAAAGATGTTCTACTTAGGAAAAATCATTGGAATGGATGGAGTAAGCGTACATGAAGAAAATATCTAGGAAATCAAGGATTGGCCCGAGCCAAGGAACGTTACAGAACTCCGTGGGTTTGTAGGCATATGCACGTATTACCAGATGTTTTTCAAAGGGTTCTCTCAACTTGCAGCACCACTTACAGACTTGACCAAGAAGGGAGATTTTAGTTGGACACCTACAAGACATAGGGCTTTTGATAAGCTCAAAGATGTAATGAGTAGTTGTCCAGTATTAGCTTTACCTGATTTCTCTCAACCTTTTGTGTTAGAATGTGATGCATTAGGTGAAGGGATTGGAGCATTCTTGCTACAAGGATGGAATCCTATAGCCTTTGAGAGTAGGAAGCTTCTACCACATGAAAGTCTATACCCCATCTATGATAAGGAAATGTTGGCTATTATGCATGCCTTAGCCAAATTATGAAAATACTTGGTGGGGAATAAATTCAGGTTGAGAACTGATCATAACAGTCTCAGATTCTTTCTTGAAAAAAATTAGATCCAAGAAATACAACGAAAATGGGTAAGAAATATCCAAGCTTATGACTTTGACATAGAGTATGTCAAGGGGAAGGGAAATATAATGGTTGATGCTCTATCCAGGAGACCAACAGCGTTGTCCTTGAGGGGCATGGATGCAGATTGGAAGGCTCAATTGTTGGTTGAGTACTCCAAGGATAAATTTTCATGTGAGATACTTGATGGGATGATAGCTGATGAGAGGTATAAAGTAATGGATGAAATCATCTATTACCAGGACCAGGTCTTTTTGGATAAGAATTCTAAGCTCAAAGAGAAGATCTTGCAAGAATCACATGATTCCCCACTTTCAGGGCATCAAGGATTCACAAACACTTACCGAGCCATAAGGGAGAGATTCTCATGGAAGGGTATCAAGGAGGATGTGCTCCAACATATCAACAAGTGCATATTTTGTCAGCAAAATAAGGGAGAACACACTCATCATGTCAGATTGTTGCAACCACTACCTATTCCGGATGGAAAATGGGAAATCATCTTCATGGACTTCATCACTGGTCTACCTATTGTTTAGGGTAAGAATTGTATATTTGTAGTTTTTGATAGACTAACAAAGTATTCACACTTATTTTCCATTTCCACACATTATACTGCTTCACAAGTAGCTGAGCTCTTATATAAAGATGTTTTAGACTCCATGGTCTCCCAAAGACCAAAGTGAGTGATTCGGATAGCCACTTCATGGGTGGCTTTTTGCAAGAACTCTTCCAGTTAGTGGGGATTGAATTAACATCAAGTACTAGCTACCATCCACATACCGACGAAAATACTGAAATAGTTAACAAGTGGCTGGAAGGCTACTTGAGAAACTATGTTGTAGGGCAGCAGAAGACATGGTTGCATTGGCTCCATTTGGGGGAGTATTGTTACAACACCACTTACCATATGTCCATTGGTATGACCCCATTTATAGCACTTTATGGGCATGATGCACTCTCATTCGTTGATTTCATGTTTGGAGCAAGCAAGGCTCCCAAAGCAAAGGAATGGATTTAGGAGAGTCAATACATACTTCGAGCCCTTAAAGACAACATTTCTACTACCCAAAATCAACAAAATATATATGTAGACCGTGGTCGGATGGAGACACAGTTTGAGCTAGATGATCTAGTCTATCTTCACCTTCAGCCTTATAGACAATCTACACTCAAGGAGAAAGGGGCTGAAAAGCTCAAACCATGTTTCTCTAGGACATATAAGGTGATCAGTCATGTCGCGGAAGTTGCATATGAGTTGGAGCTTCCCAAGGGGAGCAAGATCCACAATATCTTTCATGTTTCATGCCTGAATAATTACATTGGATAAAATGTAGTTGCCAACATGGACCTCCCACCTATTGATGATGAGGGTCATCTAGTTTTTCAACTTGAGGAAATTCTGGATACACGGGAGAGGCAACTAAGGAGTAGAGTAATCAAATAATATATGATTCGATGGAGGAATCTTCCTTATGAGGATGCCACTTGGGAAGGAGAGAAGATCTTACAACATCCTTCATTTTTTTAGCTTGAGGACAAGAAAATTTTGAGAGGGGAGGACTATAATACTCCCAATTAGTTGCTTCTAGTTGGAATATTATATGTTTCTCTATTTTGTAAGGTAGAAGAATAAATGGGGTAGACATACCATTAAATATATTTAGTAGAAATAAAACATTGCCTATGTGAAAAGTGGTTTGTGTAAGAAGGAAAAATAAATCCATCTTTGGTGTTAAAAGGGGGAAATGCATGAGGACTAGAACCTTGTTGACTAGGTCAACAACGCTGCTATAAAAGGAGGAAAACCAGTGGGAACAACACAGTTTTGATGGAGGACTCTTTGCAATGAAGTAACCTCATGAATGTGTGGGGCCCATGGTAAGGAGGCTCACCAAGAATAAAAAGGAGGGGAGGGAAGCCATGAGAGGCATTTATAATATTGTCTATGTTTGAGTCTTATGACTTCCTCAATGCTTCAGTTGTTTAGCTGGGTTTGCTGTACTATTAGTGCAAGGGATTCTCATGCGGGAGTTCCACTCTCTTTCTTGGTTCATCTTGTTGAAGGGATCTAAGAGGAGAATTCTGAGCTAAATTTCCACTATCTGACTTGGGGTCAAGAAGTCACCAACTCCTACAATGCAGTATCTTGTAGAAACTACGTCATTTTTGAAGGTGATGCTATGGTAGGATTAGATCCCTTGATTTTGTGCTACTTTCTTGGAGAAGGAGGCTTTTTCTCTACTAGAAGGCTAGCAGGGAGGATCTTCAACCATTTTTATGTGCTCTCATGTATTATTCAACCATATCATATACACAGTTGCAGTCAACTGTGTGATTTTATACAAAGTTATCATTTTTGTACTTGTGCTCTTATGAAACCCTTGCCGAGTTGTCTACATTTTGTGTAAAAGAGTCTAAACCTCCATTTTTCTTGGCTCTTGATTAATGAAATCTCCATGATCTATTATATATCATATTTTGATGTAGAACCCATTTTTTAATAACGTTTTTACATGCTTTATAATTTATGTTTGGTGAAATGATGGGGTTTAGGTGTTTTTGAGGAGTATTGGCATGGGGAGATCTGTTTAACATAGCTAGAGTGATTTTTTTTTGTTCCCATTCTTCATGTAATGGTTATAAAGCATAATCTAGATGATACAAGTCCTATTTTTCAATTATATAATGTAATTTTCTAAAAACAACATTTTTACTCTCCATAGTGTAGAAATTCCTAAGAAGAAATATTACATATGCCTAATGGATGAGGCACTGGTCTTCATAAACCAAGAGTTATGAAATTATGGACACCTTCTAAAAAGGCGCTTTCCTCCCCAATTGGAGCCACTACTAGTAATCAGTAATTTTTACCTATTTAGGTGACTAAATGCTTGTCCAATATTTCTAGAAACAAAACTCATAGGAGTCTTGTGAGTTCTAGAAATCTCACTACCTTCACTATCTTTAGGATAAATTTTTCACTATCCTTCTACTCTTTCAAGGCATGGCCATCCTATCACTCCGAGAAGACAAAATCATATACTCAAGTCCCTCACTCTCACTATGATTTCCACCTCTACCTATAACACTCTGTTGCTATCTGCCTAAGCTATCTATTTTCACACCTTGGTTCACCAAGTAACCCAAAATGTTTCCTCCACTCACCAAGTGCCTCAAGCAATGGTGATTGTAAACTCCCTTTCTAAGATCTTGAGATAAATCAAATTTTATTTTTATTTATCCAGGATGGAAAAGCATAAAAGTGTGTGAAAACCCCATCTTCACCTCCGAGCCCTAATTCAAGCCTTTCATTCAAAGACCTATTCCAAAGAACATCCCAATAAGTTATGTAATGTCTCCTAGGTTATGCATTGTCCTGGTTCTAGATTCACTATTTCTACAGATATTCAAAGGAAAAGTCAAATGAAAATAGGGGTGAAACTTATCATTGTCCAAAGACATCAAAGGCCTCCAAAGGTATCTCCTTGATCAAGCATTAAGTCTGCATAAAGACAATTTGCCCATGTTCAAGAATTTCTGCAGGAATGCTTTATAATGGTCAATAGTAGATCAGATGCAAAGAAAGAGGCCTAAACCCATAAATGACATTCCATAGCAAGATAAAAGATATAATAGGCCTAAATTCACAAGGAGGATCATGATCTCATAACATATTGTTGTAAATTACTACCCATCAAAGAGCCCATGCACAAGGTCCTGAAGATAGTGCAATGTTCATACTTAGCCTTGGCTAAGAGGAACATTCAATTTTGTTTTAATTTATGTTTTATAAATAAAGGAGGACATGTAAAACTCCTAAAATTTCTGAATAAATCAATGCCCATGTGAACAAAGACAAATCAGGGCTATCTAAATAATCACTTGCAGGTGTGAAAGAGGTTTGAGCTAAAGACTGGGTCAACCTTGACCAAATAAACAATGTTGTCTAGGTTCATTACATCTCCAAAAGGGACATCAGAGTTCTAGAAGGGAGCCTCTAATGTGAAAAGGGCTAACTCATCAAAGTGTTTTAGGGTTTACAAGAGCTTTCTCATCTTATAAAAGGAAAAGGAGGGCAGCAAGAGAAGGTTGTTGATACATCATATTTCCAAATTATTTGTCTTCTTAGAGAAATACCATTCTCTGCTGTTGAGTGGAGGATTGTATCTGGAAGTCCTATGCAGGAGTTTCACCTCTTCCTTTGATGATTCAAGGAGGAAATTTTCCTGAATTGAACCACTATCAAGCTTGAGGCCAAGCTCCTACTTACATTGGCAGCATTGATCCAGTGAGGTTTTTGTTGTCTCTGCAAGCTGCAGCAAGTGGTGATCTAGATCTGCATAGATCTAGTGTATTTTGAGAGTCTCTCTCCATGGAGTGGGTCCTTTGACCTCCTGGAAGAGAGTACCATTTCTTGTACTTTCAGATCTACTATTATTCAGTAGTTTTCTATGTCTCTTGAGCTACAGCGTTGTCCCACTGGGAAAACTGTGTTATTTATGTATGAGGGTTTTCAGGTTGTCTTGCTCATTGTTTAGATCAGAGATCTCTTGTGCTAGGCTTTCCTTCCACTTGGTGATCCATGGACTGGATTGGTGATCTATGTTCTATTGAGATCTGATCCATTGTAATGTAATGTCATATTCAAAAATTTACTGCAGAATTTTCCATATCTGCAACTTGTTTCTCAGATCTACTCTTATTCATGCATGCTCTTGTCAAAATTGCAAGTGGATCTTGTAGAGAAAACTATAGAGTTTCTAGATATGATATAGAACTGATATTTTATCCATAGGTCCTCTCTAGATCTAATTTTTAACTCACATCTACTGAACCTCCTGGAAAATAATGTCGTTGAAGAATTTCTGCAAATTTACATGTGCATCTGCTCTCTTTTCTGAACATTTATTGTTGTATTGGCTCATTTTTTCCACTGTATAATGAAATGGCTTTGTCATAATGATTATTTACTGCTGTAATACTGATATATCAGTCCTATTTTTTATCTTCACTGGACCTTAGCTAAAACTGTGCAATTCCTGAAGCAGTGCTTGCATTTTACTATAGCCTTCCCCTTTGAGTGCCTTTTAGCTAGTCTACTTTTTGGGAGATCTGTTTAATGTGCTTAAACTAATTTTTTTCTGATGAAATTCCATATATAAGTCACATACAACATAAATTAGGGGAAAAAAGCCCTCATTTGTGTTATTCTTGCTCAATTTTACTTATACAACGTTTTCCTTGAATACCTTGTTGAAATTCCTGAAAAAGGGGTTATTCCAAGTTCTATAGAAAGAGTCTACAGTTGGCCAGGTAGCCTTCGGATCTCACCCTTTATTTCAAGGGTGACATATCCAGTAAATTCCTCTACATTCCATCTCTAAAATATAATCTTGAGAATCCTGAAAAAGGATCATTACAGTGGTATCGGAGCTCCACTCTTGGCACATCCTATGCTAGCATGGGAGCACCAGTCATGCTGCATTCCGAAGATGAAGATCCTATTTTGAGAGGGAGAGGAGATATCAAAATAAAATTCATAGAAATTATGACTATACTACTGTTGACCTTGACAAGGGTCAAGACAAGCGGAAAGCCCCTGAATCTGTGAATGATAAAGATAAGGAAGAAAATTAGTTTGCAAAAAATATCTTAGAAGCTACGCAAGATCTATCGAAGGAAATAAAGGAGATGAGGATAGATAGAATTAGGGAGTCCCTTGGGAGATTCCATCAAGGAGAAATTTTTTATATGTCTCAGTTTGGGACTGGTCAACCGATGAGCTTGCCACAAGCTCCCCAGGCCTCACAACGCTCTACAATGCCTACCTTATTGGCTGTAGAGAATGAAGGGCTGCAAGAGCCAACCTCTTTGAAATTTTACTTTGTAGAATATGACTCACAAAGTCAGAGGTTCAAGGATAACTTGAGCTTTCAAGACTTCTGCCATGTCAAGGACCAGAGGAGACCATGGCAACAATACAGAGATGGAGGCTTCCTTCAAGGGAGACACCACACTATGGGCAGGTTATTCTTGCCTAAGTTCAATGGATCACCCTCTTATTCTGCCAAAGCATGGGTGGAGAAGTTGGACATCTATTTCTAGTTGAATAAAGTTCCCGAAGCAGAAGCCATCAAGATTGTTTTGCTCCATTTTGAGGGAGAAGCCCACAACTGGTGGTTTCATGGACTATCTACATTGGGGCACAACAATGTGTCCACATATTCTAAGTTCACTAGGAGACTAGTGGAGATATTTTATCGGAAAGATCCTGAGGCCCCTTTCATAAGCTTGGAAAAGCTTAAACATACAGGAGATGCAGAGGCTTATATCTCTAAATTCCTAAGGTTCTCTGTAATGGTCACTGATCTATCAGTAGCAAGGAGAGTCTACATTTTCATTGATGGCCTAGAAGAACCTTTGCATGGGTTGGTTAAGTCTATGAATCCCATCACTCTGCATGATGCCATTTAGAGAACAAGAGATCTCCAAGATGCCTTGCCAAGGGCAAAGGCAAACTTCCCAAGAAAAGCCACTCACTCTTCTAAGGGGAAGGAGAGGAAAGCTGCTCCACCCAAGGAGAGCTCACTAAAGAAAACTATTGACATCGATCTCCAAAGGGAGTTGAGGAAAAATAAATTATGTTTCAGTTGTCAAGATCCATGGGTATCGGGACATAGATGTGCTGCTGGAAGAGCACACTATATTGAATTCATCTCTAATTTTGAGGAGGAAGAAGGAAATTATGGGCCTAGGAGAGGTCACAATGCTAGTGATGATGAGGGGGAAGATCAATCACCATCCCAAGAGGAAGAAGGAGCCTTTGCTCCAACCATTGGGACTCTTGCTTCTTTGAGAGGAGTGCCCGAGTAGTTGACCCTTAGAGTGCAAGGTTCAGTTATGAACCAAAGAGTGTCTATTCTGATTGATAGTGGGGCAACCCACAAATTTATTGGTGCTCACCTTGTGCAGAGGAGAGGGATCCCTACTGATAGTTTTTATGGGTTCTCTGTTTTGGTTTTGGGAGATAGAACTATGCAGTGCATGCAACATGTTCCATCACTTTCTGTGACTATGGGAACATACACCTTGGATGACCATTTCTTTGTAGTGGAAATACCAGACACCAACATCATCTTGGGTGTCCAGTGGTTGATTACTTTGGGAAAAGTCACCATTGATTGGAAGGCCTTGCAGATGGAATGGGTGGATTTGAAGAGTGGGAAACAACAAACCATTCAAGGCATGCACACCTACCCGTCACCAGATGTTTCCACTCACACAAAAAATATGGAATTGCGCAGTGGGGGTAGGGACCTCACAGTTCCTTCTCTCATGTTTATGAGAATGCTGCAAGGAAAATTCTTACATCATGGCAAGGTACTTGGGATGCCATTAAATTCTGTGGGGGAAGCCTCACTAAGTTCTGAAATAATGGAAGAGAGAGCCAAAACACTATGGGAGGAAGCAAGGGGGGGGATCAACCTCCCCACAAACAATTTTGGCATGCATAATGCCAAAGAAATAAGTAGCAACAAAGAAAGCACCACCATAGATGCATCAGCAACGTTGTCTTTGTTGAGATGTGTATATCCATATTGGAGGTCTCAAATCCTTGTGGAGTAATCCAAAGATCTGTACACCGGGATGATATTAGACGACATGAAGCAAGGAGGAGACTATTTGGTCCATGAAGGGGTCATCTATCATCTTGGTAAAGTATTCTTATCTCAAGCCTCCAAGCTAAAGTAAGAGATACTATTAAGAGCACACAAAGAGTTCATTTCCAGCTATATGCAGTCAGCAAAGATCTACTTCCTAATGTTGGAGATTTTTGATTGGGAGGGAATGAAGGAAGAGCTACATCAGCACTATGATTGGGAGGAACTACATCAGCACTTACAATAGTGCAACAGTTATGTGTAGATGGGGAAGCCAAGGGATCCTATGTAGGAGACATTTTATTCATCTCTTCTTTCTCTTAAAAAAGGAGAAATGCCCATGCCTAACTCTATGAGTGTGGGAGACTTGTATGGTAAAGAATTTGATCTTATGGAGCATGTTTATTTTTCTAATTTGACACATTCTCTTACCATATGTATGCAGGTCATGGCTCCTACAAGGAGTGATATTACATGTAGATCTCATGGAATTGATGAGGCCAATAAAAATTCCAAAGCTGGCCACTCCCTTGAGGTTCAAAGGAAAATTATCTATCATGATGGGTGCTCCCCAAAGGCACCTAATGAGGGCTTCACTTTCAACCATGTCAAAGTGACCCATGCAGCAAATATGTGGTGGGGGTACCACCTATCACACTCAGATCTACTCAAAACAAGGAGTGCACTGCATTGGTACCTTATGTGGGATTGTGACCCACCTCCTCAAGTGCAAATTTCAGTTTTCCTATATGTGATTTTGCTTCCATACATAGATGACATATTGGTATTGTTTATGGGTTTGTATGGAAAAAAAGTAGGCAGTGCATATGTACCACATGGGATGGAACTTTATCCTGTACTTCATGATACATGTTTTAGATGTGGCATTGCTTCACCAATTTTTATTTCTATTGAGTTTTACACTCCTGAAGGGATAGACTATGCCCCTATCATGTTAGCGTTGGAGGAGTAGTTTCTGATGTATTGGCTTGGTGAGCACTTAATCCATGATGGAAGCTTGATCCTTGAAGGTGTCATCAATGGAAAAGGAGAAGAAATACAACTCTTACCCTGTCAGTTGCTTGAGGACAAGCAACATTTTGGAGGGGAGGATTGTAATGTTCCTACTTAGCCTTGGCTAAGAGGAACATTCAATTTTGTTTTAATTTATGTTTTATGAATAAATAAATAAAGGAGGACATGTAAAAATCCTAAAAAGTTTGAATAAATCAATTCCCATGTGAACAAAGACAAATCAGGGCTATGTAAATAATCACTTGTAGGTGTGAAAGAGGTTTGAGCTAAAGACTAGGTGAACCTTGACCAAATCAACAACGTTGTCTAGGTTCATTGCATCTCCAAAAGGGATGTCATAGTTCTAGAAAGGAGCCTCTAATGTGAAAAGGGCTAACTAATCAAAGTGGTTTAGGGTTTGCAAGAGCTTTCTCATCTTATAAAAGGAAAAGGAGGGCAACAAGAGAATGTTGTTGATAGATCATATTTCTAAAGTATTTGTCTGCTTAGACAAATACCATTCTCTGTTGTTGAGTCGAGAATTGTATCTGGAATTCCTATGCAAGAGTTTCACCTCTTCCTTTGATGATTCAAGAAGGAAATTTTGCTAAAGTGAACCACTATAAGGCTTGAGGCCAAGCTCCTACTTACATTGGCAATGTTGATCCAATGAGGGTTTTTCTGTCTCTGCAAGCTGCAGCAAGTGGTGATCTAGATCTGCATAGATCTAGTGTATTTTGAGAGTCTCTCTCCATGGAGTGGGTCCTTTTACCTCCTGGAAGAGAGTACCATTTCTTGTACTTTCAGATCTGCTATTATTCAGTATTTTTCTATGTCTCTTTAGCTACAGTGTTATCCCACTGGGAAAACTGCGTTATTTATGTATGAATTTTTGTAGGTTGTCTTGCTCATTGTTTAGATCAGAGATCTCTTGTGTTGGGCTTGCCTTCCACTTGGTGATCTATGGATTGGCTTGCTGATATATGTTCTGTTCAAATCTGATCCATTGTAATGTAATGTCATATACAAAAATTTACTGTAGCAGTTTCCAGATCTACAACTTGTTTCTCAGATCTACTCTTATTCATGCATGCTCTTGTCAAAAATCCAAGTGGATCTTGTAGAGAAAACTATAGAGTTTCCAGATCTGATATATATCTGATATTTTATCCATAGATATACTCTAGATCTAATTTGTAACTCACATCTACTGAACCTCCTAGAAAATAATGTTGTTGAAGCATTTCTACAAATTTACATGTGCATCTGCTCTCTTTTCTGAACATTTATTGCTGTATTGGCTCATGCTTTCCACTGTATAATGAAAGGGCTTTTTCATAATGATTATTTTATGCTATAATATTGAGATATCAGTCCTCTTTCTGATCTCCACTGAACATTATGTTAGTATGAATCCTTCGTCGAAGTGTACTAAAAAGGACCACTTTAGCTACGCATAACTAATAGCCCTAACAACAAAAGTGGCTACCAATATCTTCAGATCTGCGGTTAGTTAGACAGAAAAGAGCTGCAAAAAACCAGATCTATGCATGGAAAGACATTAAGCAGAAAAAGTAAGGGTTTTCTCCATATACCAATAGACAAGACAAGAACGATTTTTGAAAGAATTTTTATATTAATGGGGCACCTGGGAGGAAAACAAGAAGGTGTATCCAATTCCCCTCAGTGGGATGGGTTCTTGGAAGTCCTCAGCACTTCAGATCTAAGATTTCTCTCTCTTGTTGGTGTAGAAGACCCACACAAAGAATGGAACTCAAAGGGAGCTCTCACAGCAAATGGCAGAAAATGGTGACCAAGTGTATAGATCCAGAGTGATCTAATAGGCAACAAAAGGTGAAGAATGGTAGGAAAACCCTCCTATTTATAACAAAATATTGGGTCATTCTAGATCTTGGTGCATGGGTTAACCAGATCTAGATCCACTTTTTATGGAATATTTTATTATATTTGTTGGAGGGAAAAGATATTTGACTTGGGTCAAATCCCTTAATTTGTTAAAAATAAATAAATAAATGATTTATTTATCTTTTTAAGGAAGCGGTTAGAAGATAATAAAATAAATAATGATTTATTTAATTATTTAAGGAAGTGGTTGAAAGATAATTAAATAAATAGTGATTTATTTAATTATTTGTGGGTTATTTTGTCATATTTAACAAGGAATATCATCTAAATAAGGTTTAAATGATTATTCCTAGAAAATAATAATATAAATAAAGGTTTATCTAATTAATTTCTTTGATTTTGGGTTAAACATGACTAGGAATAATAATTAAATTATGATTTAATTAATTATTCCATAAGGAAAATCAAACAAATATGGGTTTGTTTAATATTTCCTTTTGGGGTTTCCTGTTTTAACATAGTGAAAGCAGTTTTACTTAGGGAAAAAATGGTCTTACATGGTGTACTTGGGTCCATCTAATGATAATAGGTTAGATGACCAAAAAATGGTGTAACAGATTGCCCCCCAGCGTGCGAGTGTCAGGAGAAAATCATATGACCGAAGTACGTTGTAAGAACACGATCACTAGACAACAAAAGGGATGTCAGAGAGAGAAATGTGAGGTAGATATTGTGCTGAAGGACTAGACCCTGAGGAGATGAGACTCGCAGGTGCAACAAGTCTCTTTTTATGAGAGGGTACTTGTGCTGAAGGCGGCGGGGGAGGCATACCTATGCCCGCCGAGACAAAGTACAAAAGAATAGTGTGTCCAGTAAACAAGGGACCGAACCATAGAGTACAGCTGGCATAATCAGGAGCCAGATAAAAATACAATGAGGAATCTCACATACATGCTGTGCCTGGGATAACAGCCAGGACTAGTACAATAATATATGAGTACATGAGATAAATACAACCCAAATGCCCCCTGTAAATGGGGAAGGGCTCACAAAATCTGACTGATACATGCAAATTGAAGAGATGCTGCAACTGGCTAAGGCCAACATCATCAAAATCTCGAGCTGCATCGAAGGCTGCAAAGAAGAGGTCATCCGGGCATGTGGGGGGCTACATGCAGGGCCACACCCTCATGAGGGTTGAGACATCTCACACACACCCGGGAATCATCAAGAGTTGATGCTGGATCACTGGACCGTCAAGTATACGAATCTCGATCATGCTAAAAGGAGCTGGAGAAACAATCAAGTCAAAGGGAAATGAGAGATCCCCTTGCCTGATCCGAGGCACCGAACAAGAGTGGAAGCTGGAACTAAGGTACACCACCCTCTAGACCTGGCTTCTGGAATGAATGTGTTGATGTCGACAGAAGGAGGTCCGCCATAGGTAAGGCAATGAGAGATCCTCAACTAAGGCACGAGAGAAAACAGTAGAGCGACGGACAGACTGACACTAATGATGATAGTGAAAATGGGAAGGACTGAGTAGCGAATGGACGACTTCCCTTGGTAGAGCGTAAAGAGCATGAATGACACGGCAGCGACTGACACAAGATCATAAGGGATAGGGGACAGTGGGACTGAAGGTCATAATGTGCAACACAAGAGAGAGCCCAAGCAATGAAGGATGGAGGGCTATAGTGGGGTACAAAGGGACTCGGTATAGACTCCATGGAGGCAATGATGACTCAACTTGGATGCTCTAAACAAGGGCGACTCGATGGTGCTTCCACACAGTAAAGGCCCCAATGGGGGACCATGGAAACATGAGTACAAGGTGGGAACTCATGATGAAAATCGACACGAACATGGACAAGTAAGGGGGCAAGATGGTGCCCCAAGTACAAGTGGCGTAAGTGAGGAAATCTGATTTTAAGTGGGGGTGAGTGGGCCCCTCTTGGACAAAATGGGTCCAGGGAAGGAGAAAAATAAAGAAAAAATGTTGGCTATCTAAAAGAAAATAAAACATTTAGTTCAGAAGGAAATGCTAAGGGTAATATTTCTTAAGATAGAGTGCGTTGCGAGGATTAGGAAGGGGGTGGCCTTCGAAATCCTCTAAGAGGTATGCCCCCTTACCGAGCGCCTTACTGATGATGTAAGGGCCTAGCCATAATGAGTTGAACTTATCATGACCAAGGACATCGTGGGCCTGGTCATATACTAGAACAAGGTCGCCTTCGTGAAAGGTACGAGGCTGGACTTTTCGGTCATGCTGAGCTTTGGTGCATTTTTTGGCCGCTTCCATGGTTTGCAAGGCAATACGACGGTCTTCAAAAGCACGCTCAAGCATGATAAGTCATTGTTCTATAGGTTGGGTGTCAGGGAGAAGTTCAACGGATAGATGGAGGGAAAGGGATGTCACACTCGATTGGTAAGACATCCTCCTCCCCAAAAATGAGGTGAGGAGGGTTATGGTTGAGGGGCATAGGTGCCCCCGAGCATGGTGTGGTCATGCCAAAATGTATTTAGAAAAAGGGGAATCTAAACACATTTAAATGATGTGGTGTGCCATTTGTTCTCGTTATGGTTATGCAGTTTGAGAAAGGAAATGGAGGATTACCAATCTCTTTTGGTACTGCATATAGGGATCAAATGGACTTTAAGTTTCCGATTTGGCATACCTGGGGTCACTATCCCAAAAAGAGGATTTGGAGATAATGAACTGATGCTCTCGTAGAAAAGATATAGGTTGGTCAACAATAATGTCTAAGAGACTTGGTTGCTGATGTAAGATGAGGGAACGATAAGGGGTACTCTAGAGGTTCTTCAAAATGTGGAAGAATACTGGGACTAAAGTCAACACGACCAGATACACTAGGAGAGTTGTGGAGAATTGCTTCTCTTGGTCTCTCAAATGTGGGTGCCCCCTTACCCAAACATTGGGTTTCAATGTAATGGCCACAAGGTGGATGTGGTGTGAACACCTGGGTTCGATGTAAGGGGGAATAGATAACGTCAGGGGTGGGGATTTTTTCCATAATGTCGTCATCGCGATAGAAGATGGGGTGACTGGTGGAATAAAGACCACCTGGCGTGGTGAAGTGACCTGAATCATCATCATGAGAAGAGAGGTTCACATGCGCATCGTCACAAGGGGTGACCGAAGAGTAAGTAGATAAAGGATCTACCGATGTTGAGCCCAAGATGATCGCTGAAGGAAGGTCAAGCGAAACAACAGGGGAGGATTCAGATGGAATGTTCCCCGAGGGTCTCATGGATGATGATAGGTAAAAAATGTTGGATGAAGGCTCCGTCATCTCGACATCAGGAGGGGGAATGTCAATGGGAGCAATCATATCTGGTAGTTCTGCTGAAGCAGAATGTGCAAATAGGGGAGAGGTGGACTCATTGCGCTTGGCCTCGAATTGGTGGACCACAGCGATAGAGGTGCGGAAGTCCTCGAGGCGGGGACAAAGATGGGTGTAATGGCCATGGAGATCACACAAAGCACAGGGGTGGTTGGTGTGAATAGTCTTGGGGTTCTTGGCCGTGGTCGCGGAAGGAACAGAGGCTTCTGGGACGTGACATTAACCATGGGCTTGAGACGAAGCAATTCAGGACAGGTATGGGAGACGTGACCGACAACATCACACAAAGCACACTGGATGGTATGCTTTGGAGGCTGAGGAGGAGCAGGGTTTGTCAGGGCAGCCTTGTCCTTTGATGCCCCCTTGCGAGCTTTGCCCTTTTTACCCGAAGCGGTCGCAACAAGAGGAGGTTCCTGTTGAGGTGACTGAGGCACTGATGCAGCGGGAGAAGTCATGGGGACTGGTTGAACCGGGGTCAAAGCAATATAAGGTTTGGGTTGACCAGGCACGGTGGGGGCTGGAGGATCAAGGTACCAAACGGGAATCCCAAGGGTCAAGTTAGGGAGAGAGAGGGTGGCCATGATGGGGACAGAATATACTCCGGGAGGGGGAGCTAGGAAAGGGATCTGCCCAGCAGGGTAATGACTAGGAGGGACAGCTCTGAGATGGTTAAGGCCAGGGGGAACCGATCTAGGAGGATAAAGGGGTTCAGGGATACCAGCTGTAGGGGGAGGGCCAGAAGGAGGAGGTCAGGCTGGCTGAAATGAATGGCTAGGAGCGGGTTGCGGAGGGCGAGGGGGAGGTTGCTGACTAGCCGAGGCAAGCCGCTTACGGGCAACCTGAGATGATTGCATCATGCAAACATTTGATAAGCTGGGATCAGTGATAGGAGGAGGGGTAAGGTTAGGGAAAGTTCCAAGCAGGGAGGAATCTTTGTAAACGCCGTGGGAGACACTGGTCAAGGAATCGACGGTTTGCTTGTTGGCTATAGAAGAGATGGTCGTCTCAGGTGAGGTCTGAGATTTTGGCTCATGATATGTCAACTGGTCAATGGTGACTATCTTTCCATTATGGGGGAAAGACATCTTGCAAAAGACCGCGGATGGGACATCAGACATAGCATAGGTGTAGCTTCGCCCCAATAGAATGTTGTAATCTAGCGGGGCGTCGATGACTTCGACGTCAACGCAAACAGTCTTACCGGCGAGGGTGATAGGACAATTACGAAACATGCCAATGGGCTGGGAGGCATGACCGTCCCACGCTCGAAGGGTGATCGTGGAAGGGGCCAGTTCAGGGGATCCGAGTTGCTTCCAAACCGAAGCGGACATCACGCAGGTGGATGCCCCCTCATCAATGATACACCGAGATACGTTGGCGTTCCGGATTTTGACTGGGATTTGGAAGGCGACGGAAGGAGGGAGAGGAGGATGGTCTGATTGAGTAGTGTCAAAAACAATCATTTGGTCATCAGCAGGATCTACAGCGCCCAAGGCAGATAGTAGAGCCTTCTTTTGGGAAGGGCATGACTGGAGGAGTTCCAGTGTGGAAACGGCGGCAGGAGATTGCGCCAAATCATCTACTATGCTATACGAATGGGCAGCTCGACTGGGAGCAGCGTTTCGACGTAGTGGGCCCTTAGGTATCTTGGTATGAACCTCAACTTTTGGTTGAGGGATATGTAAGGGGCCACTGGGTGACGAAAGAGGCTCTGGAGAACCTGAAGAAGGAGGCTCGGGAACAGACTGAGCAGGAGGCTTGGAGTACTGGCGAGACCGAGTTTGAAGGTGAAGATCGACGGGCGAGTTAGGATCGGAGTGCATCATAAGGAT
Organism: Pinus albicaulis; assembly: GCA_034641835.2. NCBI lineage: Eukaryota > Viridiplantae > Streptophyta > Pinopsida > Pinales > Pinaceae > Pinus > Pinus albicaulis. The sequence goes on from CM076570.1 coordinate 47,359,346, forward strand.
CTGGTAATCAGAGGAACCAGAAAGGGAAGGGGGGGTGGCTACCTAGCTGTCGGGCGGTTGGGTAGCCACGAATCCTTGCTGAGGGAAAGGATCAGTAAACACAGCTGGCTGGGTAGTGGCCACATTAGGAGGAGCATGAGGGGAGGCGTGTTGTCCGCACAATGTGGCTTGAGACTCCCACATCTGCCGCATCTGGGGTAATAGGGGACAATCGTGGGTGTAATGACCATAAACACCGCAACACGAACAAGGCTTACTTGTGCGAAGCGGCCTGTCCGGCTTGGGCTGAGTGCCCTGTTGCTGGTTGGTAGTGTTAGGGTCCACACCAGGATTGGGTCCACAGGTACCAGGGGCAGATTGGTTTGGATTGCCTCTCCGCCTTCTTTGAGAAGAAGGGGGATTAGTCGCGCCCTGCTGTGCAAATACTTGCCCTGGAGGGGGCTGTAGGTGCTGGTGCTGGGTTTGAGGAGGCAAGGGAGGGGGAAGCGCATATGCTGGAGGAGCTGGCGCACCAGGCTGCGGATAAGGGTAATGGGTAGGTTGGGCAACATTGAGGTAAGCAGGAGGTTGGGCAAAGGGAGGAGGCATGCCGTATCTTGGATACATGCTACCGAGAGGGGGGAGAGTGCTGGAGGAGCTGGCCCCTCCCTGAGGGAGACCATAGCCTATAGGAGGTTGAGCATACGGATGAGAGAGGGCTCCAACGATACCGTCGACAGAATGAGATGCCCCCGGGGCGTTAGCGCCGTCGGGCCTGGGGAGGTCAGGAAGAACAGTATAAACATAACCAGATTGAGCGTAGATCAGGTCATATTTCAAGGCTATTTGGAGGGCGGCTTCTTCGGTTTGAGGAAAATGGGAGGCGACATCCTTGCCGATGGGGGCCGGAAGGGTGCGTAGGAGCCAGTCCATATAAACCCGATCTTCGAAGGGAGGGGCTCGACACAGGCTCCGTCTTCTTCGCCATTCCTGAACATGGGAAGAAAGGCGGGTTGAAGAGGATTGCTTGAAGGAAGTCAAGAGCTCCGTGCCAGTGTCATATCGGAGAGGGAGGTGGAAATAGGACAAAAAGGCCTGAGCAAGGGTCGCAAAGGTGGTATGGGAAGAGGTGGCTTGTTCAACATACCATTTGGAAGCTTTGCCGGTAAGCGTGCGTTGGAACAAACGAAGACGGATGGAGTCATCGGTAATGGAATTGGAGGAACACCACATGTGGAAAGATCGGACATGATTGGTTGGATCTTCACCATTTTGGCCTTCGAATTTAGGGATGTCGGAAGGGAGCTTGGTTGGCATGGCAGGCCAACCAACATCGTGGTGGATGGGGTCATTGATCAACTGATTGAAATCGGGGAGGCTGAGGCCTGCAATGTACGGCAGCAATGGGGTGGCCGGAGTCGTTCCTATGGTGGTTCCGCTAGTAGTCGGGCCGGCATTAGGGCTGGGAGAACCGCTAGCGTTAGGCCCTGGACCAAACATGGTGGTGGGGGGAGAACCAGGAGGAGAAGGGGAACTCGATGAATCAGGAGAGGAGTCAGAGTGCGGACTCGGAGGAGGACTGGCTCGACCACGGCGGGTCGGAGCAGGTCGATTGACCGGAAACTGAGGGTGAAGGTCAAGAAGTCTCCGGGAAAGGCACCTTGGGGGCGCAATGATGACTGGAAGAAGGAAACCGACAGGGGTAGAAACGGACAGAATCAATTAAGGTCAAGGGCAGAAAAGGTGCAGTGACAATTGATTTTAGAGTCTTTGCCAGGTGGTGTTAACCAGGCACTTCTTTGCTTAGGTTCAGTGTGTGGCGTGCATTAATTTTAATTTTTAAACCCTTTCCGTTTTGAGAGCAAGAAAAAAGTGCGTTGTGTAGCTGAAAATAAACCTACAGAGAATAGAATATAATGCTAAAATAACAGAAAAATAACAGCTACTTGTGCATCTATCTAACCCAAGAAGGCGGGTCTCTCAAAACTAAACTGAAAAGAAAGGAAAAAATCTATGCAAAACACACGGAAAATAGGCCAATAGATCTAAGGTCAAAAGGGACAGGGATCTAAAGGATAAAGCTGCTGAAAAGAGGTGCAGGTCACAGCCAAAAGGCAGAGGCAAGGTGGCTGGAAAAAGGAAGGAAATCAGCAAAAAACGGAGGGGGCAAGGTGGAGGCCCTAAAAGTAGATCCAAACAAATCTTCAGGGGGTGATTTGAGAGGTAGAAGAGCTTATTTCAAAGGATCTGAAAGGGAGGTAACAGATCTGGAAAAAAGGAGGCTGAAGCTCTGAAAAACAGATGGCTGAAATAGCTAAAACTCTTCCACAAAAAGTGGAGGGTACTAGAGCCCTAGGGGGCTAGGTTCCCACTTAGATGAGTAAAAATAGATCAGAACTTGGTCAAGGCGGGCTGAGACAGAGGCTGGAAAACCCTGACAGAAGCTGCAGCAGAACCCATAAAAATTGTAGAAAAATCACTGAAAAACTGACAGGTCGCAGTTTCTGACCTGTTTTCAGTGCAGGTCGCAGAAAAAGGGCAGAAAAGTGCGACCTGGAGGTCCAGGTCGCAGTTTATGGGCCAAAAAGTGTGACCCCCCGTTCTGGTTGTCTCAGCGGCAGATTTTCAGAAAAGTTGTCGTCTCAGTTGCGGCTGGTGTCGCTTACCTGCGCAATAAGGCCAGAAACACACGGAAGTTAGAAATTTTAATGTTTTAGGGTTTTATGTGAGAAAAACAACATAAAAATAGGAAAAATAAACAGCTGAAAAGAAGCCCTAGGGTCTAAAGTAGCTGGATATGCAGGAATATGAAAAACGACAGCGGTCGTAATTTAAAACCCGTGTGGAGTCGCCATTTGTTAGTATGAATCCTTCGTCGAAGTGTACGAAAAAGGACCACTTTAGCTACGCATAACTAATAGCCCTAACAACAAAAGTGGCTGCCAATATCTTCAGATCTGCGGTTAGTTAGACATAAAAGAGCTGCAAAAAACCAGATCTATGCATGGAAAGACATTAAGCATAAAAAGTAAGGGTTTGCTCCATATACCAATAGACAAGACAAGAACAATTTTTGAAAGAATTTTTATATTAATGGGGCACCTGGGAGGAAAACAAGAAGGTGTATCCAATTCCCCTCAGTGGGATGGGTTCTTGGAAGTCCTCAACATTTCAGATCTAAGATTTCTCTCTCTTGTTGGTGTAGAAGACCCACACAAAGAATGGAACTCAAAGGGAGCTCTTGCAGCAAATGGCAGAAAATGGTGACAAAGTGTATAGATCCAGAGTGATATAATAGGCAACAAAAGGTGAATAATGGTAGGAAAAACCCTCCTATTTATAACAAAATATTGGGTCATTCTAGATCTTGGTGCATGGGTTAACCAGATCTAGATCCACTTTTTATGGAATATTTTATTATATTTGTTGGAGGGAAAAGGTATTTGACTTGGGTCAAATCCCTTAATTTTTCAAAAATAAATAAATAAATGATTTATTTATCTTTTTAAGGAAGCGGTTAGAAGATAATCAAATAAATAATGATTTATTTAATTATTTAAGGAAGTGGTTGAAAGATAATTAAATAAATAGTGATTTATTTAATTATTTGTGGGTGATTTGGTCATATTTAACAGGGAATATCATCTAAATAAGGTTTAAATGATTATTCCTAGAAAATAATAAGATAAATAAAGGTTTATCTAATTAATTTCTTTGATTTTGGGTTAAACATGACTGGGAATAATAATTAAATTATGATTTAATTAATTATTCCATGAGGAAAATCAAACAAATATGGGTTTATTTAATATTTCCTTTTGGTGTTTCCTGTTTTAACATAGTGAAAGCAATTTTACTTAGGGAAAAACTGGTCTTACATGGTGTACTTGGGTCCATCTAATGATAATAGGTTAGATGACCAAAAAATGGTGTAACACATTAGCTAAAACTATGCAATTCCTGAAGCAGTGCTTGCATTTTACTGCAGCCTTCCCCTTTGGATGCCTTTTAGCTAGTCTACTTTTTGGGAGATCTATTTAATGTGCTTAAACTGATTTTTTCCTGATGAAATTTCATAAATCTATCACATACAACATAAATGAGGGGAAACCAGCCCTGATATGTGTTATTATTTCTCAATTTTACTTATACAATGTTCTCCTTGAAGACCTTGTTGAAATTCCTAAAAAGGGGTTATTCCAAGGTCTATAGATAGAGTCTACAGTTGGCTAGGTAGCCTCTGGATCTCACCATTTCTTTGAAGGGTGAAATATCCAGTAAATTACTCTATAGTCCATCTCTAAAATAGAATCTTGAGAATGCTGAAAAATGATCATTATAGACAATGGCATAGAAGCACAACTATACACCAATCAAAGAATTAATAAAAAAAAAAAAAAACAGAATGAAAAAACTCCTTGGTTGATTACAGGAAGAGAGTAGAAGATGATATCAAGAAATAATTTCAGGGGTTTGTTAAAGACAACATTATTTCACTGCAACAAAGGTTCATAAAACTCCATCAAAGGGCCAAAACGTTTTCAGAGGACATTTGAAAGTAGCCCTCTAAAGTTGAAAAAGAGGAAAAGAGTATCAGTGTGAAGTCTTCTTTAGCTCCTCAAGCACAGTCATAGGTTTTCAAAATAACCACAAAAAGAGAGCCTAGGTGCTACTGCTAAGGGTTTAAATGTGCCAAACTCCAAATGAAGTTTAAGGATAAAAAACACTGCTTTTATGATACCACCAGCAAGCAAAATTTGACCAAAAAGGGCTAGGGTTGTTGTATAAGATAGATTCATCATGATTCTAACAAATGAGTGGTCAAAGAGAGTAATAAATAATTTAAAAAACTGAAAAACAAAGGTCCCCCAAATAGATCACTTTGTTGCTTAAAAACATCACCTGCAAAAGGAAAAAGGGAAATATTAGCAAAGAAAGTCAGTAAAAAAGAAAGAAGCAAAAGACAAAAATTAGAAAGTGGGTTCTGTTTTTAATTTTTCAATGGGAATAAAAGGCCTAAAACCATCCTCACTCAATAATTTTTTCATATGAAAAAGAGAGGAAAAATTCCAAGGCATAGAGTTCAGAGTTTCTCGCACAGTCTTCGGGCATAAAAACTTGCGCTGCGCTACTATACAGTCACGTTGCGCACCTGTAAGTGTTACCTGTGCATTTTTCAATAGCACGCTATGTGCCTGTAGTACAGTGCTGAGCACAGAGCCATCGCCCAACAGAAACATTTAGAGGCACCCGACTCGCCTGCCAACTCTCTGCCCTGTTGAGCTCCTCCTATCTGTCCGGAGACACCCAACACCCACGTGTAGAGAAACCCCGACAGTGTGTAGAGTGCTACGTTCCTTCATACAGATATTTCCCAGGAGGCACACAACTGCATGCAGAAGGTGACCCAAACTCGTTCAAGGGCTGCACACAACTCTGTTTAGGAGTTGCACAATGGTGCATTCAGGACTGCCCAAGCTGCACGGAACTGCATTGAGGAGCTGCACGCAACTGTGTTTAGGAGGCGCCCCTGTTGTGCTCCTGTCCGTTTAGGAGCTGCATGATAGCGTGTTCAGGGCCTACTGGAATTTTCATTTAGGATGTGCCCGACCTGCCCACAAGGTGTTTTTAGCTAGTTTTTTCAGCAGTGGATATATTTTGAGAGGTATTTTGAGCTTTTCCCACATGTTCCTATTTTTCTAAAGATAATATTTCAAAAAAATTGAAATTTGATTTTAGATAAGGTAGTGAAATCTTAAAGAAAACAATTTTCCTATATACTGTTGAGCCTTGACCTAATTAGAACCTCACCATCTAATGATCTCATTCACCATTTTCACATCCTTCCACAAGCAGTGTCAATTCTTTTTAAAGATCTTGAGGCAGGGGTAAAAAACAAAATGTCTGAAGAAGAGAATGTTGACAGTGGTGAGACAAATAGAATGCCTAAAGGGTAGCAGAGGAAGGGTGGGAAGCCAAATAGGTTTGAACGTATAAGCACTAAAGAACTGATGACATCTCCTTCCATAGTTTCATGTTTTCAAGAATTAGGATGCTATGAGTTATGTGAAAAAGTACAAAAGATCCAGAGTCACCCTTAGTTGACCAAGCTCTTTTCCCTAAACCTTCATAAACACCAAGTACACCTAGCTAGGGTGAAGTTTGAGCTGACCACCAATGCCATCTCTATGGCCACTCGAATACCTTTCATAGGAGAAAGGTGGTTCAAAAAAATGCATCTAGACCTAAGCCACTATCACCCATTCTTGAAACCAAGTTTTCAATCTAGTTGCAAAAACATGTTCGACTTCTCCCATCTATTAGACATATATTCTCTCCTAATGAATATCATTATGAAATACTTCACTTGTGAGGGTAGGTTCTCCAGAGTCTATTCCTACCACATAAGACTCCTCATACATTTCACCAAAGCCAATCTGCTACATTTTCCATACTACCTTTGTAAAAGTATTGAGAAAATGTCTTCCATCATGCAAAAGAGGCCCCCATCCCAACAAATTTCAAGCCTTTTTCATCATTCCCTCATCAAAGTTATTGTCTCACACCAACTAGAACAACAAGGCATCCCATGGGAGGTGTTCATCATCCATGATGATTTCAAAACTCCACAGCCTATCCCTCTACAAAGTCTACCATCATCATCTCAAATTCCTCCTCACATACCTCCATCACCCTCCTATAACCTTGATTCATCCTCTTAACATGAATCATTTCCTCAAATAGAATTTCCTCATTCACCTTCCCCGAAGAAATCAGAACATAAAGAAAGCAGTGAAGGAGAGGAAGATGACTGAGAAGAAAGCAATGATGAAAATGAAGAAAGCAGTGAAGGAGAGGAAGATGAAAATGAAGAAAATGGTGAAGGAGAGGAAGATGAAAATGAAGAAAGTGGTGAAGGAGAGGAAGATGAAAATGAAGAAAACAATGAAGGAGAGGAAGAAGAAAGTGATAAAGACAGTGACAAAGAAGAACGTGTTGATGAAGAAGAAAATAGAGATGAAATAAATGAGCCCAATGATCAGAAAAAAAACCAAAACAATGGGTCAAATGATGAATAATATGACTCCAAGGATACAGGGATAGAGGTAGCTTACCAAGAGGAAAAAAATGAGCTAGAAAAAGAGGAAAACAGTGAGCTAGAAAAAGAGGAAAATAGTGAGCTAGGAAAAGAGGAAAATAGTGAGCCTAATAACAGTAAAAAAATAGATGATAGTCAAGAAGAAGAAGTAAACAATGAAGAAGATGACATTGAAAATACAAAGGACAGTGGAGAGGAGGCATATTAAAGAAGTGAAGAAGACAAAGAAGAAACTGACCAAGATGGCAAGAGAAGCCAAGAAAAAGAGTTTGAAAGTGATTTCAGTGGGTAGAGAAGTGAAAAAAATTCACCTAATGAGGAAGAAAGTGACCACCAAGGTACAAGAGGGACTAATGAGATTTCCTATGACAGTGACCCCATAGAGAGTGTAAACATTGATACAAAGGCTGAGTTTGACAATGAACACAGTGGGTCAAAATATGAAGAAGAGGAAAGTCATGGAAATGGAGATGTACCAAGCAGTGATAAAGACACCTCTAGCATTGCAAAAACAAAGGATGACAGTCGTAAGGGTTTTGACAGTAATGATGACATAAGAGAGAGTGATAATGCTTATCAAAATGGCAGTCAAGTGCAAGGTGAAAATTATGCACACACAGAGATCATCCATGAGGAGAAAAGCAGTCCTAAGGTCACCAATGATCTAGGTTTCCAAGTGAAACTTGTTGCACCTTTCCCCATTACCTATCAAAGAGGAGAGAGGCATGTTTTTTATTCCTCCAAAGGGCAAGTGGTCATGCCATCCTCCTCAACTCAAATTATTGACAAAGGTAAACAAAAAATTAAGGAGGAAGTACACAATCATGAGGAGGAAAGAGAATTTGAACTCATCCAAATAGACAGTGATGAGGAAAATGAAATAAGAATTTAAAACTCCCTTATACAAGATAATAATGCATAGATCAGGGACTTGGAAGCTGAATTAGAGAGAGCTTAAGATGTAATTTACTTCGATCAGATGCAAAGAAAACATGAGTGGCCAACAGGCCATCTATGAAGCAAGAGCACTCAAGTACCGAAAAGAGGCTCAAAGGTCACAAGTAAAGTTAGAGGAGTTCATGGGCACCTATGAAGAAAGTAGTGATGAATAGGGTCAAACTATAAGGAGACCTAGGACCATGGGTCCTTGTAAAGCATTAGCAAAGTGGAAAGAAGACGAATTAGCCCAAGCACAAAAATTTCCCCTCACTAAACTCCTTGCCATCGAAATTTAGCAGATATGGAATCACGGCCTGAAAGGTTTAACATACACCTTGAATCCAAGCTAGAGAAGGCCAACAAAATCTTGGACTTACAGAGGAGAATGGCTAAGAACTATGCATGAAGAAACCAAGTTGCAAGGGAAAAACTAAAAATTGCCCAAAATTAGGTCCAAAATCTAAAGAAGGAAAAATACCAAGATAGCCTTTATATTTTGGCCCAAGCTTCACTATAGGTCTCCCAGGACCCATGAGGCACCTACCTGCCAATTTTGGGAAGAATTGAACAAATTTTTGTTTTTTTCAAATTTTGAGGCTAGGAGCATAGCACACCCTGTGCTACGCTTTCTCCCAGGGCATCTTCAGGAGGTGATTTTTACATTTTTTGATTCCCCATCATTAGAGGAGTATTCTCACCAATTTTCAGCTCAATTGGAGTTGTTTTGATCCCCCAAAAAGGTCAAAAACACTCATTTTTTCACCATTCTGCCCACTTTTCTGAGCATGTGCTATGCTCCTAGAAGTCTTGGAATTTTCATGTTTTGGGCCACTTTTAAAGGTTATATTTAATAAATAAAGGGATAAATCGAAAGTAGACTTTAAGGGATTTCCAACGAGCCATCAAGGAGCGTTTTCTGACATTTAGAAGGCCTCCAAAACACTCCTCCCAAAAGTCCTATTTTTCCTGTCTCTATGCTGCACTCCTGGCATAATTTCAAAGTTTGATACAGTGTGTTCCACTCTTGTGGGTGTCTGGGTCGAATGTGTGTTTAGAAAGTTTTCACATGCTTTTCAGGACCTAAAATTCAATTTAATTGCTATATATGGTGCAAAAAGATATTTGTTATATATTTTTGTGCCTTGTGCCTTGCAAGGCCTCAAGGAAAAGTAAGGATATTTCTTGTTGGCCAATAGGCTTCTAGATGCTCTAGTACACTTTCCTCTTCCTTGGTTGTTATATAAGGCATGAGTTTCATTGTAAACAGTTGGGACTTGATGTGTTTAAGAGAAATACATGGTTTTTGGAAGTTGAAGAAGAATTTAGTGTTGTGGAGCTTGTAGATGATTTTCCTTGATTGATGGTGATGAAGGCTTGCTTGCAGGATCCCTGAGTTTAGTTAATGGTGATATATCTCTCATATGTGCATTTGTTTTCTTGTTTTCCATATGTCCATATTTCTATATTGCAATAGCTCAGAAGAGTATAGGATGAGAAATGTTGTTTGAGAAAACTTAGTCGTCCTGTTAGCTATTGTTTTAATGTTTTCTTCTGTTGGGTTAGCTTAAAGAATTGTTCATTGCTCCTTAGGCCCACCTAAGCTTTTCTATTTTATTTTTGGATTAGTATGCTAATTTATAAACATGATTCATGTTAAGCCCTACTTGTTTAATGTTATCTAAACTCTTTCTTGAAATGTCTCTTTGATGTATTGATTGATAGGTTAAGTCAAAGAGATCTTGTTTCAATCTTGCTCTTTGAATATGCTTATCAGTTTGCTTGGAAGTTCTCTATAGTTTAATGGATGATTTTTAGGCGTTCCCTCTTCATTTATTAATTATATTTGTCTCTTATATGTTTTCAAATCTTGAAAGTAGAATCATTGAAGTTATATAAGTTGTCTTACTTCATTTCCTCCACTAGATTGTATATATTGAATGTGCATTTGTTTAAAAGTCTTGTTATTGAGAAAATGGTGTGCCCTATCTCATAACTAGTATCTTTTTCTTATCAGTATTCAAGATCTCTCCATTCATAGCTATTTGACAAAGGATTCTTAACTTCCCTTTTCCCTACCTTGGTTCCCAAACTTAATGTCCATTTCACCTCACACATAAACTTAAAGATCCATTAACTACATTATATTTTCACTGTCATGTACCCTGATTCATTATCGAGATATCAATGACTTCATAGACTCCATTTTGCAATTTATTTGATAACTTCTCACTCCACCTATCCTAGTTGATCATCTTACCCCAACCAAAAAAAATAACAAACCTACACTTAACAACTAGCCTAAAATCAACTATCCAAAGAAAACAAGTTCACATACTTCACGCATAATAGAGAGAGCCCTCTCTGAGTCCATGAAGGCTAGGTCCTAGGACTCCAAAGGCTAGTCTGATGTTACCCTGTCATTTGGTTTACCAATCTGCCAAATTAGGGGACATTAACAAGTGCCATTAGGGCGAGTCGGGTTGTGTGTTCAGGCAAGTTAGGTCGTGTTGTTTAGGTCGTGTGATTGGGAAGGTCGTGTCGTGCGTTCAGGCGAGTCTAGTCGTATCTTTCACATCATGCATTTAGACGGGTCGAGTCGTTCATTTGGGTGGGTCGAGTCATGCATTCGGGCGGGTCGGGTCAAGTTGTGTGAGGGTGGCCATGTGAAAAATGCTAAGTTCTCATTGCCCGTGTGCCTTCTTCATGTTTGTGTGACCGATTTTTTGTTTTCTCCCCCGTGCCTTCGTTCCAGCGAATCGATTCCTACCGTGGGACGGTGCCCAGGGAAACGCGTTCAGGTTGGGTTGGGTTTTGTGAGGGATTTCATTTAAAAAATCATAAGTTGTGACTACCCCTGTGCCTTGGACACATTCATGCAACCCATTTTCCATTTTCTCCCTCGTGCCTTCATTCGGGTGGCTCAGGTCAGGTCGTGTGTGGGCACCCAAGGAAATGCGTTCAGGTTGGGTCATGCTGTTTGAAGGCACCCAAGGAAATGCGTTTGGGTGGGTTGGGTTAGCTCAGGTCATGTGAGGGCATGTAAGAAAATGTGTTATGGTCGGGTCGTTTGAGGGCACCCAAGGAAACACATTCGGGAGGGTCGGGTCGGGTTGGGTCGTGTGAGGGCTTCCAAGGAAACACATTTGGGTCAGCTTGGGTCGGGTCGTGTGAGGGTGGCCATATCAAAAATGTTATGTTTTAACCACCTGTGTGCTTTGTGCGCATTCATTTGACCTGTTTCCAATTTTCTCCCTTGTGCCTTTGTTCAGGCGGGTCGAGTTGGGTCGTGTTGTGTGAGGGCACCGAAGGAAACACTTTTGGTCCAAGTTAGGTTGAGTCATGTGAGGGAGGCCATATCAAAAATGATAAGTTGTGACTACCTGTGTGCGTTGCGCACATTCATGAAATGCGCTTGCCATTTTCTCCCTTATGCTTTCGTTCAGGCTGGTTAGGTCGTGCCATGTGAGGGCACCCAAGGAAAGGCGTTCGGGCTAGGTTGAGTCAGGAAATGTGAGGGCACCCAAGGAAACGCATTCAGGTCACGTCTTGCGAGGGAGGACGTATCAAAAATTTTAAGTTGTGACTACTCGTATGCCTTGTGCATGTTCAAGCCACTCATTGGTCGTTTTCTCCTTTGTGCCTTTATTCGAGTGGGTTGGGTCGTGTTGTCTGAGGGTGCCCAAGGAAATGTGTTCAAGTTGGGTCTTGTCAGATCGTGTGAGGGAGGCCATATAAAAAATGATAAGTTGTGACCGCCCATGTGCCTTGTGCATGTTTGTGTGACTCGTTTGCCATTTGGTACCTTGTGCCTTCATTTGAGTAATGTCATATTAGCTCGGGTCGTTTGAGGGCGCCCAAGGAAATGCTTTTAGGTCAGGTTGCGTCATGTGAGGGTGCCCTATGAAACTCGTTCAGGTCAGGTATTTTTGTTTGATGGTGGTGTATCAAAAATGCTAAGTTGTGACTGCCTAGGTGCCTTGTGCAGGTTTGTGCGACCCATTTTCCATTTGATCATTTGTGCCTTCATTCAGTTAGGAGCGCCATGTGAGGGCACCCGATGACATCCATTCGGGTCAAGTTGTTTCCTTTGAGGGTGACCATATAAAAAATGATAAGTTGTGATCACTCGGGTGCCTTGTCCACATTCATGCAACCCATTTTCCATTTGCTCCCTTGTGTGCTCGTTTGGTTAGGCACGCCGTGTTGCACCTCGAACATGTCCTGTTGCACCGTGTGAAGCTACCTAATCAAACACATTCGGGTTGGGTCTTTTCGTTTGAGGGCGACCATATCAAAATTTCTAAGTTGTAACCACTCGGGTGCCTTGTGCACATTCGTGCAACCCATTTGTCATTTTCTCCATTGTGCCTTCATTCGTTCGGGTGCGTCATGTCATGAATCAGTTGAACCATGTGTGGGCACCCGAAAAAAAATGTTCGAGTCAGTTTGTTTTGTTTGAGGGCAGCCATATCAAAATTTCTAAGTTGTGATCATCGATGTGCCTTGTGCATGTTCATTCATCCTATTTTCCATTTGCTCCCTTGTGCCTTCATTCAGTCGAGCACACCATGTGAGGGTGCCCAACGAAACGCGTTCAGGTCAGGTCATTTCATTTGAGGGTGCCCATATCAAATTTTATAAGTTGTGACTGCCTGAGTGCCTTGTGCATGTTCATGCGGCCCATTTGTAATTTTCACCCTTTTGCCTTCATTTCATAGGGTGCACCATGTTGCGCCTTGTGAGGGTACCCAATGAAATGCGTTTGGGTCAGGTCATTTTCTTGAGGGTGGTTGTATCGAATTTGAAAATTTGTGACTGCCTGGGTGCCTTGTGCACATTCGTGCAACCCATTTTCTGTTTTCTCCCTTGTTCCTTTCTTCCGTCGGGCACATCGTGTTATGCCGTGTGAGGGCACCCGAGGAAACATGTTCAGGTTGGGTCGTTTTGTTTGAGGGTGGTTTTATCAACTTTGTTAATTTGTGACCATCTGGGTGCCTTGTATGCATTCATGTGGCCTGTTTTCCATTTTCTCCCTTATGCCTTCGTTCTGTCGGCAGCGTCGTGTCACACCGGTTGAGGGCACCCAATGAAACACGTTCAGGTCGGGTCGTTTCATTTGAGGGAGACCTTATTAAATTTTCTAATTTGTGACCGTTTGGGTGCCTTGTGCACGTTCATGTGGCCTGTTTGAAGTTTTCTCCATTGTACCTTCATTCGCTCAGGCACGTCGTGTCGCACCATGTGAGGGTGCCCGACGAAACACGTTCAGTCCGGGTTTTTTTGTTTGAAGGTGGTTGTTTCAAATTTGCTAAGTTGTGACTGCCTGTGTGCCTTGTGCACGTTTGTGAGGTCCATTTTCTATTTGGTCCCTTGTGCCTTCATTCAGTCAGGCACGTAAAGTCATGCTGTGTGAGGGCACCTGATGAAATGCATTCGGTGCAGTTCGTTTCATTTGATGGTGGTCATATCAAATTTGCTTAGTTGTGACCAGATGGGTTCCTTGCGCACATTCTTGCAGCCTATTTTCCATTTTATCCCTTGTGCCTTCATTCAGTTGTGCGCCCCGTGTTGTGCTGTGTGAGGGCGCACAGTGAAATGCGTTTAGGTCGGGTCGTTTCGTTTGAGGGCGGCCATATCAAATTTGCTAAGTTGTGATGACCTGGGTGCCATGTACATGTTTGGATGGACCGTTTTCTATTTTCTCCCTTCTACCTTCATTCAGTTGGGTGCTCTATGTCGTGCAATGTGAGGATGCCCGAAGAAAGGTGTTTGGGTCGGGTCGTTTCATTTGAGGGAAACTGTATCAAATTTTCTAAGTTGTGACTGCCCAGGTGCCTTGTGCATGTTCGAGTGGCCCGTTTTCCATTTTATCCCTTATGCCTTCGTTCGGTCGGGCACGTCGTGTCACACCATGTGACGATGCTCGATGAAACGCGTTCAGGTCAGGTTGTTTCATTTGAGGGTGACCGTATCAAATTTGCTAAGATGTGATCACCTGGGTGCCCTTTTGTCATGCACCTATACCTTCGGTGTCTTTGAACCACACTATAGATAGGTGCGGCACTACCGTACCTTTTCTTTTTCCAAATACTCAAGTATGTAGACTACGGATTTAGAAAAAATTGTCATTATTAATCAAATATTCTTTTAATATGCAGAAATAAACATAAAAAACATTATCAATCCACAAGTATGCCCATACATACAAGGGAGGGGAAAATCCTAGTTAATAATTTTGTCCAGTAATATGATTCATAAAATGTATAATAATAATACAGTACAATCCAAAAAAAGCCAATTTTTCTCCTTGGTAAGGAATGCTACCCTTTTTCCAAGCTTACAATACTTGACAATCATCAACTAGCCCAAAACGTTCATTTACATCATCGAATTCAGCCTTCGAACTTTTCTGCACAAATCTGCCTAAGTGTCGTGTTGTTGGGTCACTCGGGTCACTCGGGTCACCTGTTGCCTATGAGTTCAGACTTCGCCCAAGCACACTATGTGTCCAAATCACTTCCCGATGTTATGGTTAGCTCTGACCCATCAATATGCACCTTCTGCACTTTGTCACACTGAAATCCGATCAGCGGCCACTTCAGAACGCGTCCTGAGCTCAAGTTCAGACCTCCTCTAGCTGCTCTAACCGACACAACCTAACCAGCCGACGCCCTGCAGTACTATTCCACACACAAATCCTACACATGGAACGACTCTACCTATGCCCTATGTTTTATTCATGACTGTAGCTTTCACCAATGAGATGTTGGTGAAGCTCGACTCTTCTCCAATGCCTTCTTCGCTCAAATTCTCATATGCCTTTGAACTCTAATGCTTGTATGAATTTACAAAACCATCCACACGTTATATTTATACATGACTCATGAGTGGGCATGGGTCACTCAACGGATCCAAGCCCACCCATCCATTCATCTGTTTTATTTTTGTTCAGCTCGTGTAATATCAGCTGCCCAATGCCTTAGTGCGTTGGCTTCTCCAACTTGGCTACTGTGTAATGTTTCTGCTATAAATATCACATTTCCAACTCCATTAGGTTGGCTATGTGTGACACGCCCATATTTCCTCATGCCTGTGCTCTCCCATTACTACACGCCTGAGCCTCTGCTATTATGGTGCAACGATACATATGTAACGTTGCAAGGTGCCTGAACACTTTCCAAACTTCTGGTGGGCGCACCCATTATCCTAAAAGTGCCTCATGAAGTGAGGACCTTACATTCTCCTGCACTTTAAGCAAGACTATCATCCCTGATAGTGCTATCATCTTCATCTCACAATCCATCATCACAATCCATGTGTGGAATATCGTCACAACTTTTGTTGCAAAATGTCGTCGCACGATCTATTGTCGCATCCATGTGCACAATATCATCACAAATATCATTGAATAAACCTCCATGGTCCATGTCTAACATATCCATGAAATATATTCTCAATCTATGATCATCAACACATATTCCAGAGTCACTACATGCTATACCATAGTGGGAAGTCAATCTCCTCATCAAGTTCACATGCTGCTACAACATATATTGTGTCAACTCATCATATATCATTAATTTCATGTGAATCTCTCCATCAAGTACTCCAACCAACTCAACATAACAAAAGATGTTATGTATCCAGCATAACTCTGCACACTGCGTGCTCCCATAACTTTACTAGTCGGGTGATTAGTCCAACCATACGTTCTCATCGTGAGAATGTCCATCCTCATACCATGCATTAGTTGTTCCTTTTGCATTCTGGCACATCAATCAACTCAATCTAGACTCAATCTCATCCAAAATATTCCATGTTTGGGTCCATGAAGTGTCTCCATCTCACCCACAACATGTTTTCCATGATGCTAATCCATGTGCTACCTATATGCCAAGTAGTCACATGCTTCAATCATCTTCAAATTAAGAGGTCTCCCTCTCACCAAATCAATAAAAGTGCCATATCCAATTCCATGAAGTATGGTTCATCCCCTTTGCAATATGTATCTATCAAAAAAAGTGTGGCTAAGTCAAGTAGACTCAACCCATGCACAAGTGTATACCACCAAGGCATCTCCATCGTTGCATCTCCATCAAACTCCAAAGTTTCCTAACTCGATCATCCCCATCAAGTGACTCCTCCCAAACACACCCCAATAAATGTGCTCTAAGGTATGCATCCCATAATGCATCAAAATAAATACCAATCTTGACCTCAACTCCTCAATGAATCAGATACTGCAAAATCACCATAATATGAAGCCTCCCATGAATACAACTCATCATGAACTCCCATGCCTTATAATATATAAAGCATTGGCAAGCCTAGTTATATTGGCCATTAGTGCCATCACAAGTTCTCACCCTGCAAATCATATGACTGTCTCATAGGCTACTCATCCAACCAATGTCCTAGTTTTTCATGGTGAGAAACATCCCCATCATTCCATCTATAAAATATCTCCATGTAGTCCATGTCCATGAATTTGGCTGACCATGTGTTCATCTAAGTGAACTCAAATCAACTCTCATCATCATCATGTGTACATATAGAGATCTGAAGTGCTCTCATTCACTTATACCATCATCCATCAATATTAGTACCTCCTTAAAGGCTTCTCCCTCACTAGAGGTGCACCAAGTCTTCCTTCTTGGTTGTGGGCCATGAAGAAGTCTACTCCATCAATGTGCCCTAACACCAAGGAATTCTATAGGTCATGTCGGGCACTTGCCATTCCATGTGGCTAAGAATGAACCTTTCCATCACAAAGGTCATCAAGCTCCACCCTTGTCTAGGGAATTTGAACCATCTAGAATATGGTCACAAATTTCCCCATCAAGGTATTCAACAAGCAATGTTCCTTATTCCTCCAATGTACAAGGTCTCATCATAGGTATCCAAGCATAGATCTTCCATGGTGTTGGAAAAGAATCCATCTTCTTTCTCATCCCCATATGCGGTCCATCTTCCTTATGCTTCAATGAAATAGAAGTTATATCTCCATGAAGACTCCTCAAGTGAGTGTCCTCCATCCTCATCAATTTATTTGATGTGTTCGATCCTGGTACAACCTTCTCTTCAAGTTCCTCCTCGATCATGGTCACATTTGCAACATCTTCACATGGCTCATGCACCAATTCTTGCAATGTGTCTTGTCTAGGTTCAACTTGTATCACAATTTCTTCCTTCATCTCTTCCAACTGTATAACATCTTCATGAGAATAATCCATCACCAACGCTTGCAATGTGCTCAGTCCCGGTCCAACTTGTTCACCAAGTTCATCATTGACATCTTCTACAACTGCAACATCCTTGTGTCGATCAACCTTTAATGCTTGTAATGTGCTTGGTTTGGTTTCAAATTTTTTACCAAGTTCTTCCTTCTCTTCAACTACATTCACAACATTCTTTGGTTTGGCCAAAGTAGGTTTCCTTCCTGTTTGGCTCTTCTTTCCAATTTCGGTAATATCCTCTTGATGTGCTTCTAGCTCATAGCATATATCCATCCAATCATCGAAACGATCCATATTCTCCTGAATTATATCAAATTCATCTTGGTTTGAGTCGAAAATACCTTCCTTGCACAAGGCCATAAGGGAATCCTTTGCCTGACTAGCCTCTTTATGAATCTTCTTGGCTTCCTTCCAAGATTCCACCGCTCCTTTCTCCAAGACTCCAAGGTTGTCTTGAATCTGCATGTTATCCCTCATATGCTTTATCCATTATAAAGCTTCGAAGGCTTTCTCATGGAATTCTCCCTAAGTTGGCATGTCTTCTTTCTGTATATTTAGCCCTGACAAATGCCTTGCTTCAGCGAAGGTCTTAAAAGAAACCCAATGTACAAGTTCAGCTTTAAAACCACCTGTAACCCTGCAAATGTGTCCCTGATTTCTTGATTGATAAAATGCCCTGAAACCTTCTTCAATAAACCATGGAATCAATAGGCTCTAATACCACCTGTCATGCCCCTATACCTTTGGTGTATTTCAACCATGTTATAGAAGGTGTGACACTACCATAATTTTTCTTTTTCCAAATACTCAAGTATGTAGACTACACCTTTAGAAAGACTTCATTATTAATCAAATGTTCTTTCAATATGCGGAAATAAACATAAACACCAATATCAATAAACATGTAAGCCCATTCATACAAGGGAGGGGAAACTCCCTGTTAATAAGTCTGCCTGATAATATGTTTCATAAAATGTATAATAATAATACAGTCCAATCCAGAAAAATCCACTTTTGCTCCGTGGAAAGGAAAGTTACCTTTTTTCCAAACTTACAATGCTTTACAATTATCAACTAGCCCAAAAAATTATTTACATCATCGAATTTAGCCTTCATACTTTTCTGCACAAATCTACCCAAGTGTCGTGCTATCGGGTCACTTGGGTCACCTACTGCCTATGACTTTAGACTTCGCCCTGAGCACATCATGTGTTGAAATCACTTCCCAATGGTATGGTTAGCTCCAACCCATTAATAAACACTTGATACACTTCATCGCACTCAAATCCGATCAGCGGTCGCTTTAGAATGGCTCCTGAACTGAAGTTTAGACCTCTTGCAGACGTCATGCCTAACCCAACATCACCTGCAGGCGGCTTGTGGCACTGTTCCACACAAAAATCCTACACGTAGCCCAACTCGACCCACACCCTGCATTTCATTAATGACTACAACTTTCGCTAATGATCTATTTGTGAAGCTTGACTCTTCTCCAATTCCTTCTTCGCTCAAATTCTCATATGCCTTTAAAATATTTTTCTTGGATGACTTTCCAAAACCATCCACGTGTTATATTTATAAATGACTCATGAGTGGGTGTGGGTCACTTGGCAAACTCGAGCCGACCCACACGTTCATCCGTTTTATTTCGGTTCAGCTCGTGTAACGTCGGACACCTAACGGCTTTGTGCGTCGGAGTCTCCAACTCGGCTACTGTGTGATGTTTCAGCTATAAACGTTGTATTGACAACTCTAATACATCGTCTATGTGCAACGCACCCATATTTTTGTACACCCAAACTCGCCCATCACTACATGGCTGCACCTCCATGGTTACGGTGAAACAATGCGCCTATAACATTGCAAGGTGCCCTAACACTTTCCAAACATCCAGTGGGCGCGCTCGTTATCCCGAACGTGCCTCATGAATTGAGGAACTTACACTTGTTCACGTTTGGATGGCCCATTTCTCATTTTCTCCCTTGTGCTTTCATTTAGTTAAGCACGTCGTGTCTCACCATTTGAGGTCGCCCAATGAAACGCATTCAAGTCGAGTCTTTTTGTTTGAGGGTGGCTGTATCAAAATTGCTAAGTTGTGATGGCCCAGGTGCCTTGTTCACGTTCGTATGGCCCATTTTCTTATTTCTCCCTTATTCCTTCATTCCCTCGGGCCTGCCATGTCACGACTCAGGTGCGCCATGTCGCGACTCGGACATGTCATGTTGCGCTGTGTGATGGTGCCCGAAGAAATGTGTTTTGGGTCGGGTTGTTTCATTTGAGGCTGGTCGTATCAAAATTGCTAAGTTATGACCACCCATGTGCCTTGTGCATGTTCGTGTAGGCCGTTTTCCATTTTCTCCCTTATACCTTTGTTTAGTCGAGTGCGTTGTGTCATTCCATGTGAGGGTGCCCGATGAAACGTGTTCGGGTCGGGTCATTTTGTTTTAGGGCTGCCACATCAGATTTTCTAAGTTGTGACCACCCAGGTTCCTTGTGCATGTTCGTGTGGCCTGTTTGATGTTTTCTCCCTTATGCCTTCGTTTAGTTAGGCGCACCCTATCGCATCGTGTGAGGGTGCCTTACGAAATTCATTCAGGTCATTTCATTTGAGGGAAGTCGTATCAAATTTTCTAAGTTCTGACTGCCCAGGTTCCTTGTGCTTGTTCATGTGACCAATTTTGAGTTTTCTCCCTTGTGCGTTCATTATGTTGGGTGCGCCATGTGAGGGCACCTGATGAAACCCGTTCGGTTCGGGTCATTTTGTTTGAGTGCAGTTGTATCAAATTTGCTAATTTGTGACCACCTACATGCTTTGTGCATGCTCGAGCAGCTAATTTTCCATTTTCTCCCTTGTGCCTTCATTCGGTTGGGCACGCTATGTGAGAGCACCTGATGAAACACATTCAGGTTGGGTCGTTTCGTTTGAAGGCAGCCATATCAAATTTTCTAGGTTTTGATCACTCGGGTGACTTATGCATGTTCGGGTGGCTAGATATCCATTTTCTCCATTATGCCTTCATTTGGGTGGCTGGTTTTCCATTTTCTCCATTGTGCCTTTGTTTGGTTGGGCATGCCACGTCACGCCGTTTGAGGGCACCCAATGAAACTTGTTCAATTCATTTTGTTTTGTTTGTAGGAGATCATATCAAATTTGCTAAGTTGTGACTATCCGTGTGCCTTTTGCATGTTCATGTGGCCCATTTGTCGTTTGCTCCCTTGTGCCTTCATTCGGTCGGGGACGCCATGTTGTGTCATCTGAGGGCGCCTGATGAAACTTTTTCAGGTCATTTCATTTCGTTTACATGCAGCCATATCAAAATTGCTAAGTTGTGATCGCCCATCTGCCTTGTGCACATTCATGCGTCCCATTTTTGGTTTTCTCCCGTGTGCCTTCGTTCGGTCAGGTGCGTCATGTTGTGTCATGTAAGGGTGCCCGATGAAATGCATTTGGGTCAAGTTGTTTCATTTTGGGGTGGCCTCATCAAAATTGCTAATTTGTGACTGCTCATGTGCCTTATGCACATTTGGGTGCCCCATTTTTAATTTTCTCCCATGTGCCATCATTTAGTCATTCAACTATCCCCTTTCTGGTTAGGGTTAGAGATTGGATTTTCATGAGAAAGGTGGGTTTGTAATTGATTTGTTTTGTTTGGGTGTGCCTAAAGAATGGCCTTGGGTCATTTGTAGGGTCGCCGAATTTCTTCTCTCCATCTCCACTCGGTAGAATATGAGTGGTACTGTTGGCCATGCTCATCCTCGGAGGCATATGTGAACAATACTTCCCTTCCACTCTACTTTCTTGGGGTTGGATGGGGTTGTTGTGTGTGGCTCCTTGAGATGTCTGGTAGCTCATTTATGTTTCTCCCATGCCCCTTGTTTTCCTATTTCCTCTATTGAAATCAACTCTTCGCTATGTCTCTCTCGTGGCCTTTGTTCGTACGCTTTCTCCGTTGAAATCAGCTCTTCACTCTGTCACTCATTAGCTTCATTGAAGTCGGCTCGTCGCTATATTTTTCATCTCCTCCCTTTTTTGTGTGGGGGGAGGGGTTAGATTTTCATGTGAAAAGTGGGTTGGTAATTGAGTTGTTTTTTTGGGTGTGCCTGAAGAATGGCCTTGGGTCATTTGTAGGGTCATCGACTCTTATTTCTCTCCATCCCCAGTTGGTAGCACATGAGTGGTAATGTTGGCCATGCTTGTCTTGGGAGGCATATGTGAACAAAGTTACCCTTTTTCTCTGTGTTCTCAAAGTTGTTTGAGGTTGCTGTGTGTGGCTCCTTGAGACCACTAGCTGCTCACCTATGTCGCTCTCATGCCCCTTGGTCACTCATTGGCTTCTTTGAAATTAGATCTTTGATATATTGTTCACCTCCTCCCTTTTTGGTGGGTGGGAAAGGTCTACTTTTCTTTCATTGGCTCCCTAAAATTGACTCTTCACTATATTTTTCACCTCCTCCCATTTTGGCGGGGGGGAGGGGTTGGATTTTCATGTGAAAGGTGGGTTGGTAATTGAGTTGCTTGTTTGGGTGTGCCTGAAGAATGGCCTTGGGTCATTTGTATGGTCGCCAACTTTCATACTCTCTCCATCCCCACTCAGTAGCACATGAGCGGTAATGTTGGCCATGCTCGTCATTGGAGGATTATGTGAACAATTCCCCTTTCGCTCTATGTTCTCAAAATTGGATGGGTTTTTGTGTGTGGCTCCTCGAGATGATTTTCCTCTTCATTGTTTGGCTCTTTAAAATGACGGTTTCTTGTGCTTGTAGTATTTATATTTCAGCATTGTAGGTTGAGATACATACATTTAAGAGGAATGTGGAAGGATTTTGGTTGTAAGTTGCCCCTCTTGCATTCTTTTCCCATTGGGCGATGTGAGGAGCGGCTCTCATTGTTGTAAAATTAAGGTTTGGAATTCCTTTAAGAGTGGCCGCTTTCTGTCCTTTCATTGTCTTTGAGGTTTTGATAGATGTTGATGCCCATATGTTTGATCGAGTGGTCAGATTTTTCATTGCATCTTGCATGCAGAGTAGGATTTTGTAGCTTGGATTGTTGAGAGACAAGGTGATGGGTATTTATTGTTTTGATCACATATGTGATTGTGGTCCAATGGGGATGAGGCTTGCTATGTTGATGATGGGGGTTATATCTGGAAGGAGAACTTCAAGGTGGAACACCTCGACCTCCTTCCTATGTGTGGAGGTGGTTATAGGTGAAAAGTATTAATTGTCCAGTTGGTAAGTTGGTGGGGCAATCTCCTAGGTTGCTTGTATGTAGGGTGTGTGGGGTGTGGGGATGCCTGATCCCTCCTCCTGTTCAAATATGCTCATGCCTTTTGTAGTAAGCCTCCTGATTTGCATTTTTTTTCCTCCTCTACCTTCGCATCGAGTTTGTCGTAGGTGATCAAGTGATAAAGGTCCACCATTGGTGTTGTCCAGGTGGACTCCTAAGTGGCCTCGATGCGAGGTGGGTAGTGTTGGCAGGGAATTTTTAAGAGAGGTTTCAAGCTCGGTCTTTCTTGTTTTGTTTCCTTCCTTTTCCTTCTTCACTTAGGATGCCACAGGTGATCAAAAAACTGAGGTCCACTGTTGCTGCTGACCGGGTGGACTCCTAGGTAGACTCGGTGTGGGGCGGAGAGGGTTGGGGTGGAATTTATAATAGATTTTGTAGATTTGGTCATTCTCGTTTTACTTCCTTCCTTTCCCTTTGTAGTGAGGTTTCCACAACTGATCAAGCGATCAAGTTCCACTCTACCTGCTAACCGGGTGGACTCCTAGTTGGCCTCACTACTGAGTGGGAAGGGTTGGACGGAATTTTTAAGAGAATCTATGGGGTTGGTTGTTATCCCTTTATTTCATTACTTTTCCTTTGAATCGAGGTCACTTCAGGAGATCAGGTGATCGAGGTCCATCATTTCTGCTATCAAAGCGGACTCCTAGGTGACCTCGGTGTGGGGTAGGGATGATTGGGAGGTCCTTTAGAGAGATTTTATGGGTTTTTTCGTTCTCCATTTGTTTCCTTCCTTTTCTAGGTGGACTCCTAGGTGGATTTGGTGCGGGGCGGGGAGGGTTTGGGAGAATTTCTAAGAGAGTCTTGTTTTTATTTTCTCCCCCTTGTCTGTTCATTGTGGCTGCCATGGGCGATAAGGATTTTTCCATTCTTGCTGGTTGGGGGCTGGTTTCCAAATCCTCGGTAGCCTCAATGAAATCTGACAGAGCGGGGTGACCCATTTTTTCTCTTTTTGGATCTTTCATCCATCATCCTGTAATATCCCTAAATCGGGACAGCTCAGTAATCCTGCTGAAATAATGCACTTCTGAGAATTCAATGCTTAGAAATGAGTTTTCAGCTCTTGGATCCCTTATATTAGCTCATCTAAGATCTAAATCCAAAAGGAGAGCAAAAAAAATCAGACTAGGTTGGTTAAACAGATCTCCCATAAACTAGTCTAGCTGAAAATCACCCAAAGAGAAGGGTTGCAGCTATATGCAAAGGATTGCTTTAGAAATAATGAAAATCCACTGAATCATAGTAGGAGGCTGATATGGACGTTAAGAAATCAGTATTATAACATAAAATCAGATTTACATTATAGCCCAAACATTGTACAAGACGAAGAATGAGATTATGTAGGAAAAACCCTTTGAAATGAGGTGCTACAACCATGAGAAAAGACTGCATAGCCATTATAGCGTTATTTTTAGGGGCTGAAGCAGTATTTTATTAATATTCATATCTAGAGAAGATCTGTACATGAAAATTTAAATCTAATACATATCTGTGTACAAGAAATTATGATCTATACATTCCCCTTGGGGGTTTTGTGCAAAACATGAAGCACAAAGAGTAGATCTGAGATCTAAGGTTGCAGATCTGTAGAATGAATTAGAAATTTTTGAATAATAAAATGGTACATTATATCAGATCTGAAACTAACATGGATTGGATGGCCAATCCATGGATCACCTCACTGAGAGGAAGAATCCTAACACCATAGATCTTTCCTTCAAAATGTAGACAAAACACCCTCCAACTGCAAATCTACAAATAACGTTGTCTAGGGAGAGAAAAAACACTATAGCCTCTGAGAATGATTTGGCCTGATGAAAAGATGTATATCTGGAGCAAAATTAGCTAATGAACTCTTCCAGGAGGTTAAAAGACACACTCACTGAGAAGAGCCACTAGTATAAGCTAGATCTGAACAGATCTAGTGTCTTCCACTGCTACAACTCACAAGGACAACCCAAACATCAATAAGATCAGTTTTTTAGGTGTAAGGTGAAGCTTGGCCTAAAATCCTGATGTGGAAAAGATAGCACAAGTCTCCTCCAAGAGCTGCTCAAGGAAGGAGGTGGGATTTCTGAACAACAAGACCCAACAAGGGATGTCTAAGCAGACAATACCTTCAGAAAAAAATAATCTTCAACAACCCTCTCTTGTTGCTCTCTTCCTCCATTTATAAGATTTGAGTCTTGGGAAAACCCTAAACCACTTCATTAGTTTAGCCCCTTTCACATTTATAGTTTCCTTCTAGAACTGCAATGTCACTCAAGGAGGATCAATGCATCTAGACTGCACTATTGACTTGGTAAAATGTGACCCACTCTTGTGATTTAGACCCATTCACACCTGTAGGATTTTATTTACATAGCCCAAATATATCTCTGTTCACATGGGCATTGATTTATTCTTGGTTTTCAGGAGTTTTACATGTCCTCCTTTACAATTTATTCATCTATCATGAAATGCCAAAATAAACAAGGAAAAATTAATATTCCTATTATTTGTAGCTAATTTAGGAATATTACAGTCTCCCCCTCCAAAATTTTTCTTGTCCTTAAGAAACTGCAAGGGTGCTGAAAAATATCCCCTTCTCCTCTTATGGCCTCTTCATCCGATAGTCTCTACCATTGCTCTGAATTTTCTGCAATAGTTCTGTCTTCCAATGGTCCTTCCTCAATGTGCAAGTTGGCCCTTGGTTAGTAAACCCAATGGCTCTCATCATGAAAGAATGGAAGGTTGTTATGGAAACCTTCTTGTTGATCCATGGCCTCCTCAAGATATAAGTGATGACAATCATGGGGATTTTCCTGATTCATGAAAGTCTCCCATCTCCATGCTATCATCCAAATGAAGTTTATCACCTCCCATCTTGGAAATACATAGAAAAACTCCTCCCCAACACATATGAGAGGCATATTCCCAACAAAAATATGGCTCACTCCACAAAGAGGCAAGTGATCTATCATAGTTTCCATACAATATCTCATGCTCCAATGGAAGCATGTAGTGCAAAAAGAGTGGGGAAATCCTTTCCCCAAGGACACATCCAAAAAGTGTGCCTCTCCTCCAACCATGTTCCCAAGAGTAAGAACATTTTCAACATATTGAATCATGATTAGAATCATGCTAGCTGCCATGTATGATAAATGAGAAGGAAGATGTTCCCTCATGTGCAACCAGCACAGTTCTGTCCTTAACTGCCATAGAATAGGATATGACAAGTGCCTTCCCCAACACCTGTTTGTTGCCCCATGCCTTTGGAATGCTTGGAGAATGTGCATCATAGTTGGTATAAAAGCAACACACCATGAAGAATAAAATATCTTTCCAAGATTCTCCAAGGAATGTCCTACATCAACATAGTTCATGGCCTTGAGTAGCCCCTTAAACCCATCATAAATAGTGCCCCCCTTTGGAGCAATGTTCTGCAAATGAGTGTTATATAAATATAAGCATATATGAGATGCATGATAACATTCAGAAAGACAAGTTCCACTATATACTTGTTTTATATCAGTGGGGTAACTCATGGATGAGTTCCCTCTCACACTCAATGAGTAAGGAGATGTGAATGATGGCTCTTCCGAAGAGCTATGTTCATTCTCCTCTACCAAGTAATCCATGCACATATTCATATGAGAGTGTACCTCTTCCTTGAAACCCTCCCATATGAAACCACCCAAAAGAGTATGATATGCTCTAATGAAACTAGTGGGTTTGGAAAGAAGAATCTCATAGGTGGCATCTAGTAGTCTCTCCTTGAGCTTGGATTCACTAACCAAAAGAATAAGATTATAGAAATAGATAACTCCATCAACCACCTTGAACCTTTCATCTAATACTTCCCCATCAAGAACTCCACATGTGAAAAGCTCCTTAGATTATTCCATCATGAGTTGGGAATCCCAATAAGGATCCAAACTCTCCAAGAATGACAACACTGTAGAGGTCTGAAATGCAGCCCTTGCCTTCTCATGGATCTCCTCTTTGACATCCTTGATATCAAAATCACTTGTTGGAGCATAAAAATCTCCCCTTTACTTCCCCATTTGCAGTTGATCTTTCTCAAGACAAGATTGAAGCATATGGAAATCAACTTCCCCTTGGAAATTCCTTGTCTTTCAAAACTTCCTCATTTTGGCCCATTTATACAAGAGGGTTAGCGCCCCCTTGACATGTTCAGAAATATTCTTTGTGAATGAAGAAATCATGGGCTACCCCAAAGATATGGATTTTCTATGTGTCCTCATTCTCATGCGATCATATATCTCTGATTTCTCCTCTCTCAACGCAGATATCTGAGTGGGAGTTAACAATGCCCCTTTCAGGAAATTGCTCATCTCTCTCCTGAATTGATGAGAGATTCTCTACAATGTGCTAGCTTCTCCCAAGGCTCCCTCCTTAGCCAAGTATTCATATGCTACCCATAGTTGAGAGAACACATTAGACTTCCTCGCATCAAGAGGTGCTCCTGGTAAAATACCTCCTTGCAAAGAGGTGTCAAGGCATAGAGTAGAGTGTGGAAGTAGGTAGACATATTTTCCCCTACCCTTATTGCATCAAACCTCTTGCGTTGTTTGTGCTTCCAAACATTGAAACATATAAGGATCCATGTTCTTCATCTTTTGATGCCCTTCCTCCTCCTTTCCTCCTTCTATCTTCAAGATCTCATCATTTGACTATGATGGGACATGTTGCTCATGTGCTATACCAAGAGCCTTATGTGTGAGATCTTGTGGAACTCCTTGCAAGTGTGCAAGAGTTTCTTTCATTGGAGCAAGTGCTCCATCCTCTTCTTCATGAGGTGCTTGAGGTTCCATTTTCATGACTTCATTATCATCTCCTTCCTTCCCCTCCTCCTCTTTAATAACTAAAATTACCTCATCATCATCAAGAGACCTTAGATCTTGGTCATCTATTGAAGGAGGAATCTACATGCTTTCCTTTTGAGAAGAGAATCCTTCATCCAAAGGAGATATTTCCCTTGGCAAGGCATCAAAAAAAATTACACCTTCTTCCATGGTATTCAGAAATGGAGTTGGATTCATATACCCTTCCAACTCATGCAAAATATTTTTCTGATATGGTTTGATAGTGTCAATAGAAGATGTTAGACATGGAGATTCATCAAACCTCTCTATCAATATTACAATAAACCTTGCATAAGTAGGTGTATTTTAGTTTTTAAGGGAAAAATACTCAAACAACTACCATCAATATGCTTTACCTTCAAAATTTAGCGCTGATAATTTGATGGCTTCAGTCTATGAAACTTGATGTTGTTGCACAAAGTTGTCTAGCTCCTCCACCCAAACCCTAACTGGACATTTAGGTGATCCATCGAAGGTAGATAGATAGAACCTACCCATGCCATGTTTCTCCTTCTTTATGCCTTTTCTCTCCATGATGTTGCAGAACCCTTGGAAGTTCAAGTTATCGTTGAACTCCTTGTATTGAGCTTCATACTCCTGCAAATACTCTCTAAGAGTATCCTTCTCGGGTACACCTCCTTTCTTCCTCTTCATGAAGAAATCATAGACATAACACTGAAGCTTTGTTGATATGGCTGAGTGCACATATCCAGGAGATGAGGATTCATAATTTTCCTCATTTATAGATCTTGTAGATCTGATCGGAAGATCTTCCTGCTCTTGAAACCCTCTAGGAGTTTCACTGCTCCTTCCCTTTTCTTCTTGTTCAACCTCCTTGGAGAGGTTCTTACTGGATCTAAAAAGTGATGAGAGTAAACTCATATTATTCATCATTCTAACCTTTCTCCTTTCTTTACAACACTTTTTCTTGAAGCGCACAGGCTGAGCCAAAGATCTTGCTCTGATACCACTGTAATATCCCAAAATCGGGACAACTCAGTAATCCTGCTGAAATAACGCACTTGTAAGAATTATATGCATAGAAATGAGTTTGTAGCTCCTGGATCCCATATATAAGCTCATCTAAGATCTAAATCCAAAAGGAGAGAAAAGACAAATCAGACTAGGTGGGTTAAACAGATCTCCCATAAACTAGTCTAGTTGAAAATCACCCAAAGAGAGGGGCTGTAGCTATATGCAAAGGATTGCTTTAGAAATAACACAGATCCACTGAAGAATAGTATGAGGCTGATATGGAGTTTCATAAATCAGTATTATAACAGAAAATCAGATTTAAATTGCAACCCAAACATTTTACAAGATGAAGAATGAGATTATGCAGGAAAAACCCTCAGAAATTAGGTGCTACGACCATGAGAAAAGACTGCATAACCATGACAGTGTTATTTTTAGGCGCCAAAGCAATAGTTTATTAATATTCACATCTAGAGCAGATATGTACATGAAAATTTAGATCTAATACAAATATTTTTACAAGAAATTCTAATCTATACATTCCCCTTGGGGGTTTTGTGAAAAACATGAAGCACAGAGAGTAGATCTGAGATCTAAGGTTGCATATCTGTATAATGATTCAGAAATTTATGAATAATAAAATTTTACAGTAGATAAGATCTGAAACTAACATGGATTGGATGTTCAATCCATGGATCACCTCAGTGAGAGGAAGAATCCTAACAACGAAGATCTTTCCTCCAAAATGTAGACAAAACACCCTGCAGCTGCAAATTTGCAAATAACGTTGTCCAGGGAGAGAAACAACACTATAGCCTCTGAGAATGATTTGGCCTAATTCCAATATCTAGATCATAATAACAATCAGCTAATGAACTCTTCTAGGAGGTTAAAAGACACACTCACTAAGAAGAGACACTAGTATAAGCTAGATCTGAGCAGATCCAGTGTCTTCCACTACTGCAACTCATAAGGAAAACCCAACCCTCAATAGGATTAGTGTTGTAGGTGTAAGGTGAAGCTTGGCCTAAAAGCCTGATGTGGAAAAGATAGAACAAGTCTTCTCCGAGAGCTATTAAAGGAAGGAGGTGGGATTTCTGAACAATAAGACCCAACAAGGGATGTCTAAGCAGACAATACCTTCAGAAAAAAATAATATTCAACAAACCTCTCTTGTTGCTCTCCTCATCCTTTTATAAGATTGGAGTCTTGGAAAAACCATAAACCACTTCATTAGTTTAGCCCCTTTCACATTTAAAGTTTCCTTCTAGAACTGCGCTATCTCTCAAGGAGGTTCAATGCATCTAGACTGCACTGTTGACTTGGTCAAAGGTGACCGACTCTTGTGATTTAGACCCATCCACACCTATAGGATTTTATTTACATAGCCCAGATATGTCTCTGTTCACATAGACATTGATTTATTCTTGGTTTTCAGGAGTTTTACATGTCCTCCTTTACAATTTATTCATCAATCATGAAATGCAAAAATAAACCAGGAAAAATTAATATTTCTAATAGCTGTAGCTAATTTAGGAATATTAAACATCCATTGCATTTAATGACAAAATTTATTTTGCATGTCATTGGCATGTACTGTGTGTGGGCTCTAATCCTTTCTTTAGGATGCAAGAAGTGCAAGGTATAAAATCTTTACATGATGTTTTGAATTCTCTTTGACTTGATGGGTGTTGAAGCTGGCTCTTGGTAAGAGAGAGCTTTGAATGCCCTTTCAAGTGGGAGGGTCCTACCTGGTTGATCTTTCCAATAGTCATATGCTTGTCTCAAAGATTAAGCCATGCATGTATAAGTATGAACTAATTCAGACTGTGAAACTGGAGATGGCTCATTAAATCAATTATAGTTTTTTTGATGGTACCATACTACTTGGATAAACATAGTAACTCTAGAGCTAATATGTGCACCAAGTCCTGAATCTTTGGAAGGGATGCATTTTTAGATAAAATGATGGCACGGGCTTGCCCATTTCTCCGGTGAATCATGATAACCTGATGGATCACACAACCCTTGTGCTGGCGATGCTTCATTCAAATTTCTTCCCTATCAACTTTCGATGGTAAGATAGAGGCCTACCAGGGTGGTGATGGGTGACGGAGAATTAGTGTTCAATTATGCAGAGGGAGCCTGAGAAATGGCTACTACATCCAAGGAAGGTAGCAGGTGCACAAATTACCCAATCCTAAGATGGGGATGTAGTGACAATAAATAACAATACTAGGCTCATCGATTCTGGTAATTGGAATGAGTAGAATCTAAATCCCTTAATGAGGATCCATTGGAGGGTAAGTCTGATGCCAACATCCATGGTAATTCTAGCTCTAATAACGTAAATTTAAGTTTTTGCAGTTAAGAAGCTCGCATTTGGATCTTGGGTCGTAAAGGTGGGTCTACCTACTTGGTGTACACCTGCCCTTCCATCCCTTTTGTTGGCGGCGTGCTCCTAGCCTTAACTGGCTGGGTCTTGGCTCCAGTGCTGTTACTTTGAAAAAATTAGAGTTCTCAAAGCAAGATTATGCTTTGAATACATCAACATGGAATAATGTGATAAGATTTTGGTCCTATTATGTCGGCCTTCGGGACCAGAGTAATGATTAATAGGGACTGTCGGGGACATTCTTATTTCATTCTCAGAGGTGAAATTCTTGGATTTATGAAAGACGGACCACTACGAAAGAATTTTCCAATGATTTTTTCATTAATCAAGAACAAAAGCTGGGGGCTTGAAGATGATCAGATACCGTCCTAGTCTCAACCATAAATGATGCCTACCAGCGATCGAGAGATGTTGCTTTAAGGACTCCGCCAACACCTTCTAAGAAATCAGATTGTTTGGGTTCCAGGGGGAGTATGGTCGCAAGGTTGAAACTTAAAGGAATTGACCAAAGGGCACCACCAGTAGTGGAGGTTGCATCTTTATTTGACCCAACACAGGGAAAACTACTAGGTCCATACATAGTAAGGATTGACAGATTGAGATCTTTTTCTTGATTCTATGGGTGGTGGTGCATGGATGTCCTTAGTTCGTGGAGCGATTTGTCTATTTAATTCCAATAACGAGCAAGACCTTAGCCTACTAACTAGGTACCTGTAGGTTCTCCTTCGTGGCCAACTTCTTAGAGGGACTATGGCCATTTAGGCCAGGTAATTTTTAGGCAATAATGGGTCTATGATGCTCTTAGATGTTGTGGGCCGCATGGGCATACACTGATGTAGCCAATGATTTTTTATTCCTATTTCGAGAGGATCAGGAAATCTTCTCAAATTGAATTGTGATTGGGATAGACCATTTCAATTATTGGTCCTCAACTAGGAATTCCTAGTAATAGTGTTTCATCAACTCGTGTTCACTACGTCCCTACCCTTTGTACACACCGCCCGCTGCTCCTACCAATTGAATGATCTGGTGATTTGTTCGGATTGTGTCGACGAAGGTGGTGTGCCAATGTCAACGTCATGAGAAGTTCATTGAACCTTATCATTTAGAGGAAGGCAAATCTGTACCCAGGTTACCGTAGGTGAACTAATACTAGGATAATTGATAGCAGGGTTTTTTTTTTCATTTCGGTTGTGTGGGTTTCTATTGTAATTTAGGGTCATGTGGTGTGTCTCTAGGAGAGCGCATTTGATGCTTATCAGGGTGGTTCCTCTTGTGAAAGAGACATGAAATATTGTTAGTTTCCTATCTTAAGTTCAAGCTTGTTGTTTCCTATACTTGCAAGTGATGCTTGTTCTTGTCCCATGCTTTGTTACTATTTCCCCTAATGTGTTTTTTGTATGGGGTTCAGAAGCTCGTTGCTCGGGAGCCCCCTCTCCAACGGTATGTTCGAAGGGGCATGGTTTTTTTGGTTGAGGTTCTTGGGAAATACGATGGAAATATTTTGACTCATTCATAGCAGTGGTGCTTTGTATTTTTTCATTGGAAGATGTGGGCCTCTATAGTTGGTTCTCTACAAAAGCCAATGGCGATGGTTTATGTGTTTCTTGGGCGAGCCTTTTTGTTGGTGGTTGGTTCAAGGGAGTGTTTGCACGTGTGCTTGCTACCTCGACCCTTTCGTGAGAGGAAAATGTTAGGGTGGGGTCAATATGGGATGGATGAAGAGCAGTGAAACCCTTTGGGTTGGCCACCCTAGTCCTCTCGACTATTCCTTGATATTCCCTCGCAGAAGGGTTGGGTCTAGGTAATGAAAAAGCCCTCCCTCGGTCTGAAATCCATCAAAATTGCAAGTTTCCCCCTCAATGGGAATGATGTAGCATTATTTTCTCATGCATTTGGTGTTTATGGAATTCTTTTTCCTTTCTTGAGCCACTCCCCCTTCCAAGGAAAGTAGGAGTAGGTTATGTCCTTGTTTTTCCATTTGGATTGTGGTTTTTTTGCATGACTTGGTCATTTCTTGGATGTGTCGATTGTTGTGATAAAATTGTGGTGTGCACTTTGAGGGATTCCATCTTTTTAGGGTATGAAATTTCACCACTAATGTCTTTGTAGCCCTTGGCTATATCCAACATTAAGTGTCAGCCTGCGATAACTTCTCTTTGGAGTTCGGTTGTTTGGCCCCCCTTGGATTTTTGGCTGGAAAGGTTGTTGGGTGTCCTGTACAAGGAGGGGTTAAATAGTGGGGTGGGTTTGCTATTAGTGCATTTTTTGTTTGAATCCTTGTCTGTTTTTTGGGTTCATTTACCTTTCAGTATGTAATATCCCAAAATTGGGATTTTTTACAACAAATGGAATATCTTAAGATATTCCAAAGTTGGAGCTTCAGAAAATCATGAGCATGGAAATGTAGAACATATCATTAGATGTATAAAAACATCTCACCAGAAAATGTAATAACCTCAGCAAGAATATGGCCTATATCCTCCTTCCCAAGTGGGGAAATGCAGCAATATTAGGGCATAAAACAACTGTCTTCAGAAAATAATGCTATACAAGTGAGGAATGGGACTTGGATCCCTTATAATACATCATATAAAACTCACATGCAGAATTATAGGTGAAACAAATCACTCTAGACAATATAAACAGATCTCCCCATATCAGTATGCCTCAGATAAGCCCGGACCCCATAGCCTATCTCACGCAGAAAGTACTGAAGCAATAAAAGCATTATTTTTTATGAGGGTTTATGTATAAAATGATGAGAAAAAATATATATAGAGTATACAATGCATAAGGCCAAGAAAGTGCAGATTCCTTCCTTTTTATACAAAACAAGAGTAAACCGACAACGAGTTCATGAGAATACATTGTATAAAAATGTAGATCTACAGATCTGGATCTGAAAAATGAATTTATACTGTAGCACTGAATATATGTGGCTGAAATATAAAAGTGACAGAGAAATAATGAAGCACTGAGCTTTCCAGGAGAAGGGTTGGCCCTTCCTCCAAGGAATGAGCTCACAAGCAAGGGTTGAAACCCTGCTGCTAAAACTCTGGAAAAAATGACATAGTTTCCCTAGTAAAATGGGCTGTATTGGATGGGAACTGAATTGGAATTATGCCAAGATGTGAAATGTGCTCTAGAAACTCATGTATAGATCTTGCAAAGAGAGGGGAGCTCCCTCCTCCCAAAGATAAGCTCAAGAGCTGGTGTTGTGAGTCTCCCACTGAACACCCAGAAAAACAATGTTTCCTGCTATAGGAATAATGTTGTAGATGTAGGAGGTGATAGGACTAAAGCCTGGATATGGGAAAATGAAGAACATAAATCCTCCAAGTGATCTCTCAATGAAGGAGAAGGAATCCCTAAGTAGGGATGCCTTCTGCTGAACATCACTGCATACTCAACTCAACAACTGAAGAATGCTCCAGTGTCTAAGCATACATGAAAATGTAATCCAAAAGCTAACCTCAAAAGTCTGATATCTTCCTCCTTTTAAATTTTTTGAACCTCCTCACCTTGGGTCCCACCTATTAGGGTTTCAAACACAATGTGAATACTTTCCCTCGAAAACTGCGTTGTCTTCTCAAGCAAGCCACACCTTCTTAGGCAGTGTTGTTGACTTGGTCAACTTGACTAAATCAACATGATTCCTTTCCTGTTCACACATGGGAAGTGCAAAATTCAGCCACCAGGTTATCCCCTTTTTACACCAAGAGGGATTTTATGTCAATACAAGTTAAATATGGGCCCTCTTCCCATTTATTCATCTTCTAGATGAAAAAATCAAAATCTAATATTCCTATTAGCTGTATGCTAATTTTAGGAATATTACAGTCCTCCCCTCCCAAATTTTACTTGTACTCAATAAAATTCAAGGATAGAACTGGAAAGTCTCCTCCCCTCATCCTTTATCACCCTCATATGATGAACTCTCCAAAGAATAGGATGTTGTCTCAATAATGAAACTCCATAGTGCCTCTCCCAAGTAAACAAATCAGTATTTGGTGCACATCCCAAATGGCTATCTTCATGGAAACGTAACATACTCAAGGAGACACCTATGTGCTGTCTAGAGGTCCTCTCAAGGCATGGAGTATGAAATTCATGGGAAATCCTCATTCTCAAGTGAAACCTCCACCTCCAAGCTATCATCCATATGAAATGAGTCACCATCCAACATGGCAACTCATGAAGAATCTCCTTCACCTTTGGCTCCTGACTTGTAGGTGTTCTAAACAAATGAACATGATAGGTAAGAGGGCCTATCCCATGCTATCCTCCTCTCCACTCATGATAAGTGTAGAGGGCATGATGATCTTGGGCTGCAACATGATTTCCCTCCAATGGAAAGAATAAGATTGAGTCTCAAAGGATTCTTCCTCCAATGTCATGAGCCATGCCAACCCAAACCATTCCATACAAGATGAATGGCACATCATCACCATATGGCATCCAAATCAGAAAATGGCTGAATTTTATGTGCAATTTTGGATGATATACATGGTCTCTCTAGTGGATACAGTGCAACCCTTCCAACTGCTGATTCATAGCATCAAGTGGCAAGTTGTTCTTCAAAGAATTTATAGCTATGCATGTCACCTCATCTACTATGAAGTAGTAAGTAGCAATACATACCAGCTGTGTACAATCAAAACATTAAAACACTTCCCCAAAGTCATGTGGAGATGGGTTATCATCATTATAAAATTTGGCCCTAAAGTGACCATGAAACCCATAAATAATTTTGCCCTCTTGTGGAGCAATGCACTGTTCACATATGGTGAGAAAATAAAAATACTCAATAGAGTAACCAATAAGCACATAGATGTATTTATTATCATGCATCATGTGTGAGCTGAAGGTGAGGTCCATGAGTGAGTCCTCCCATGAGAATATTCTCACAAAAACCTGCAAGAAGAGAGGGTGCATACTCCCTTTGGAAAGCTCCACCAATAGAAACATGCTCTCAAGTGACAACACTATAGGCTTTAGTAACAAGGCTTTTGTCACTCCATGAATTATTTCTTTGACATTCCACATGCCAAATCCATACACCATCATGCTGCTATATGAGAAGATATTCTTCCGACATGGAAGCCTCTCATAATCCTCCCATGCTGAAGGGTATCCTCCTTGCACCATGAATGTGCCTTCCTTCTCTCCAGACGTATCATGAAAAGTATGGGAAAATTTCTGCCCACACTCCCCCAATAGAGGCCACAACAATAATGACTCTTGCTTCCCTCTCACACCTCCATCATACAAATCATGAGGTGAAAATATGTTGATTGATGTGAAGAGGATCAAATCAACATGATACACCCAACCTCTAGCCTGCCATATGATGCTAGTGTCCTACCAACTGTCTTCCACCCTCATACCCTTAGGAGAAGGATATTCCTCATGATGGCCAAACTCTCTCAAGAGTAGCCATCATAGCTTTGCTTCTTGCTTCCCTGTGTCATAGATCTGCAAGTGGCTCACCAACCTCTTGCTCTCCATTCACCTCCCTTCATCCAAATGTGGATGCCTCCAACCATTCTCTCCTTGGGTATCTTTCCAATGAAGACTACCACTCTCCCAAAGCAAGTATTACTCCTTACACCTCATGGGAAATTGAGATGTAACCCCTTGGAGATGTTTCAAAAAATACCTCTCATCAACCAATCTCTTGAATCCACAAGAATCCAAGTGTGTTGAAGGTAAAACCTCATCCAAAGGTGGCACAACATGCATTATTCCCTCCAAAATATTGCACCCTAACACCCCATGCTTCATGCAACCAAATAAAGGTGCAAACGGATGAACGTTTATCCCTTCTTGGATCAAACCAAATTTTCACAACACTATGCAAGATTGTTGCTCCACCACAACAATGTGTTTTGCTCCTGGACCATGTGAGGACAAATTTCCAAGGTTTCCCATAAGATTTTATGAAATTATTGGAAATGGAAATACATGCATACCTTGGTGAGTTTTGGGAACCTCTTTTATTGCTACAAGAATTCCTCTCTTCAATGTGTTGGCTGATCCAACCACTGCTACGGATGGCTGCCCCTCCATGATGGTGACAGCGCTGGTACAAGGCTCCTCAAATGGAGAAGAGGCCTCCTCCTCATCTGATCTTCTACTACCAAATATCCTGATTAATTGATGAGTGAAATCATCAAAATTAGGTAATATTGCATGAATTCCATGGCTGAATCACCAAGAGATTTCCTTTCCCTTCAAGTGCAGCTCTGAGATCTCCATAGCCTCTTTTTCCACTACTGGGTGTAGTAGGAAAAATGCTCCTAGTTTCATCACCCAAGTCTCTGCTGCACACTCAAGTGATCCATCAAATGTAGTCAATAGGAATCTATTGCTTCTTATCATCCTCATACTGCATGGTCTTTTTTCTTCTCTCAATTCAATAAACTAAGGAAAATATAGGGTCTCTTTGGAAGCCCTAGGTTGGAACTTGTATTCTGCCAAATACCCACTCAGGATCTCATGTTCTAAGTGGTATTTTTTCTCTCCACTTCCTCTATGAGAACAGGAAGTGAATGGATCTTCTTCTTCCTCTTGAAACCTTCTATAGGTCTCACTGCAGCTTTATCCTTCTTCAAACCCTCTTGGAGTTTCATTGCATCTTCCTTCTTCTATCAGTTGAACATCCTTGGAGAGGCTCTTCTTAGATCTGAAAATGGATGTGAGTAATCTCATCCTATCCATAATTTTTTTATCCTCTTCTTCTTATATTATGATTGGATCTGAAATCCACAGGCTGAGCCAAGATGGCAGCTCTGATACCACTGTAATATCCCAAAATTAGGATTTTCTACAACAAATGGAATATCTTAAGATATTCCAAAGTTGGAGCTTCAACAAATCATGAGCATGGAAATATATAATAGTTAATTATATGTAAAATAACATCTCATGAGAATATGTAAGAACCTCGGCAATAATATGGCCTATATCCTCCTTCCCATGTGGGGAAATGCAGCAATATAGGGCATAAAAAAATTGTCTTCAGAAAATAACGCTATAAAAGTGAGGAATTGGGCTTGGATCCCTTAGAATAAATCATATAAAACTCACATGTAGAATTATAGGTGAAAAAAATCACTTTAGCCAATATAAACAGATCTCCCCAAGTCAGTATGCCTCAGATAAGCCCAAACCCCATAGCCTATCTCATGCAGAAAGTACTAAAGCAAGTACAACATTATTTTTATGAGGGTTTATGTAGAAAATGATGAGAAAAAATAGATCTAGAGTATACAATCCATCAATGGCCAAGAAAGTGGAGATCCCTTACTTTTTATACAAAACAAGAGTAACCTGGAAAAGAGTTCATGAGAATACATTGTATAAAAATGTAGATTATCAGATATGGATTTGAAAAATGTAGTTATACTATAGCACTGAATATATATGGCTGAAATATACAAGTGAAAGAGAAAGAATGAAGTACTGAGCTTTTCGGGAGAAGGGTTGGCCCTTCCTCCAAGGAATGAGCTCACAAGTAAGGGTTCAAACCCTGCTGCTGCAACTCTGAAAAAAATGACGCAGTTTCCCCAGTAAAATACATTGTAGTGGATTGGAACTGAGTTGGCCTTATGCAAAGATGTGAAATGTGCTCCACAACCTCTTGTATAGATCTTGCAAAGAGAGGGGAGCTCCCTCCTCCAAAAGATAAGCTCAAGATATGGTGTTGTGAGTCTCCCACTGCACACCCAACAGCACAATGTTTCCTACTACAGGAATAATTCTCTAGCTATAGGAGGTGCGAGGCCTCAAGCCTGAATATGGGAAAATTAAGAACATAACTCCTCTAAGTGATCTCTCAATGAAGGAGAAGGAATCCCTAAGCAGGGATTCCTTGTGATGAACATCACTGCATAATCAACTCAACAGCTGAAGAATGCTCCAATTTCTAAGCATACATGAAAATGAAATCCATAAGCTAACCTCAAAATTCTACTATCTTCCTCCTTATAAATTTTGTGAGACTCCTCACCTTGGGTCCCACCTATTAGGGTTTCCAACACCATGTGAATATTTTCCCTCCAAAACTGCACTGTCTTCTCAAGCAAGCCACACCTTCTTAGGCAACGTTGTTGACTTGGTCAACTTGACTGAATCAACATGATTCTTTTCCTGTTCACACATGGGAAGTGCAAAATCCAGCCACCAGGTTATCCCCTTTTCACACCAAGAGGGATTTTATGTCAATACAAGTTAAATGTGGGTCCTCTTCCCATTTATTCATCTTCTAGGTGCAAAAATAAAAATCTAATATTCCTATTAGTTGTATGCTAATTCTAGGAATATTACACAGTAGTAAATTTCTCCAACCACTCGTCTCGTCGTGGGCGTTGGCTTTCATAGTGGTCAAGTTTAGGTTGTGGCTTTTCTGCTTGGTCGTTTGATTGTTGCTTGTTATTCTATGTAGATAGAAAGGATGTTATGCCATAATGTATGTGGAAGGGTGTGAAAAGGTGTTATGCTTTTGGCCCCCTTTCTCTAAAATTGGATTTTTGTCGTGAGTGTTATGTGGGTGATGTTTTTTTTTTTATTTCATGTCATTTTCTTCCCTTTCGGTCCTTATATTTATGGATAAAAATGGGAATTGTTGCGGATCGGTGTCCGAGAAGGATGAAAAGCAGTGCAAACTCCTAGGGTGGCTACCCTTGTCCTTCTTGGTCTTCATTCCTTGCAGTTCCCCAATTTTTTCTAAGGAACAAGGCTTTAGAAGCTTGTACTCTGTTTGAGCCTGCCCTTGTGAGTCATTTTTGTCCATAGCTTTATAGAGAAAAGGGGGAATTTCTGTGGATTAGTATTTTTTGAAGGATGAAAAAGTAGTGCCAGTTCTTGGGGTGGATGCCCTAGTCCTTTTCAATCATTGATTTGTGCAGTTCCCCCATCTTTGTGACGGACCGAGGCCTTGAAAGCCTCTCTTGTGTTTGAGCCTCATCTTCTCTGTTGGCAGCCATGTTTTGGTTCTCTTTTTCTTTTCTTTTCTTTTTTCGTGTTTCTTTTTTCCCTTTCTTCTTTTTTCCCCTAGCTTTATGAAGAAAAAGGTGAATCGTTGATGATTGGAATTTGCGAAGGATGAAAGGAAGTACGAACTCCTAGGTTGGACACCCTAGTCCTTCCCAATCGTCGCTCCTTGCGATTCCCCCCTTTTGCGAGGGTGCGAGGCTCAAGAATATTTTTCTCTATTCGAGCCTCCTCCTTTGAGCGGGTGGAAAATTTTGTTTCTCTTTCTTTCATGTGCTTTTCTTACTTTCCTCATTTTGGCACTTAGCTTTAAGAGACAAAAGGGGGAGTTTTAGTGGTTTGATGTTCGTGAAAGATGAAAATAAGTGCGATTTTCAGGGTGGCCACCCTAGTCCTTCTCGGTCTTCGTTCTTTACAATTCTACCCTTTTTGAAGAGGCATGG
This sequence comes from Pinus albicaulis, assembly GCA_034641835.2. Classification (NCBI taxonomy): domain Eukaryota; kingdom Viridiplantae; phylum Streptophyta; class Pinopsida; order Pinales; family Pinaceae; genus Pinus; species Pinus albicaulis. The sequence continues at coordinate 47,399,561 of CM076570.1, forward strand.
GGTTTGGAAATCTCTTCCTATTTGTCTACTTGAGATTTCCCTTGTGAGGTAGTGGGAGCCACATTCTCTTTATTTTCTATTATATGCATATATATTTCTTTTTTTTCCCTTCCCTTCCTCTTCTTGGCCCCAAGCAGTGTTACAAAGAAAGGGGGGAACTGTTGTGTTTGTGTAGGAATTTACAGGGTAAGTTTCGTAGATCAAAAACTAAAGGTCACCGTTCATGTTGGCTCAAGGGGTCCCGACCTAGGTTTGGAGCTCAAGGTTTACCAAAAAACCCCTATACTTCTGGCCCTTTCGATAGTGACCCGCTTTCGCAGGTCAAAGTCTCACCTGAAGTAGTATGGGTAGGTGATGGAACCATTTTTCTGCAACTTCAGAAATGATGGGTAAGGCAAGCAGGGCTGCGTTGGACCCTGTAATTCCCATATTACCTCGTTCTACGTAGGGTCTCTTAGGTCTCTATTCGCATCCACGTGTGCTAGATCTATAATTATATTCTTTTATGATAGTGGCACATTATTGCATAACAGAACATAACAGATCCAGATACAGAAAACACACTTACACATATCTTCACAGCTCAAATACAAAAAATACACAATGCAGTAATTACCAACAATTCACACAAGGAGTACTCACAGATTCAGTTCTCTATCAACCTTTATTATTCATTCATTCATCAATTTCCCCTTCAAATTCCCTTCGTAACCTGTGCACACAGCAGCAAGGTCCGCACATAGTTGGACTTGGATCTCCACACACACAGCTAGTAGGAGTCCTTTCCCCAAAACCCAAAAAGATAGCTAAACTACAATTCACATTAATATCTCTTTCAGTCCTTCCTTACAATACAAAAATGTTCCTCTATTTATAATAATCTAGCCTAGACGTTCCTATGGTCTGCAAACTGTAGTTTTTGGACCCCTAGTTTACCCTTTTACCCATTACAACGCTTTCAAGGCTTTGACCTGCCCCAAAACCCCTGCGTTGGATTAAATCTAATCAAAAGTATTCAAAATGGACCAGTTTCACGGCTTGTGGGAGACCCTGTGGAGACCCTGTTCCAACAGTCCCCCAACACAATCTTGTGACTTGTCCCAAGTCACTATGGTGGTGCAGCCTCGATCTGTGCACGCAAGGTATCAAGAGAACCTCTAAGCCAAGGGAGTACATCCTAACATTGAGCCAAAAAATTTTGTGCAAGATCTACTAGCTTGTAGGAGGGTGGTCCATCAGTGGCCGAGGTAATGCTTTCAAGAAGTTGATTAAGTCACTTGGTCGCGCAATCAATGTCTTGTGATAATTGGATGGATGTGGTAGTCCAAGGCTTCAGAAGTTTAGCCATAATTTTTTGTTTATGTCAGAGTTTCTCAATCTCGCCCTGGAGATCATTGCTAGTTTTTAATCAGGATAAGTGATGGTCAGGCACCAAAGTAGGAAGTTTAGCAGTGATCTATTCGACGACTTCTTCCTTTTGTCGTAAGTCCCGATTGATTTGTTGGATGAACAGATCACGCTGGACCCTAGTCTAGAGTTGGAGGGCTGACTCCAGCAACTTGGTGCCTTGAGAAATTTGCCCCGAAATAACAGTGGTCGCATCGGTGACTAGGGCTGTATGCAGGGCGCGGACTTCCGGGGGTGTTTCGGGATGTAGCTTGGCTTGCAAGTCAGAGATCTATTGTTCCAGTTGTGTCTTGACAGTGTGTATTTCCATCTAAGATGCTTTCAGAGCGGCAACCAATTTTTCCACCTTATCCTGAGGCGTATCTGCAACCGGGATCTCATCGGTAACCTCCTTGCAGAGCTGGTGGACCACAGTTTCAAGCTCCGCCTGTTGTGACATGGCCAGGAGTAGAGCAGTAGCTTGCTGCACAATGGTGTGCTCAGATGTACTAAGTTATTGGTGTTCTTTTTGATCACGGTAGTGAAACTCCTCGAAGACAACGTGATGAAGGTCATGTAAGGCTGCATGGGGCAGCTTATCCAGGCCTAGCTGAATCCCTATGGCAGCCAGGGATTGCATTCTTACCAAGGCACTGCTAGGGATATCCCAGAGATGACTGGCCTCCCCAAGGGGCACTAAACTACTGTCAACTGACAGGGGGTGTGCCTGGTTGGTTGGCAGGGTATCAATTTTGATCTAGAGAGCGCGAAGTTCGGCCTGGAGAGAGTCAACCCCAGCCTGCCACTCGGTCTCGAAAAATGCCCACTTATCTTTTGTAGACATGGTAACTATGTCCATGATTTTTTCCAAGTCATCGTTCGTTAGTGTGACTATCGCATCATATTATGAGTGGTGGGCGTGATACTTCTTTCTGGGTCCTGATGTCGATTCCCCTATCCTCTTAGTGCCTAGGGGAGGGGTGGTAGTGTTTTTGAAGCCTACCTAGGCTGGAGTACCCATATGCATGGCAGGTTCATTGATAGTCTAGATCACAAATGCACTTTGATTTCATTGTACCGCATAGGTCTCCTGGAAAAACGCAGCGGTAGCGGCCTCGTACTTCTTTCCAACCTATGCTAGCAGGTGCGAACCTTGCATTGGGAGGCCTGTAATCTTGTGGATCAACGAAAAATCAATAGGGACCCTCTCGCAAATCCATAAGCAACCATCATGAATGAGAGCGAGTAACTGGCGAGCCAATTGATCTGTAACATTGTAATGACCAAAGTGGGGCATTCGAAGCAGATTCAGAAGTCCAGATCCCACCAAGATGCATACCCAGTGCTGAGGTACTACTGTGACTCCATCATCTTTATCTATTGTATCAAGGTATATGGTAGGGGCCAATTCTGAGAGGGCGTCATGGTCAACCAAATCGTGATCATCAAACTTGACCTCATGGAGGCATCTGCAGGGATCATTGAGGATGGGGACTTCTCCTGGGGTTAAGGGGGTTTGCAGGTAGGTGAGTAAGCCATCCAATTTTTTTGGCATTCGTGTAGATGGCCTTCATGGCCAAACAAAGGGGGGTAACCAGTTGATCGGGTTATCCATAAGAGCACCGTCTTGTTCATATTGTTCTAAGGGTGGGGGCCTGAGATGTCTTGCGGAGCTTCTAGGTCGTCTTTATTTTTTCTGGGTTTTCCTCGAGCTTTGTGCTTTTTCCTTGCCTTTCCTTGTGACCATCGGGGGGGGGGGGGGGGTACTATTGCTAATCTAGGCTCAACCTCCAATACTTCTTCATCATCAGGCTTGGTTGGGACTGAGGGTTCGGCAGGGGTAGTAGTTGGCATCCTCGAGCAAAAAATGAATCCTAGCTTTGGGTGACTACTATCAGATGGAGGAGGTTAACCAGGCATGAGAGGGACACTGTGGTTATGAGGACTCTTGTTTCTCAAATTATTCCACGAGATGCTTGAGGCAGGCTAGTTGTAGAAATGAGACAATACCTCTAACTGGACTATTCTTTCACCTTTTAAGCACTTCCGAGCATGTGATAGAGAAGGACGTTTTCCTAGGGGTGTGTTCCCCAAGGAACAGTAAAATTTTTCCATAACTCGTCCTACTGAAGGCATGGGAGCCACTTCTTCCAAAAGTAACTTCGGCTTTTCACCGATAGGTACTATCCCAATGGCTAGTTCTTGCATCCTCAGTGATCTTAATGTACTTGTCATGCTAGGGTTACCTATTGGTGATAGCTGCATGCCTTCCCCCAACACAGGCTTGCTTCCTAGGCAAATCTTGATCCAAGACCAAGAGAATTTGATCATATGTCCTACTAAAGCACCAAGGAGGGTTTTTTTTGGAATATTCCTCCTAACCCTTAGCTACTTTTTCATCATAGGGGTGGCCCTATGCATGGGGCCGCTACCTGCTAAGCCTACAACTATCTTAGGAAGCCTGTTGCTTGTTCGTGGGCCAGCCCGATCCTCTCCCGGGGTGGGTTCGCAGCAGTTGATCAAGCCTGGCTTTGTCCAGGTCCTTTCCTTCGGGACCATAGGGAGGAAGTCCTTTGTGATGCAAAGACAACATAGCATAGAGGCTTCACCTAACTGGTTTTGCCAATTTTCTAGTTCCTCACTAGGATTAGACAATCCCTCAATATCCCCTTCATAGCACAGTACTGCATCCTTGGCTGGGTTGTCCCCATTTCGCGCTATCAACTTATAGATATACTCCACATCTCCCCCCTGGGGTATGGGTTTCGTATATCGGTTACCTTCCATAGGGTATAATGGCATGACTACCCTTGTACTATCACTTTCGAATACCATGCTTCATATTTTTAAGTTAATGATATCACCCATGTCGATGGCCCAATCCAATCCCAATAGCCTAGGGTAGGGGTCTGTATCCCCACCGATCTGAATGACTTCGAAGTCAACCCAGAATCTTACCCCTGTGACATCCACGATAATTCCAGAGATCCTCCCTAGAGGTACTATTTTTTGGTGATTGGCCATTCGAAGCTGGATGGTGGACCTTTCCAATTGTGGTTCCCCCATGTGTTGCCAAGTTTTCTTAGGTAATACATTGGCATCCGATTTGAGGTCTAAGATAACCCAATCCATCTCGTAATTGCTGATCTAGACTATCAACTACATCTCCCTGCCAGTGCGTCCTTGAGATTTGTCTAACTTATGCACATCCTTAACGTCGGGTGAGAGGGCAGTGTGTTCTGCACAGCTAGTAATGTCTACAGATTTTGTACTACCTGTGGGTTGCGCAGTAGTCTCATACATGCTTGTAGGAAAGTTTTAACCTCCTCAACTACCTCCAAGTCCCCAGAGAGGGTGGACGCAGAGGCTTTAGTCTTGAGGAAGTCCTTCTAAGCTTCCATAAATGTTTCCCTTGCTTTGGCCAGTTTCAGCCCTTCTTAGGTGCTAACTGCTATGTGGATAAGTGTTTTAGTTTCATCTTAATCCTTGATTCTCCTAGTTGCCAATCCACTGTGTGTTACCACATTTACCTTCGGGTCCTTACCCTTTAGCTCAGTCTAGACCCTTCACACCTTTTGCATAGATGGGAGCTGCTTTTCCTGTATCTTCATTTTTAGGGCTGGACAATATTCTAGCGTATGGCCCAACTATCTAAAATACTTGTAGGATTTTCGTGTGGGGTCTAGGAAATCCTTCACAAAATTCCTCATGCCCCCACAGTTATAGCAGATCAACTAGCCTTGACTCTGACCTGCGCTTCCGCTTCAGCTCCCGTCCCTTCCTTCGGAGGGGGAGTCATCCCTGGCCATGGTGGTTTTTGGTGAGGCGGGGTCTAACGGTACTTCTGGTATCTTTCCCTAGTCTATTACTAAATTACAGATTCGGCAGTCCTGCTCCTCATGGACAACTGACTAGAAAAACTAGCACTAGTGTTTCTTTGGTTCTAAAACATTGGTGCCGGGATAGGGGTAGCGGTTGGTATTACGCAGCCCCTCCACATGGCTATCTCCATACTATAACGTAGATCCACTCGAGCTCCATTGTTCTGGACTAGGCTCCCCTGATCTCGGGTGGCCTAGACTAGGTTCTCGTATTCGCAGGTGGCCTGACGATTGTCCTAGTTCCGTGCTAGCCTCTCTTCCTTGTTCCCGTTGTAGATCCTAAATCTCCTGGTGCATAGCCCCAAGCTACACCTAGATCTGTTGTACCTCCAACACAACATCTTTCCTAAGCGTAGCTTCTAGTTTCATGGCAACTTCCAAAGCTTTATCTTATGAATCAAAAGTCTGGTGACCCATAGGTATGCATAAGTGAGGTAGTAGCATGGCGATGAACCATTCCGTAAGATTTCTGTCATCATACTGAAATCCTCCTTCTTTGATATCCTTTTTTAGGCATTGATCCACTTCCTACATAGACTCAGTTGCTCCCTGCTTGAAATCTTTTACATCGGCTACAACCTGAGAGTAGGATTTAGGTTTCCGAAACTGCTTTTTTAGGGCATCCTTAATGTTTTGAATATATGTGGCCCCATTTTTGGATATGTACCCCATATAACAGTACAATTCTCTTTCTTCAAAGGCTAGCGATAGCTGTGCTTTTTTCACAGTATCGCCCACCATGCCTTGCACAACCCATACTGAGTCTGCCACAAACTAGAATCGATCCATATCTTCATTGGACGTGCCTTTAAAGGTAGCTAATTTCAAGTGCACTGCCATGTCTCCTTTTTGATAGGTTTCTCACATTTTCTTTTTATTACCCAAAGCCTTTCTCACAATTCTCAAGTCTCGGCAATGGAACCATTTGTTGGCTTGAGGGGTCCTGACCAAGGTTCGGAGCTCAAGGTTTGCCAACAAAGCCTTATACTACTGGCCCTTTCGGCAGTGACCCACTTTCGTAGGTAAAAGTCTCACCCAAAGTAGTATGGGTAGGTGCTGGAACCATGTTTCCGAACCTTGAGAAAGGATGGGTAAGGCAAGCAGGGCTATGTTGGACCCTGTAATTCCTAGATTAGCTAGTTTTGCGTAGGGTCACTTAAGTCCCGATTCACATCCATGTGCGCTAGATCTATAATTATGTGATTTTACGATAGTAGCACAGTATTTCATAATAGAAAATAATAGATCCAGATACAGAAAACACACTTACATAGATCTTCGCAACTCAAATATAGAAAATACATAATGCAGTAATTACTAACAATTCACACAAGGAGTACTCATAGATTTAGTTCTCTATCAACCTTTCTTATTCATTCATTCATCAATTTCCCCTTACAATTCCCTTCTGAGCCTGCACACGCAGCAGCAAGGTCCACACATAGCTGGACTTGGATCTTTGCGCACATAGCCAGAAGGAGTCCTTTCCCCAAAACCCAAACAGATAGCTTAAACTACAATTCGCATTAATAGCTCTTTCAATCCTGCCTTACAATACAGAAATGTTCCTCTATTTATAATAATCTAGCCTAGATTTTCCTATGGTCCGAAAACCATGATTTTCGGACCCTTGGTTTACCCTTTTACCCATTACAATGCCTTTGGGGCTTTGACCCACCCCGAAACCCCTGCGCTATATTAAATCTAATCAAAATTATTCAAAATGGACCAATTCCGCAGTTTGTGGGAGACCTTGTGGAGACCCTATTCCAACATCTCACAAATAGATCACAAATCAATACACCAATATTATCACGTGGTTAAAGCTTGTGAAGAGGGAAATAGTCCATGGCATGAGCCAACGCAGCCACTTCAGGCTCTTTATTAATATAAAAAGAAAAGATACATATGTTTATCTCATAAACGATTACCGGAAAAATGAACCTCCATGATCTTTAAATAGATATCATGGACCAATCAGGTGCTAAGCCATGGATCAAGTGTCATTAATATCGAGGATAGAGTGAACTGTCGGATCACTACAAATTGTGGCCGTCAGATTATAAGTTACAAATGTACATAGTAAATAAACACACTTTAACTAACTGTATACTGGACTAAGTTATTCTTAACTATTTCCTATGTGATGGAATATCCTAACATCCCCCCTTAAGAAAAACTTGGGATATGATTGAAGGATTTACAAGGGTGACACAAAATGAGCGTATTTCCTATGTGTCGAAATATCCTAACATCCCCCCTTAAGAAAAAATTGGGATAGGATTGAAGGATTTACAAAAGTGACACAATAGGATAAGGAAGGAGGCATTAGAGCCTATCCCCCCTTAGTGATAGATTTCTTAAACTCCAAGCATGGATTGAAGTTTGGTAAACTTCTCTTCTATGAGAGCCTTTGTAAAGATATCGGGTACTTGATCATTGGTTGGACAATACTGCACTTCAATAACACGATCATGAATGAGCTTTCTGATGAAGTGTATGTGGAGCTCAATGTGTTTCATATGCTAATGCTGAACTGGATCTTTACATAGCTGAATGGCACTCTGATTATCACACCAAAATGTAGTTGGATGTTGCTGATGAAACCAAATTTAGACAAGATCTGATGAAGCCACATGGCTTCCTTGCTGGCTTCAACTGCACCATGATACTCTACTTCTACTGAAGAAAGAGAGATGGCACTTTGTTTCTTACGAGAACATGTAATAGGTCCTGAACCAAGAGTGAATACATATCCTGCAGTAGAATTTCCATCATCAGGGTCACCAACCTAATCAGAATCAGTGAAACCAATCAACAAAGGAGATGCTCCTGCACTATAATGAATCCTGAACTGAACTGTACCTCAAAGATATTGAAGTATTAGTTTAGCTGTTTTCTAGTGACTTTCATGAGAATGGTGCATAAACCAAGTGACAATACCAATGACAAAGAAAAGGTCAGGAAGGGTATGGGTTAGATACAAAAGTTTACCAACAATTTGATGGTATAAGGTAGCGTCAACTTCAAGGGTAGTACAAGTGACTGAAAGCTTCAATCTAGACTGAAAGGGAGAAGGGGCTGGCTTACAGTCTTCCATGTGAAAGTGGTGTAGAAGATTATAGGAATACATGTACTGAGAGAGGGTATTACCTTCTTTGGATTGCAAGACTTGAAGACCAAGGAAATAACATTTGAAACTTCTTTTTGAGGCTATACTTCACATGGTTTATATGGTTAGGAACACTACTAGTAAGGATAAGATCATCAACATAAAGAACAAGGATGGTGAAGAACTTACCCACTTTCTTGGTGTAGATAGTGTTGTTAGAATGACACCTACAAAATCCATTATCTAATATAAATCTTTCCATTTTGGGATACCAAGCCCTAGGAGCTTGTTTGATACCATAGAGAGACTTCCTAAGGCGACAAAAAAAGCTAGAGTTTTTTTGGATAAATCTAGGGCATTGTTCCATGTAGATTTCTTCATGCAAATCTCCATGTAAGAAGGCAAATTTAACATCCATCTGATGGACTTCCCATTTAAAAGAGGCAGCAAGGGAAATAACAAGGGAGATGGAATCCATTTTGGAAATATGGGAGAAGATTTTAGTATAGTCAATGCATTCAACTTGTGAAAATCCTTTAGCGACAAGACAAGATTTATGTCTATCCACTTTTCCATTTGGTCTAAACTTTTCTTTGTAAACCCATCTGCATCTGACAAGTTTTCTTCCTTTTGGAAGAGGAACAAAATCCCAAGTATCATTTTCCAATAAGGAACGATACTCTTGTTTCATCGCTTCATCCCAATATGGATGACCGGAGGCTTCTTCAAAGGTTTCTAGATCAGTATTTTCTAGAACTTGAGCTAATAAGTAAGAGGCTCTTTCGAACTAAGAATGTGTACGTCGTTGATCGGCAAGGTCACCTGCAAGAGAAGCTGCTGCATCATGAGTAGAGAGAACCCATCTTGGAAGCGGTGGAGTAAACAGAATAACTTCAATAGGTGGAGGAGGATTTTCATCCCCGCTTTCATCATCTAAACTAGAAGGAATGCTATTAAACATAAAAGAGAGAGATAGAGGTGGCACATATATTGAATTAGGATTGTAGGCCAAAGGTGGCACACCCGCCGAACTAGGCTCGCAGGCCAATATATTTGCATGAAATTTTACATCTCTTCTAATGATTATATTTTTGAATTTTCATTGAAGAAGTCTGTAACCTTTGACATCTTCAGAATATAAAAAAAAAATGCAATTTTCACTCTTAGGTTCTAAGGCTTTATGTTTCGCATCTAGAATATGGGCCCAAGAATCACTTCCAAAAATATGAAAGGGACTTACATCTGGTTTGATTGAGCTCCAGGCTTCTTCTGGAGTTGTATTCTTTAAAACCTTAGTAGGAGTGTTATTTACTATGTAATTTTCACATTTAATTGCTTCTACCCAAAAAATTGAGGCTAATTCCTTTAGATTGAAGCATATAATTATCCATTTCTTTTAAGGTGCGACTCTTCCTTACAGCTACACCATTTTGTTGTGGAGTATATGGAACAGTATGTTTCAATTGAATGTCATGCTCAGTGTAGAAGTTGATAAATTTGTTGTTAATATATTCTCCTCCATTTTCTGATCTTAACTTAAGAATTGGATGTCCAGGTTGTTTCTCAAAAAAGGCCTTCAAGGTCAAGAACATGTTAAATACTTCACTCTTGAGTTTTAATAATTATACCCAAGTGCGTCTGGAAAAATCATCAATGAAAGTTTAGAAGTACTTGCAACCAGAGAAAGAAATAGCATGAAGTGGACCACATAAATCACTATGCACAAGATGCAAAGGGGCTGAAGCATGCCAAGAGGCACATTTGTCAAAACTATCTCGATGATGTTTTTCGAGTACACATCCAGAGCAAACACCATCTCGAAAAGATACCATTGGAAAACCTGTCACCATATTTTCTTTACATAGAGTTTGAAGAGAGAAATAGTTTAAGTGACGAAATCACTCATGCCAAAGTTTGCTCACTTCATCATTATGAGCAACAAAAATCGAGGGAAGAAATGATGACCCAAAGTTGTCAAAATTATACAACCTTGTGGAATCATAAGCAATGCCAGTAGCTAAAATATGTCTAGGATCTTTGAGGTCCCTGATTAAAACATCATGAGGTGAGAATTATACTATTTTCCCTTCACCTAAATGAGTTATCTAATAAACAGAGAGAAGGTTGCATGACAAGGTAGGAACACATAGTACATCATTAAACTGACCATTATCTAGATGAATGGTTCCAGATCCCACAACACTAAGAGATCTATTATCACCAACATAAATATGTTTGGTGTTACAATAATTTAAAGAAGAAAACATGGCTATATTTTTGGCCATGTGGTAAGAAGCTCCAGAATCAATGAGCCACTCATGAGAATGAGAAGAAGGAGATACATTTAATGTTTAACCATATATTGAAGCTTGACAACCACAAGTAGAAAGTTCCATTCTTGAAGATGAAGGTGAAGAGTGCTCCAAATTGATGTTCTGCTTATTCATTGCCGCTTCTAAGGCTTCCATATTCTTAAAACATTTGGACTCTATATGGCCATCATGATTACAAAATTTGCAATGTCGATCTGTCTTCTTCCCTTTGTTTTTATTTTCCTTATCATTTTTGTGAGTTTATTTTTCAGTTTGCGGCTAAAATTGATTAGGACCCTTGTTCGGTTTTAGACAATACTTTTTAGTATACTGCTAATGCTTTCTTAGAATCATTTAAGTGATAAGACCAAGGTGTAAGATTTTTTCTTGTTCTCTTATCATGGAATTGCAAAAGGCATCAAAAGAGGGGTTCTTGTAGGTGGTTCCTGAAGAAATTATGGCTTCTCTAGTGGAATGGAAGGTGGAAACAAATACAAAGTATGCAGGGCCAAGATTATCAAGAATGTAATAGATGAGACTACCATCTTCCTTTTTGAGCTTACAACCTTCTAAAATAAATATAAGGGTCTTGAAATTGGACAAAAAATATTTAATAGAGGAGAAACTATTGGGGTCCAAAGTAAGAAACTCTTTTTCAACCTAGTGGGCCCTGTTTGATTTTGAATGCGAAAGATAGTATTTAGCTTTTCCAGAGCTTCATGAGGGGTGTCAATGTAAAGGATATGAAATTAAAGAACTTGAGCAATGGAAATTCCTATGAATCCTCGTGCTTGATCTTGTTTATTTTCCCATTTAGCGACTTTATCATCATCATAAGGTTTAGTTTATTATCCTGTGGATATTATATAAATCCCTTTACTTCTAAGTATATCTACCATGTGAGGTAGCCATTGGAAATAATTGGTGCTATTAAGAATAATCGGCCATGCACTTTCCATTTTTAAAAACCTGAAGCTAAAAAATACTGAAACTAATTGCTCTAATGGAAATGTCACAAAAAATAGGCCGATTAAAAAAAAACGGCTCGAAAAATGGCTTTGGGATGAAGAAGTTATGCCTTTTTGAAAAAAATGAGTTGTAGATGCCGAATAGTTATGGGAACGATTTGAAATTGATGATGAAGTTCGACTTTAAAAAAAAAAATCTTCTTAAGAAAGAGACTTAAACCTAAGACCTCTATTCTCATAAGCTAACTTCTCAGCAAGTGAGATAGTAAAAGGATTCTGTAATTGTTTGAAAGGAAGAAGGGGTTTTTTTTTTTTGGTGTCCATGCCTTTTCCTGCACAAAAAACACAAAAATCCGAGCAAAAAAAAAATAAAAATGAAATGTAACCCTTATAGCAGAATGTTAGATTTACGGTTAGCCTTACCCACAACTATCGATTTTTCCACTATTTCTGATTTCTTGAGATTGCACAAAGACCTGGGGAAAGAGAATATGTAGCCAAAAATATCCCTTTTTCCTATTTCTAATTTTCCAAGATCGCACACAGCACTAAGAAAAGAGAATACACAGAGAAGAGGGTATAGATTTGACAAATAAATAAAACCTAAAAACTAAAATAAACAGAGTGAACCAAAATATGCAAAACTATTAACAAAGATAACTACAGAACAAATACTTTATACCTCCAGATGTAAACTGTCATAACTTGGGCATCCGGAAACCTTTTCGCATGAAACAAAAGGTGTTTGTCACTATAATAGACACTCCGGACACAAAAAAGCACTTTCCCAGGCCTGAAAATGTTCAAAAATAGTATATCTAGAAAACGACAGTTGCATGCAGTCAAACTAGCTTCAGATTTGGATCAACAACAGATGTGGCCCTCAAAATAGCTCTGATACCATGTAGGAATTTACAGGGTAAGTTCCATAGATAAAAAACCAAAGGTCACCACTCACAAACAGATCACAAAGTAGTACACCAGTATTATCACGTGGTTAAAACCCTCTAAGAGGGAAACAGTCCACGACCTGAGCCAACGTGACCACTTCAGGTAATTTATTAATATAAAAAGAAAAGATCCATATGTTTCTCTCATAAACGATTACTAGAAAAATGACCCTCCATGCTCTTTAAATAGATATCATGGACCAATCGGGTATCAAGCCATGGATCAAGTGCCTTTAATACTGAGGAGAGACTGAATCGTTGGATCACCACAAATCGTGGCCGTCGGATTATAAGTTACAAATACACATAGTAAAGAAATACACTTTACCTAACACTATACTAGACTAAGTTATTCTTAATTGTTTCCTATGTGTTAGAATATCCTAACATTTTGGGTCTTCGAGAAGGATTAAAAGAAATAAGAGCTCTTGGGTTGGCCACCCTAGTCCTTCTCGCTCACCATTCCTTGTAGTTCCCCCCATTTTGCAAAGGCATGGGGTCTGGGGGGCTTGTTTTAGCCTTACCTTTAGTGAGTGGGTTATGTAGAGTAGTTGTCTTGAGGGGGAAGGGGGCTTGTTACTCGTTGCAATGCATTGTACGTTGGGTTGGATTTTAGCCATTTCTCCTAGGGGTGCGATTTTTTGGTAAAACATGGAAACCACTCTCAGAAACAGATGTCACGGCTCTTTCTACGATGAAGAATTGTATAATCTCATGAATCATCATGTTTTTTAATGCAATTTGCACCCAAGGCTTCGGTCGAAGGCACGTTTGTCTGGGCATCGCATCCCAATCAAATGTGCTCCTTGCAATATGTTAGGGAGCAGAAGAGGTGTTCATCCGTGCCCAATGTGGTGTGGCTGGCTGCAATGTGGCAGGAAATGTTTCAGGGCATGCGTCAGCAAGCGGTGATCTTGTCCCCTTTGTTGGGTAGTCCGTGTTAGCCAATGTGGGCTTTGTGTGGAATCCTCCGAACTTTCTTTTCTCTCTCTTGTCCTGCCATTGGGTAGGGCAGATTTAGCTCCAACTTGTGACCTAAGCTCAGGAGAGAACACCCGCTGAGTTTAAGAATAAAATTAAGTGGATGAAAAGAAACTTACAAGGATTGGAGTAGTAGCGATGAGTGAACTAGGAAGAGCCCAACATAAAAATTGGGTGGCAGCATCGCCTGAATTGTAGTATTTAGAAGCATCCTCAGTGGCAGACCTAGGCCAAGTCCCTTGGAAGGGGGTGCTTGAGAGGGTGACATCCCCATCGGGCTAGGACCCTACCACATCATGAGGCGTTGTCAGTGAGTTGGGTTGTTTGGGAATGCAACGCTAATTGGAAAGATAGCGAACAAGTACCGAGATGGAAATATGAAAAGTACTTTCAAAAGAGAGTTAAAGAGTTCTTGAAATTTATGGGAAGGAAGCGTATGGAGGTTGTCGACAAGTCTTGGTCAGATGTGGAATAACTTAGGCTGGTCCACTGCTCGACTTAAGGTGCAAACCAACACGGGTTACTGCATCATCACAAGCGCAAGTGAACTACCACATGTTAGTTTTCCATTACGGTGTGTTAGTGTGAATCTTGATTCGAGGTGTACGAAAAAAGAGCACTTTAGTTACGCATAAAAAACAACCCTAACAACATAAATGATTGCTAATATCTTTAGATCTGTAGTTAGATGATCAAGACAAATGCTACAAAAATCTAGATCTATGCATTATAAGACATTAAACAGTAGAGAAATAAGATTTACTCCATAGATCCAATAGACAAGACAAGAATATATCCAATGAAATTTTTATTAATGGCACCTGGGAGGAAAACACAAGAGGGTGCTCCCTGTTCTCCTTAATGGGATGGGTTCTTGTAAGTCCTCAACACTTTAGATTTAGAATTACTCTCTCTTGATGATGTAGAAAACACAGACAAAAATGGAAAAATATGGCTATGATAATGGATTAATAGCCAGACCAAGAGTTGAGATCCAGAGTGATCTTTAGGCAACAAAAGGTGACAAATGAATGGGAAAACCCTTCTATTTATAAAAAAATAATTGAGTTAGTCTAGATATTGGTGCATAATTAAAATATTATTAACCAAATCAAGATCCAACTTTTATGGAATATTTTATTATATTTGTTGGAGGGAAAAGGAATTTGACTTGAGTGAAATCCCCTTATTTGTAAATAATAAATAAATAAATGATTTATTTATCATTTTAAGGATATGGTTGTGTAATAACCAAATAAATAATGATTTATTTAATTATTTAAGGGAGATTGAGTCATATTTAACCAAGAATATTATTTAAGTAATGTTTAAATAATTATTCTTAGAAAATAATAAGATAAATAATGATTTATCTAATTAATTTCCTTGTTTTGGGTTAAATATAACTAGGAATATTAATTAAACTGCTATTTGAATAATTATTCCTTGAGGAAAATAAAACAAATATGGATTTATTTAATTCTTCCCCATGGGGTTTCCTATTTATACCATAAAAAACTTAATAAAGGTGGTTTACTAAGTTATTTTTCATAGTGAATGTGATTTTACTTGGGGTAAAATTGGTCCTACTTGTTGTACTTGGGTCCATCTAATAATAATGGATTATATGACAAAAAAATGGTGTAACAAATTACCCCCCAGCGTGCAGGAATTAGGAGCTAATCATATGACCAAAGTACGTTGTAAGAACTCAATAACTAGACAACAATGGGGAAGTCAAAGAGAGAGGATTGTAAGGTGGACCAAATTGCTGAAAGAACTAGACCCTGAGGAGGTGACTTGCAGGTGCGACAAGTCTTTCTGATCAGTGAGACCTGCTATAGGCAGTGGGGGAGGCATACCTATGCTTGCCAAGGAAATAGTACAAAAAATAAGGCATATGAAAAACCACGAGACGACATAATGGTTGCAGAAACATGAGCCAGATAAATAACATGATAATGAATCCCACATACATATTGTGCCTGGGCTAACAGCCAGGACTTGTACAATAATATCTGAGTACATGAGATATAAATACAACCCAGATGCCCCTAAAAGCAGGAAAGGGCTCTGAAAATTACACTGATACATGCAAACAGAAGGGTGTTGCAAGCGGCTGAGGCCGACATCATCAAATGTAAGGAACTGCATCGAAGGCTGTAATGAAGAGGTCATCCGAGTGTGTGGGGGGATACCTATAGGGCCACCCCCTCATGAGGGCTGAGACATCTCACACACACTCGGGAATCACTGATGTTAGCTGCTGCATCACTGGACCATCGAGTATACAGATCTCGATCATGCTGAAAAGGAGCTAGAGATGAGAAACAATCAAGTGAAAGGGATATGAGGATTCCCTTTGCCTGATCAGAGGCACCAAACAAGAGTGGAAGCTAGAACCAAGGTACACTGCTCTCTAAACATGTCTTATGGAATGGATGAGATGATGTCAACAGAAGGAGGTCTGCCCTATGTGAGGCAATAAAGGATCCTCAACTAAGGCATGAGAGAAGATAGTAGAGTGACTCATAGACTGACACCAACGATGATGATGAAATGGGGGGAAATGAGTAGCGAACATACGACTTCCCTTATTAGAGCATAAACAACATGACGGACCTGGCAGGGACTGACACAATATCATGGGGGATAGGGGAAAGTGGGATTAAAGGCCATACTGAATGACACGAGAGAGAGACCAAGCAATGAAGGATGGAGGTCTATAGCAGGGTGTGAAGGGATTCAGGATAGACTCCATGAAAGCAATGATGACTCAAATCAAATGCTCTAAACAAGGGTGACTCAATGGTGCTGTCGCACAAGAAAATGGTCTAATGGGGACCATAAAGGCATGAGTATAAGATGGTATCTCACGACGAAAATAAACACGAGCATGGAAAAGTATGGAGGCAACATGGTGCCCTCAGTACGAGTGTTTCAAGTTAAGAAATTCAATTTTGAGGAAGGGTAAAGTGAATATTCATGGGAAAAATGTGTCTCGGTGAAGTCTCAAATCACTAAAAACTAATATATACCCATTTGAGGGCTCGGTGAGAGCTTTCCAATGGTGTGGATGGTTTGGTAAATGGAGCTGTGGCTGGATTGCAACAGGTGAAAGAAAAAATAGGGGTTTCTCTTTTAATAAGGCATTTTCCCTCCAAAATCATTCATTTGCATGTGGAGCTGTGGTGAATGTAGAGAGGAGAGAAAGCCCTAAATCTTCCAGCGATCGTAGCAGAAAAACATACTGCTGGAATTGAGATCTGTCAGTTGCAGGTAAGAGTCCTAACCCTAATATTTCTTTTCAGTGGATTAAAAGTTTAGATTAGGTCCCTAAGGCTCATTAATAGTCCCCTACTCCTCTTCACGGCCGGGTCGCACCTTTTGGGGAAAAAAGTGCAACCTAGGTAGTAGGTTTTGGCTAGAAAAGTGCGACTTGTCCCAGGTTTAGGCCTGAAAAGTGTGACTTGTCTGGGAGGGGTGTTTCTGTGCTATTTTTTGGCTGATCACTAGGGTTTTCCTATTTTTATACTAATAAATATGATCATTTTGTGTAGGTATGGAAGAATTACGGACCAACTAGAGAGAGAGAAACCTGGGTGTATTATGGTCAGAGATATGGGAGGATCAGGGTGTCCGTAGTGCTTTGGAGAGGTTCATGGTTATGAAGTTTGTGGAGAACCCCTTGATGAGAGCTGGGGAGCCCTTATTGGCCCAGAATTTCAGCTATTGGGATCTAGACCATGAGGTCTTTATAGTGCAAGGGTACCAGATCGAGTTGACAGTCCAGGATATATATTTCCTGACTAGTCTTCCACCACTTGGAATGGTAGGGAATACTCAACAAGTATTACCCCATGGGTGGAACATCATAGAGTCTGTAGAGGAACATTTTCATCCAGGTCTCTAAGTCAAGGGTACTCGGATACCCATTGGGGATTCAGAGAGGTTACAGACCCGTGATGTGGCCACAGTGGTAATGTGGATCCTGGGCAACCATGCACTCCAATGCATCACGGGGGGTAAAATGATGATTTTGGAGAGTGTGTTGAGTGGGACCTACTATGGGTGGGCCCAGATGATGCTGTCATCATTGAAAGGACAGTTGTCTCTATGTAAGCGTAAAGTGAACCATGACTGTGCATATGGTACAGTTTTGTGCTCTTTCTTCTTTGAGAAGATCCTGACACTTAAACCTCACATACAGCTCCCAGATGGAGGCCTGAGAGAACCTAGGATGTGCTGGTGGGGGTAACTACTGTGCAGAGGATGATCCGGATTTATGCAGGAACGCAACAGAATAAACACATAACCATAAATATAGAGATGCAGCGGAAATAACACTTCATTTCATTAATATCAAATAACAGAAAGATGCTTACAGACATAATGGAAATAAAATAGCTAGGGTGCTGGTAGCGAATCTCTGAGGAGAGATGTGGTGGCTACAGACCTCTGAACTGAGTTACAATGAGGCTCGAGGGCCTATTTATTATTGAGAAACAATGGAGAGCCCTCAACATCCCAAAACCTAACCCTAGGAGATGAAGCGCCAAAACTATGGGCCCCGTTTGGGTAAATAAGTGTTTCAACTTCCCAAGGACGTAACTTTGGCATACTATCTCCGTTTGACGCACATGATACATCATTAGAAATCTCTATCCGAGGACTACAACTTTTGTGACGATTTTGATGATCAAAATCGCAGCAAATTTTCATACCAAAAAACGTCGTTTAGGGCCTCAAAACGGCTCCGGAAGTTCAGGACCCGAAAAACTGCTAAAAATAGTAAGTTATGCCAAAACTGAAAAACTGAAAGAGACAATGGTGGGGGCCCAAGTGGAATAGGCGGGTGGCCACCAATATCCACGTGGATCATTCCTCCCCCCTTAGGAAGCAATGGTCCCCATTGCGTTAAGTTCCTCCATGAGATGAGGAAATTTCTGCTGAACTTGGTCCCTGGTGAACCACTTTCCTTGGTGCAGGAGTTGGCCATCTTTGACAACCCGATACAGTTGGATCTGTTGTTGACGAGTGTTCTTGATTTGCATGTCCATGATACAATCTGTGGTGGCCTGTTCCATGCAGTCTGGGTTTAACTCTGTTGGTGTGAGTTGTTCTGCAATGTCCGAGGTGTCCAGTAGAGGTGGAAAGTAAGGACGAAGGCGATCCACATTGAAGACTGGGTGCAGACCAAGGAATGGTGGAATACTAAGCTCGAAGGCATTGTTACCTACGGCCTTGGTGATGGTGTACGGCCCGTATCGGAGCGGGCGAAGCTTGCGGTGAGGTCCAGTGAGGCGCTCCTTCTGCAAATGTAGCCATACTTTGTCGCCCACCTGGAAGTGGTGTGGCACTCGGTGTTGATCATGGCGCTGCTTGTACTTCGCATTGGCTCTGTCCAATATATCATGAACCTGTTGGCGGATGTGTAGAATGCGCTCGATGAAGCTACTTGCTTTGTCAACTTCAGACTGGACATGAGCTGAATCGGCCTGAGCAGCTGCAAACGGCATGGCTATGTCAATGGGACATAGTGGCTGGAATCCCAAGCCCACCTGAAAGGGGCTATGGCCAATTGAGCTGTGGAGAGCCCGGTTATAACTGTGTTGTACATAGGGGAGGCTCTCGTCCCATGTGCGTGGATGCTTTGAGTTGTACATGCGCAGAATGTGTACAATCATTCTGTTGACGACCTCTGTCTGGCCATCTGTTTGGGGATGGAAGGCTGTGGACTTGGTGAGCTTTGTGTCCAACATTGACCAGAGGCTGGACCAAAATGTGCTGAGGAACCTGCTATCGTGATCTGATATGATAGACTGTGGGATCCCAAAGTGCACCCACACTCGTTCAAAGAAGAGTTTAGCAGTGGCTTCTGCTGTGATATTCTTCTTACAGGCCGCCATGATGGCCATCTTCGAGAATCTGTCAACGACCACGAAAACACAGTCATTTCCATTCTTCGTAGAAGGTAGGCCCGACATGTAATCCATGGAGATGGATTCCCACGGTCGACTAGGGGTAGGTAGTGGAGTATATAGGCCTTGCTTCTTGATGGTCGGGTTGGCAATGGCACAAGCAGTGCAGGATCTGATGTGCTTCTCGACATCCTTTCGAAGGTTCGGCCAATAGAAATACTTCTGTAGTATTGCTACTGTTTTCTCGACCCCGAAATGCCCAGCGACTCGGCTGTAGTGTGCTTCCCATATCATCTTGGCACGCTCGCTTGAAGGAACACAAAGGTGTCCCAGGTGACATAAAAGTGCATCTTGGAGGTGAAAATTTGGAACTTGTGTGCCCCCTAAGAGTTCCTTGTAAGTGTGGCCGAATTCAAGGTCACTCTCATAGAGAAGCGGCCAATCAGAAGTCTCGTGCCCACAAGAGTTGAGCACGGTGGTGAGCGCCACGATCGGTGGTCGGCTGAGGCAGTCTGCAACATTATTGGTGCTACCCTTCTTGTACTTGAAGTTCAAATGAAACTGTTGTAGATATGTGGACCACTTCTGATGGCGATCATTCTGCAACTTCCCTTGTGTCTGTATGAACTGCAGGGGCCGGTGGTCTGTGTGGATGATTGTTTCCTTCCCCAAAATGTAATGCTTCCATTGTCGACAGGCTTGCACAATGGAATACATTTCCTTGTCATAGGTGGGATACTTGCGAACTGTCTCAGACAATGTCTCACTGTGATATGCCACTGGATGTCCCTGTTGAGTAAGAACTGCCCCAATAGCATAGTCAGAGGCATCTGTCTCGATCTCAAATGGCTGCTGCAAGTCTGGTAAGGTGAGCACTGGGGCAGAACAGAAGCGATTTTTCAATTCTTTGAACGCCTTCTGTTGAGGATCCGACCAAAAGAATTTTGCTCTCGCTCCTCCTTTGGTGACTTGACTCAAGGGCCAAGTGATATGAGAGAATCCCAACACGAATCTACGGTAGAAATTAGCAAGACCCGGAAAGCTGCGAAGCTCTGTTATAGTAGTCGGGGCTGGCCAATCCCGAATGACTTGGATCTTGGCTGGATCCACATGCACCCCCCTTTCATCAATAATGTATCCCAGATATTGAACCTGGGTCATGCCAAACGTGCACTTCTTCAAATTGGCACACAACTTGTGTTGCCGCAATGTTTGGAGGACTTGTCGGATGTGATGAAGGTGCTCTTCCCAAGTCTTGCTGAAGATCAGAATGTCATCCAAGTACACCACTACGAATGAGTTGGTGAATGGCCGCAAGATGTCGTCCATCATCCTCATGAAGGTTGCGGGAGCATTCGTCAACCCGAAAGGCATGACCGGCCATTCAAAAAGGCCTTCCTTAGCTTTGAAGGCAGTCTTCCACACATCAGAGGGTTCAATTGGTACCTGGTGATACCCAGACTTCAGGTCGATCTTACTGAAATATTTTGCACCTTGGAGTTGATCCAGAAGGTCATCAATCCGTGGGATTGGGTACCTATTCCGGACAGTGATCTTGGTCAGCGCCCGATAGTCAATACAGAGTCTCCACGTCCCATCCTTCTTCTGTACCAACACGATCGGGCTCCCACAGGGCGATGAACTTGGTCTAATGTGACCTTTCTGCAACAGCTCCTGAATCTGCCTCTTGATTTCATCATTCTCCAGAATAGAGCGTCGATAGATCGGTCCATTAGGTAGCGGCGCACCGGGGGTCAGATCAATCGGGTGCTTGACCTGACAGTGCAGAGGAACCCCTGTGGGTGAGGTGAATATGTCCCCGTACTCCTCCACAACCTTATCCATTTGTTGTTGTTGTGCAGAGGAGCCCTGTCTGGAGGTCGTGGCCACAGTCTTCTTCTTGCCCTGGGGGCGGATCATCGGGAAAACGAATTTCCTGGTTTGGGAAATGAGCTTACTGCATTGTTTTGCAGTAACCAAAGAGATAGTCGTAGGAGGTGGTACCTCTGGTATCCTGTACAACTTATTTCCCAAAGTAATAATAACAGCATGAGGTCGAGACTCATACACAGCATGACGCTTCCACAAGTATGGTTGTCCTAATAATACATAAGAAACATCAATAGGAGCAACGTCACATAATACCTCATCCGTGAAGGGCTTGATGCTATAGGGAAGGCGGCACTGCTGGCTGACGCGGAGATCTCGTCCTTGGTGAAGCCACCCGATGGTGTATGGATGTGGGTGATCTGTGGTCGGCAAGCCCAACCGCTTCACGGCGTCTGCTGAAATGAGGTTCTTTTGGCTCCCATTGTCGACAATGAACTGTACAGGGGAGCCCTTTACCCACATCTAGGAGTGGAAGAGACGTTCCTCCTCCTCTGGATCTTCCGGTTCCTCCTTTTGGATCTTTGTAGTGGCAACAATGGCGTTGGGCTCCGCATCAATAATCTGTTTCCCTTTTTCATTCGCCTTTTCAGGTTCTGATTCGGAGTCAGAGCATGCATCTGACTCGGAAGCCCTCATCTCGGCCACTAGCGACTGCTTGGCCCGACACTCACTTGTGTTGTGAGTGGAGCTCTTATGGAACTCACACCACTTTCCCGTGTCCTTCTTTGGCTTTACGGTGTTGTTCTTGTCTTGTGGCTTTGACGGGTTGATCTTTAGCCGCCATGCTCTGTCCTTTGTTCTGCGGTTTGGAAGCACCTTTTCCTTGCTTTTGATTCGCAGATCCAAAGTCTCGCTTCTTCTGTTTGAATTTCTGCTCAATCTTGGCAGCATACCGGTATGCCGTACCAAGCGAAGAGATGTCGAGGAACTCCATTTCCTCCTGAATGTATCTGTGCAGACAGCTGCGATACTTTAGCACCAAATGTTTCTCTGAATCTTTGATACTCAACTTTGTGCGCAGGGTATGGAACAAATTCGTCAGCTCGTGCACATCTTGATCCCTTTGTTGTCGCAGCGTGGTCCATTGTATGTACTTGTCCTCATAGCTCCCCACGGGATAGTACTGTTCCTTGACGGCGTCTCGGAAAGAATTCAAAGTTGGTACAGCCGAGAACAGAGAGGGTTCTGTCTGGTCCTTGTTCTCACAGTAGGTTTCCCACCAGTCCTTAACATGGGGGGTAGCTTTGAGGAGTGAAAAAATAATCTTCTCCCGGTCTGAAAAGTCATGAACGGAGAAATATCCTTCTAATAGATTCAACCATCTATCTACGGCATCTGCGTCTATTTGACCCTCAAATATGGGAATGTCAAAATTTACTTGTACCTTAAAGGGAGTCGCAACTCCAGAGTGGCTACTGGATGCAGATGCGCCGCCAGTGGGCAGCCGTTGAAGGATCTGAACAAAGTTATCCATCATCGCGTTCCTTTGTTTTTCGAGGGCCTCCTTGAGCAATATTTTGATAGGATCTCCTGCTCCCTCATCTTTCTTTTTGTCCCCCATTGGCATCCGTCGAGGTTTGCGAGGCTGATCTTGCAAAGGTTCCACCAGATCAAGCCCTAGCTCCTTATACCCCGACCTTGTTGGGGACATGCAAGAAGGATCGAGAAAAAGCAGACCGCTTTGATACCACTGATCCGGATTTATGCAGGAACGCAAGAGAATAAAAATATAACCATAAATATAGAGATACGACGGAAATAACACTTCATTTCATTAATATCAAAAAACGAGAAAGATGCTTGGCCATGGTAATGGAAATAAAATAGCTAGGGTGCGTAGCGAATCTCTAGAAGATGTGGTGGCTACGGACCTCGGCTGAAATTCTGATAGGCTCGAGGGCCTGTGTCGTGAGAAACAATGGAGAACCCTCAACTTCCCAAAAACCTAACCCTAGGAGATGAAGCGCCAAAACTATGGGCCCCGTTTGGGTAAATTGGTGTTTCAACTTCCCAGGGACGTAACTTTGGCATACTATCTCCGTTTGATGCACATGATACATCATTAGAAAGCTCTATCCGAGGACTACAACTTTTGTGACGATTTTGATGATCAAAATGGCAACAAATTTAATACCCAAAAAACGTCGTTTAGGGCCTAAAAACGGCTCCGGAAGTTCAGGACCCGAAAAACTGCTAAAAATAGTAAGTTATGCCAAAACTGAAAAACTGAAAGAGACAATGGTGGGGGCCCAAGTGGAATAGGCGGGTGGCCACCAATATCCACCTGGATCAGAGGAGGAGGTGGAGAAATTGGACAGGTGTTCTGTCCTGATTTATTTTTTCATTGGGATCAAATGACGTTGTATATAGACAACTATCCCTATAGTGGGATGAGTTAGTGTGAGGACCCAGATCTGCCACTGCCACCTGGTCGTATATGGGGACCCGATGGTGAGTGAAAAATTTCTAATATTTTATGTGCATGTAAAGTTTCTAGAATATTATATGTGATGATGATTCTTTTACTTTTGGTATGCAGATACAACACCGGTAAAACCGGTCATGTACATGGCACGGCCTGTAGTATCAGGGGCCGTAGGGTCTAGTGGATTAAAAGCACAACACAATGAGGATGCAACAACCCTTCTAGAGGATATCCATCATAGATGTGAGAGGCTTCTGACTGGTGTTTCGAAATGAGGTTGGAAGGACTTATATGACTGGTACATAGAGCCATGTATTGGTTTACCCTTGGAATGGCGAGGGGTCATGCATCGTATGGCGATGGTCGGACAGGGCATGCATGATATACGAGTGGCGAGTGTAGAGCCATTGGCTCGGGATCCTATAGATAGTGATTAGTGTGTAGGGGCGGGTGGTGCCCCCAGTTTTGAGTTTTGTAACATGCTATGGGCATGTCATATGTATCAGAGTTAATGAACTCTAAAACATTTTATACGACACATACTATGATATGCATCATTTTGATATTTTTGTGTTATTGTCTTTTGTTAAATGTATGTGTTAAATTCGAATCCAGAATGTGGTTTGTAATGCTATCTACATAGTGATTTTGTGCTCTAGGTACATGACCAAAAGTAATGATTTCAAATTCACGCATCAAAATCTTCACTCGTAAATATCGTCTGAAAAGGATAGGATTATGCACATGATATACACCATTCAATTGCATGACAAGAAGCAGGGAATCTAAATGAACATGAAGGTGGAGGATACGATGTGAAAGGGCATCAGCTAATAAAACTCTCACAGCATCATATTCGGCTCGATTATTGGTAGCAGTACCAATGCATACACCGTTTGAAAGAACAAGTGCCTGCAAAGGGGTAAAAATGGCCCAACCTGCTGAGGCTAAATTTCAGGAGTAGTGAATTTCACCATCAGAAAAGCCGATATAAGGTGTTGATGGGGGGTCCCTCTAAAAGGTGCCACAAGACAATAAATGGGAGGATAAAGAACAAGGTTGGCAACCTAAGCGCATGGTAGAAATCGAAGGCACTCTGTGAAAGGGAGTGATCTGGGTAGGATGTCTACTTCCCACATGCCGCTAGTGAGGGGAAGTGTGGGAGCTACTGGATTTGTAGCTTGAGCTTAGGTTTCATAAATCACCAAAGGTATGGATGATGGCATACCATTTATGGGAAGAAAATATGAAGTCAGGGGGTGGACATAGCTTCCATGATGTCGTCGTCACAACAGGAGGTGGAAGGACAGGAGGAAGGGAGACCACATGATTTGGCAAGGCTACCTGACTCATATTCATGAGAAGAAAGACTCACATGCACATCATCGTGGGGGATGACGTAAGAACAAACAGATAAAGGATCTACTGATGTTGAGCCCAGGGTGTTTGCTGAAAGGAGGTCAAGAGAAAACAACATGAGAAGATTCAGAGGGAGCTTCTGTCGAGGGTCTCAAGGATGATGAAAGGTAGAGGATGGTGGCCTCATGCTCTGTCATTTTTACATCAGGTGGGGAGTGTCAATAGGAGCGAGTAAATCCTCAGTCTAGCCTACAACATAATGTGCAAGAACAGGAGAAGCGGATTGATTCTGTTAGATCTTGTACTCCCAAATTACCTCCAAGGAGGCACGGTAATGTGTAAGGCAGGGACAATGATGGGAGTAATGGCCACGGAGACCACATAAAGCACAAGGTTGCTTCGTTTGAATATTCTTGGTGTTATTTGTTGCAGTTGATGAAGAAGCATATGTTTCAGGGATCGTAGACTCAGGGAACGTGACATTAACCATGGGATTGATGTGAGGCAACTTGGGACAAGTATGGGTGGCATGACTGACAACGTCACACAAAGCACAGGGCTTTGGAGGTAGAGGAGGTGCAGGTTCAGTAACGGAAATTTTTTCCTTTGAGGCCTTTTTGTGAGCTCTGGCCTTCTTACTCGAAGCGGTCACAACAGGAGGCAGATCCTGTATAGGTGGCTGAAACAATGTGACAACGGGAGAAGTTAGGGGGATTGGTTGAACCTAGTGGGGTGGTGGTTGGAGGATAAAGGTACCAAACTAGGAGCCCAATGTTTAAGTTAGGAATAGAGAGGGTGGCCATGAAAGGTGTCATATAGATGCATGGTGGAGGGACTAGGAACGGTATCTAACCGAAGGGGTAATGCCCAGGTGGGACGATTCCTAAATGGTTAAGGCCTGGAGGAACTGACCAAGGAGGAGAAATAGGCTTATGAGTACCAGCTGAAGGTCCAGGAGGAGGAGGTCTAAGAGACTACATTGAAGGGCGAGGGGGCTACTGACTAGTAGAGGTGGGCCTCTTGAGAGAAGCTCGAGACAATTGCATCATGCAAAAATTCGATGAGCTGGGATCAGAGATAGGAGGAGGAAGATCAGGGAATGTACCAAGCAAGGAGGAGTCCTTGTAGACGCCAGGTGAGACACTGGTCAAAGGTTCGACGGTTTGCTTGTTGGCCACCGAAGAAATAGTGGACTCAGGGGAGGTATGAGACTTCGGTTTGTAATACGTCGATTAGTCAATGGTGACTATATTTTCATTATGGGGGAAGGATATTTTGCGGTGAAATGTGGAAGGGATAGTAGACATCGCATAAGTGTAGATAAAACCCAATAGAATGTTGCAATCCAAGGGGGCGTCTATGACTTCTATGTCAACGCAAACCGTCTTTCCCGCAAGAGGGATAGAGCAATTTAAAAATAAGCCAATGGGCTTGGACACGTGGCCATCCCACGCTTGGAGAGCGATCGTGGAAGGAGCCAACTCAAGAGATCTGAGTTGTTTCCAAACCAAAGAGGACATCACGTAGGTGGATGCCCCCTCATCAATAATACACCAAGAAACGTTGGTGTTCCGGATCTTGATTGGGATTTGGAAAGCAATGGAAGTAGGGAGAGGAGGATGTTCTAACCATTCAACACAAAATACAATAAATTGATCATCGGAAGGGTCTACAGTGCCCATGGAAGAAAGAAGATATTTTCATTGTGAAGGGCACGACTGGAGGAGTTTCAGCATTGAAATGGCAGTAGGGGATTGTGCCAAATCATTGAATATGCTATACGAATGGGTTGCTTTTCCAGACACAGCATTTTGGCACAGTGGACCCTTAGGGTTCTTGGTATGAACCTTCACCCTAGGCTTAGGGATCTTCAAGGGTCCATTAGGTGTCGAAAGAGGCTCTGTAGCGACCGAAGGAGGTGGCTCGGGGATAGACGTAGCGGGAGGCTTTTTGTACTGACGGGACCGAGTCTGAAGATTGATGTCTACGGTTGAAGTTTGATAAGATTTCAAAATGATAATCTGGTCATCGAGGGTACCAGACAGAAGAGGTTGGATAAAAGTGTGGTATACAGGAGGTTGGGAAAATAGAGGAGGCATGCCATACCCTAAATACATGCTACCAAGAGAGGAAGATGTGTAGGAGGTGCTGCGCGCCCCCCCCTGAGGAAAATTAGAGCCCATGGGAGGTTGAGCAATGATGACACACACATGGAACCAAGGAAAAAGAGATCGACAAGGGCAGGGAGGTGCAAGATAAACCGATTACAATGTCGGAACAATGGCAGAGAGGTGAAGGATCAATTGATTTCAATGTTTTAGAGTCTTTTCTTGGCGGTGTTAACCAAGCACTTTTTATCTTACGGTGTATGTGTAAAAGTGTGTAAATTTTAATTTTTAAACCCAGACATTTGTAGAGAAAAAGAAAAAGTGCTTTTGTATAGCTGAAAGTAAACCTGCAAATGAAAGTATATGGGCCTGTAAAACATAAAATAAACAGTTAACAATGCAATAATATAAACCCAAGAAGGTGGGCCTCTCAACAACTAGTCTATAGGTGAGTGAAAAAATTAATCAAAACACACAAAAATATCCAATATATCTAAGGTCAAAAGGGACATGGATCTAAAGGACAAAATCTGCTGGCAAGTCGTGCAAAAACAACAACAAATCAGAGGAAGAATTGATCTAAAAAGAGGTGGAGAAAGGATATCTCTGGGAGGGAAGTGGAGTGCCCCTTGAGGGAAAACCCAAACAAAGCTAAATGTGGATATTTGAATGGATAAAAATCCAATATAAAGTGGATCTAAAGATGAGGTATCAGATCTGAAAAAATGGTTGAAGACTCTGAAATTTCAGACAACCTACAACAACAAACACTCTTCCACAAAACGTGGAGGGTACTAAAGCCCTAGGGGGCTAGGTTCCCACTTAATTGAGCGAAACAGAACAATTACAGGTCCAAAATAGGCAGAAATGGAGGTCAGACAACCCTGCACAGAGGCTCAACAAAACCCATAAAAATTTCAGAAAAATCCCTACAGAAAGTCCAGGTCACATTTTTTGACCTGTTTTTAGCAGAGGTTGGACTTTTTCAGCTGTAAAGTGTGCCCTGGAGGTCCAAGTCACAGGTTTTGGGTAGAAAAATGTGACCTGCACTTCCGGCACTCTCAGCGGTAGGTTTCAGAAAAAATTTCGTCTTAGCTGCGGCTGATGTCTGTCACCTGCGCAATGGATCTGAAAACACACGGAAGTTAGAATTTTTATCGTTTTAGGGTTTTATTGATTAAAAACAACATCAAGAATAAGAAAAACAAGGGGCTGAAGAGAAATCCTAGTGTTTGAAGCAGTTGGATATGCAAGGATCAGAAAAATGACAGTGGTCATAAAGGTAAACTCGTGTGGAGTCGCCATTTGTTAGTGTGAATCTTGATTTGAGGTGTACGAAAAAATACCACTTTCGCTACACATAACAAAGAATCTGCAAAATATTATAAATGACTGTTTAAGATCTCGATCGCATGATGATCAGAAAGGTTTAAAAATCTAGATTTGTGCATTAGAAGACATTAAATAGTAGAAAAATAAGATTTACTCCATAGATCCAATAGACAAGACAAGAATATATCCAATGAAATTTTTATTAATGGCACCTGGGAGGAAAACACAAGAGGGTGTTCCCTTTTCTCCGCAATGGGATGGGTTCTTGTAAGTCCTCAGCACTTTAGATTTAGAATTCCTCTCTCTTGATGGTGTAGAAAACCCAAACAAAAATGGAAAAATATGGCTATGATAATGGATCAATAGCCAAACCAAGAGTTGAGATCCAAAGTGATCTTTAGGTAACAAAAGGTGACAAATGAATGGGAAAACTCTTCTATTTATAACAAGATATTGAGTTAGTCTAGATATTGGTGCATAATTAAAATATTATTAATAAAATAAAGATCCAAATTTTATAGAATATTTTATTATATTTGTTGGAGGGAAAAGGAATTTGACTTGAGTCAAATCCCCTTATTTGTAAATAATGAATAAATAAATTATTTGTTTATCATTTTAAGCATATGGTTGTGTAATAACCAAATAAATAATGATTTATTTAATTATTTAAGGCAGATTGAGTCATTTTTAACCAAGAATATTATTTAAGTAATGTTTAAATAATTATTCTTAGAAAATAATAAGATAAATAATGATTTATCTAATTAATTTTCGTGTTTTGGGTTAAATATAACCAGGAATATTAATTAAAATATTGTTTAACTAATTATTCCTTGAGGAAAATAAAACAAATATGGATTTATTTCATGTTTCCCCATGGGGTTTCCTGTTTAGACCATAGAAAACTTAATAAAGGTGGTTTACTAAGTTATTTTTTATATTGAATGTGATTTTACTTGGGGTAAAAATTTTCTTACCTGTTGTACTTGGGTCCATCTAATAACAATGGATTAGATGACCAAAAAATGGTGTAACACGGTGGTCACGGAACGAAGCGCACACCCTTATGTTGGGTCGTGTGCACCTGCACACTCATGGTGTTGGTTGGAAGGCTCTCCATTCGACCCATTTTGAAACACGGACCAAGGAGTATAAAATGTCTGTGAGTCAGCAGGTTTGAAAACCTGCAAGGCACAAGGAAGCTAGCAGGGAAGATCCCTTCTCTACAGAGGGTGCATCGTCGATTGACCTTGAGCTTATGCAAAGGGTTCGAGTGTGATCACACCTATTGGGATGCTAAATATGGTGAGCTATTCTTGAGCAGGGCTAAGCCAGAGGAAATTATGGTGGAGGCTGATAGAGATACTGACGTGAAAATCATTCATCTGACTTAGCTATAGGGGTGAAAGACTAATCAAACCATCTACTAGCTGGTTTCCTCCAAAGTTTCCATTAGGATAGTTGGAGCTCATGCGCGAGTTTTATCGGGTAAATAAAATGATTAGAGGCATCGAGCGCATAATTCCCTTGACCTATTATCACTTTAAATAGGTAAGAGGGTGTGGTTGCTCCATTGAGCCATGCCATGGAATCAAGAGCTCCAAGTAGGCCATTTTTGGTAAGCAGAACAAGCAATGCAGGATGAACTGAAATTTGAGTTACGGTGTCAAATTGCGGACTAACCTAGATCCCACAAAGGGTGTTGGCTGATTAAGACAGTAGGACGGTAGTCATGGAAGTCGAAATCCACTAAGGAGTATGTCACAACTCACCTGTCAAATCAACTAGCCCCGAAAATGGATGGCGCTGAAGCGCGCAACCTATACTCGACTGTCAGAGTAATTGCCTAGCTTCGATGAGTAGGAGGACGTGGGGGTTGTTGATAAACCTCAAGCATGAGCTTGGGTAGATGAGACCCCGGTGCATGTCTTGCTAGTAGTAGCAAATATTCAAATGAGAAATTTGAAGACTAAAGTGGGAAAAGGTTCTATGTGAACAACACTTGGGCATGGGTTAGTCAATAATAAGAGATGAGGAAGCCTTGTATCAAGGGTGCACTCTGCATGAGAATCTAAATGGAATCGAGTTAATATTCCTGAACCGAGACATGGTGGCAGGCAGAAACGTTAGGAAATATGGAGACGTCGTCGGGGGCCCCGAGAAGAGTTATCTTTTCCTTTTAACATTTTCCCACCCTAGAATCGGTTCACCGTGTGATAGGGTCCAACAACTGTAAGAGCACCGCACATCTTGCACTCTCCAATGTGCCCTCATTGGCCCTTTAAAATCTGTAGGACCAAGTACCTTTCATGCCCGGTCATACTCATAAATGCATTAGGTCTCCAAGGTGAACAACCTCTGGTCATTAGAACAATGTAGGTAAGGGAAGTAGGAAAAATAGATCTGTAAATTCGGGAAAAGGATTGGCTTTAAGGGATGGGCCTAGAGGTCTGTGCCCTAAAATCATGGGCTGTCGGCAGTCTGCCTAAGTTTCTCTCATTGTGAGGGCGAGCAGTCACATGCTGATTGGGCTATAAGCGTAGAATGCCCCCTCTCGGGGGCTTTTCCCATAGGCGGTGAATAGTCAACTCAGAACTGGTATGGACAAGGGGAATCCAACTTATTTAATTAAAATAAAACATTCTGATGGTCCCTGTGGATGATGATGCAATTTGATTTATGTCCAGTTATCTGAATGAAAAAGTGAATAAATTCAACCAAGCGCAGGTAAATGGTGTGAGTAACTATGAGTCTCTTAAGGTATCCAAATTCCTTGTCATCTAATTAGTGACACGCATGAATGGATTAATGAGATTCCCAATGTCCCTATATACTATCTAACGAAACCATAGCCAAGGGAACAGGCTTGGAAAAATCAGTGGGGAAAGAAGACCATGTTGATATTGACTATAGTCCGATTTTGTGAAATGACTTGAGAGGTGTAAAATAAGTGGGAGTCGTTTTCGGCGCAATTGAAATACCACTAATTTTAACATTATTTAACTTATTCCATGGGGTAGAGACGGGTAACTACTAATTTTTTTGGCCTTAAGGCACATTTTGGCAAGTCGATACAGGCAGAAGGAATTTTTAGGTGGGAAGTTGGATTGGGGAAGCACATCTGTTAAAAGATAACGCAGGTATCCTAAGATGAGGTCAACAAGAACATAAATTTCATGTGGAATAAAAGGGTAAAATCTCATTTTATTTTTATTTTCAATATGAATATAGGCCATGAAAGCATGGCCTATCGATCCTTTAAACTTCAAAATTTGAAGCTAGAGGTGTCAGAAAAGTTACCACAGGGATAAATGGCTTATGACAGTGAAGCGTTCATAGCAACGTTGCTTTTTGATCCTTCGATGTTGGCTCTTCCTATCATTGTGAAGAAAAATTCACCAATTGTTGGATTGTTCACCCACTAATAGGGAACGTGAGCTAGGTTTAGACCATCATGATATAGGTTAGTTTTACCCTATTGATGCACACTTCAATATCAATTCAACTTAGTATGAGAGGAATCGTTGATTCACACAATTGGTCATCGCACTTGGTTGAAAATCAAGTGGTGTGAAGCTACCGTTTCAGACTATGACTGAACGCCTCTAAGTAAAAATCCATGCTACAAGTGGTGCATGTCACTTTTCGACTATATCTATACCCACAGTAGGGGCATCTCTTTCTCACCCCAGGGGCCCGTGTCATTTGCAAACCGCGATTGTGAAGCATCTCGGTCGCAGCAGCTTTGAAGTTCAATTTCAAATGGTCATTGAGAAGAATCATTTGCAGATGACTTAAATACACAATGGGGTATTGTAAGTGGTAGAGTGGCCTTGCTACCACTATCCACTGAGATTCATACCTTGGTTGGCTCAATTTAGAGCTTCACTCTTTTCACTTTATTCAAAATTTGGACAATTATCTCCGTTGCACCTTTTGGCCCCTGTCCTTCATTAAAACATCGTTTCTTTTGTTCACATCTCAAAAATGAATTTATTACTTGGGGGCAAGAAATTTGGGGTTTCCATGCCACATCTGTGAGATATATTGCAAGTCTGTGGAACTTGTGCTGGGTGGTGACATGTTGCTGCATGGCCAAAGCTCTACCGCCCAAGTACGGGGAACACAACGGGTGTGCCTTCATTTAACATCACAACGTGAAATTACCCTAAGCCTATGGAACTTGGGGTTTTTGTGTCCTCCTGTGCCCTTGAGGGAAACACACAGGGGAAATTGGGGTTTCCATGCCATGGCACACAATGGAGGGTCGCGCCCAAGCCTGGGAAACTTTAGGTTTCCATGTCCCACCCCTGACTGAAACTGCGGGTTTCCATGTTTTATGACACACTAGAAACTCGAGGTTTTCACTAGATCCTGGCATAGGTAACTTTGGGTTTCCATCACGATGGAAACCACTGCCCGAGTCTAGGGAACTAGAGGTGTTTCAAAACTGCGACCCAAGCCTTTGGGGAAATTGGGGTTTTTTCCATGTCGCGGCGAGTACAAACTTGTCACCCAATTCAATTAAACTTGGCGATTTCCATTTCGCCACACGACGGAAAACTGGCCCATTTTGGAGAAACTCGGGATTTCCATTTTGTGGCATGGTGGAAAATTTCCCAAGTCTAGGAAACATAGGGTTCCCATGTCCCGCCGTGATGGAAACTACAACCCCAGCATGGGGTACTTGGGCATTCCATGTCGTAGCATGATGGAAACTTCCACCCAAGTATGTGGAACTTGGGGTTTCCATGTCGTGCCACAGCTAAAATTGTTGCCCAAGTATGGGGAACTTCGAGTTGCCATGTCATGGCGCGATAAAAAGTACCGCCTAGGTCTACGGAGCTCGGGGGTTCCCATTTTTTGTGGCACGACAAAAACTGCCCTATTCCAGGAAACTTGAGGAGTTCCATGTCCCGCCATGATAGAAACCATGGCCTCGGTGCGGGGAACTCGGGTTTCTATTTCACGGAACGATGAAAAACCACCCAAGTCTACATAAATTTGGGGCTTTTTTTTCATTGCACAAAGGAAACCGCCTAATTCTGGAAACCTTGCAGTTTCCATATCCCACCCCGACAAAAACCACTGCCTGAGTGCAGGGAAATTACGTTTCCATGTTGTGGCATGACAAAAATTGCCAAAGTTTATGGAACTCGTGGTTTCCATTACATGGCACGACGAGGAACCACCCAATTCTGGCGAACTTGGGGCTTCCATTTCGCGCTGCAATGGAAATTGCTTCCCTAGTTTGTCTTTGAAACTTGTGGTTTTCATTCCTCGTTGCAATGGAATTCATCCAAGTGCGGGGAAGGTTGGGTTTCCTCACCCTGCTATGACGATAATCACCCAAATTTGTGAAATCTAAGGTTTCCATGTCCCTGCTCAATGGACATCGCCCAATTATACATCCACCGTGATGGAAACCGCCCCTGTAAGACCGACGAGCTCAGGATGATTACCGAGGGTGTTGGAAGCATTTGGTGGACATGCAATGAACAAAGGTCAATGAAGTGATGAAAACCATGACTAAATTTTAGATGCGCACTGACGGACCAAAACAATATTTGACTATTATGCGATGTTATCATGGTGACCATGTGACGTTTACGACCGATGTGCATAAAAAACGTCCAAAATTGGCTAAGTGTTGGATTGGAGGTTTATAGGCTAGCCGTGGTGGTGAGCTAACATTAAGGAGGAAACATGACATCGTAACCTTATTAGGTCGGCCTTATATGGGTCAAACCCCACCCATGGAAGTAATGTGTGGGAAAATGCACATATAAAAGGATGAAGTGCGATGGATGATAAAGGAAAGGAGGAAGGACATCAACATCTTGTTGATTCCACCATTGGCAAGCTAAGGCATGAGCTAGAGAAAAGGTCAAGGGTGGAGGGCGAAGCTGCAGCAAGGAAACATAGTCTTGGTCGAGTCAGGTTAAAATGCGATTGGCGTTCACCCACAGGTCGATTTGGGTTCCTTTGACAGGGTCCATGAGGTGTAGTGTTTATGGCAGGGTTGGGTCATGTTCCATCAGTAGGACACGTGCAAAACAGTGTTCATGGTAGGAACGTTCAGGTTGAGTCAGGTTTGTGTAGCGCGCCTGCATTCAAGACATGTGGAACAGTGTTTGAAGGCACAGAGGTCATTCAGAAGGGTCAGGTTAGGTGGAACGCGTCTTGAACGCATTAAAAAAACACATGTGGACCATGATGCCAGTGACTCGCGTGCAGACTTAGTAATGGGAGTTTCCCCTCCCTTGAATGTATGGGCATTCATGTGTTTTGATATTGATGTTTATTGCTATTTTATTTCTACACAATGAAACTCTGGAAGATTAATTAAACAAGCCTTGAGTTAGGGGTAGTCTACTTATTGAGTATTTGAAAAGAGAAAAATAAGGTACTGCCACACCCATATATAGAGTGGTTGGGAGACTACCACAGGTATAGGGGCCTGGCAGTTGGCATCAAAGCTACCTTTTCATGGATTTTTTATTGTTGAGCAGGCATACAGTAGTAGTGTTGCAGGTGGTATTGAAGCTTGATGGATGAGTTTGTCTCATTGGAAATGAGCTTCAAATAAATTGAAGAGAGGTCAAAGGAAGTGGCAAAGGAGTTTGATGAGAGGAGTAAGAACATTGATATATTGTGCAAGAGGAGGAAATTTGACACAAACAAATATGAAATCTTTTGAATTATGAAGAAAGTGCAAATTATTAGAGAAGAAATGGACATGGTGGAAGAAGAGTGAAGGAATTTAATTAATAAGCTTCTCAAACTTAGAGACCTTGGAAAGATGAAGCATGGTGGCATGAAGCCCACTATGGCTGAACCAAAGGATGTTGTAGATGTGATTGAAGTCAAGGAGGAACTTGCTAAAAAATTTGGACCAAGACCAAGCACATTACAAGCATTGATGGTTGATGATTCTCACAAGGGTGCTGCAGATGTGGTAAAAGTCAAGGATGGACTTGATGAACAGGATGGACCAGGGCCAAGCACATTGCAAGCATCGGTGATGGATGATTCTTGGGAGGATTTTAAGGATGAGGATATGATAAAAGAAGAACTTGTGGAACAATTTGAACATGTACCAAGCACATTGCAGGCATTGGGGGATGAACCACATGAAAATGTTGCTGAAGTGACAATGATCGAGGAGGAACTTGATGAGTAGGCAGTATGAGGATCAAAAGCATTGCAGACATTGATGAGGATGGAGGACACTAACTTAGAGAGTCTTCATGAAGATATGAATTATGCTTCAATTGAACATTTTGGAGATGGACCATATGGAGGGATGAGGAAGAAGCTGGATTCTTTGCCAATACCATGGAGGAACTTTCCTTGGATGACTTTGATGGAACCTTGTACATTGGAGAAGCAAGGAGCATTTTTTGTTGCAGACCTTGATAGGGAAATTTTGGACCTTGATCTAGTAGGTTAAAATGCTCATGACAAGGGTGGAACTTGTTGATCTTTCCGATGGATATGGGTCATGCTTAGCCACATGGAAATTGGCTAGGTGTCCGACATGACTCATGGACTGCCTTGGTTGCAGGGCACATTGTTTGCATATACTTCCTCATGGCTTAAAATCAAGAAGGAACTCTTGGTGCATATTGAAGCTGGGGTGAATGTAGCTTCATGGACCTGAGTCTAGGATGATAACCAAGGGAATTGGAAGCGTTTGGTGGACATGTCACGAATGACAGTTGAAGAAATGATGAAAAAATCAACCTGTAAAAGGCCTAAAAAATCCTCCCTTGACCTTCTTCCCAACTTGCCATGTCTTGTTATGCAGCTTCAATCCTGACCAATGTATTTCCCTTCCAATGTTTCACTAAGATGAACCAATATAATTTCCATGCTTCTATAGCAACTGTACCCCTATTGTTGTATTGAAGCTAAGTTGTGACCGCTCCTATGCCTTGTGCATGTTCATGTAACCCGTTTTTCGTTTTATCCCTTGTGCCTTTTTTTGGGCAAGTTGGGTTGGGTTTTGTGTGGGCACCCAAGGAAATGCATTTGGGTTGGGTCATGCCATGTGAGGGTGTCCAAGGAAATGAATATGGAGGGTTCGGGTCAGGTCGGGTCATGTGAGGGCACCCAAGGAAATGTGTTTGGGTCGGGTCATGTTAGGGCACCCAAGGAAACGTGTTCGGTTGGGTCAGGTCAGGTCGTGTTGTGTGAGGGCACCCAAGGAAATGTGTTCAGGTGGTTCTGTTTAGGTCATGTCATGTGAGGGTGCCCGAGGAAATGTGTTCAGATAGGTTGGATCAGGTTGGGTGGTGTCGTGAGAGGGCATACATGGAAATGCATAAGGGCGGGTGGGGTACGGTCAGGTCAAGTCGGGTCGTGTGAGGCACTAAAGGAAATGCGTTCGAGTCAGGTCAAGTCAGGTCATGTGAGGGTGACTGTATAGAAAATTATAAGTTGTGACCACCTGTCTACCTTGTGCATGTTTGTGTGACCCGTTTCCAATTTTATCCTTTGTGCCTTTGTTCGGGTAGGTCAGGTCGAGTCGTGTCGTGTGAGAGCGCCCAAGAAAACATGTTAGGCCTAGGTTGGGTCGGGTCGTGTGAGGGAGTCCGTATAAAAAATGATAAGTTGTGACTACCCGTGTGCCTTGTGCACGTTCATGCAACCCATTTTCCATTTTCTCCCTCATACCTTTGTTCAAGTGGGTCGGGTCATGCCATGTGAGGGCGCCCAAGGAAAGGCATTTAGGCCGGGTCAGGTTGGGTGATGTGAGGCTGCCCAAGTAAAAAAATTTGGGTCGAGTTGGGTTGGGTGATGTGAGAGACGTCGTATCAAAAATGCTAAGTTGTGACTAACCATTTTCCTTGTGCACATTCGTGCGAGCCATTTTCCTTTTACTCCTTTATGCCTTCATTCGGGTAGGTTAGGTCATGCCATGTGAGGGCGAGTAAGGAAATTTTTTTGGGTCATGTTGGGTCAGGTTGGGTCATGTGAGGGAGGTCATATAAAAAATGCTAAGTTGTGACCGCTTGTGTGCCTTGTGCACATTCGTGCGACCCATTTTTTCATTTTCTCCCTTGTGCCTTCATTTGGGTCAGGTTGGTTCAGGTCAGGTTGTGTGAGGGTGCCCAAGGAAACACATTTGGGTTGGGTTGGGATGGGTCAAGTCATGTGAGGGTACCAAAGGAAACACATTCGAGTCAGGTCGGGGTATGTGAGGGTGCCCTATGAAATGCGTTCATGTCGGGTAGTTTCGTTTGAGGGTGGTCGTATCAAAAATGCTAAGTTGTGACCACCCGGGTGCCTTGTGCACATTCGTGCGACCCATTTTCCATTTTCTACCTTATGCCTTTGGTCGGTCGGGCACGCCATGTGAGGAAACGTGATGAAATGTGTTCGGGTTAAGTAGTTTAGTTTGAGGGTGACCATATCAAAATTTCCAAGTTGTGACTGCCTAGGTGCCTTGTGCACATTCGTGCAACCCATTGGTCATTTTCTCCCTTGTGCCTTCATTCAGTTGAGTGCACCGAGTCATGTCATGTGAGAGTGCCCGACGAAATTTTTTTGGGTCGGGTGGTTTTTTTTTACGGCGGTCGTATCAAAATTGCTAAGTTGTGACTGCCCGTGTGCCTTGTGTATGTTCGTGTGGCCAATTTTCCATTTTCTCCCTTGTGCCGTCGATTGGTCGGGCACGCTGTGTTGTGCCATGTGAGGGCACCCAATGAAATGTGTTTAGTTCGGTTCATTTCGTTTGAGGGCGGCAGTATCAAAGCATCTAAGTTGTGACAGCCCGGGTGCCTTGTGCACGTTCGTGCAACCCGTTTTCTATTTTCTCCCTTGTGCCTTCATTCGGTTGAGCACGTCATGTCACACCATGTGAGGTCGCCTGAATAAATGTGTTCAGGTCAGGTCGTTTCCTTTTAGGGTGACCGTATCAAATTTTCTAAGTTGTGACCACTCGGTTTCCTTGTGCACGTTCATGCAACCCATTTTCCGTTTGTTGCCTTGTGCCCTTTTTCGGTCGAGCACGTCGTGTCGTGCCACGTGAGGGATCTTGATGAAACGTTTTTAGTTCAGGTCATTTCATTTGAGGGCGGGCATATCAAATTTTTGAAGTTGTGGCCACACAATTTTCTTATGGACATTCGAGTGACCCATTTTCTGTTTGCTCCCTTGTGCCTTCGTTCGGTAGGGTGCGTTGTGTCACCCTGTATGAGGGTGCCCAATGAAACGCTTTCGGGTCAGGTCATTTCATTTGATGGAGGCTGTATAAAATTTGGTAATTTTTGACTGCCTGAGTACCTTGTGCACATTTGGGTGGGCCATTTTTTGTTTTCTCCCTTGAACCTTCGTTCGGTCGGACGCGCCGTGTCGTGCCGTGTGAGAGCACCCAACGAAATGTGTTTGGGTTGGGTTGTTTCATTTGAGGGTGTCCATATCAAATTTTCTAATTTGTGACTATCCAGGTGCCTTGTTCACATTCATGTGACCCATTTTTCATTTTCTTCCTTATTCCTTCATTCGGTCGAGTGCACCGTGTCGCGCCGTGTGAGGGCGCACAACAAAACACGTTTGGATTTGGTCATTTCCTTTGAGGGTGGTCATATCTAATTTTCTAATTTGTGACCACACGGGTTCCTTGTGCATGTTCGTGTGGCCCCTTTTCCATTTTATCCCTTGTGCCTTCATTCGGTCGGGCGTGTCGTGTGAGGGCGCCCAACGAAATGCGTTCGGGTCGGGTCTTTTTGTAATATTCCCAAATGGGAAAAGCAGGAGTATAGTGGAAAATGATGGAACAATAAAAAATATCATCATTTATAATGAAAGAGGCCAATATGGAGACCTTTCATAGGTTATTACAACAGAAAAATATATGCAAAATATGGCGCATAAGATGCATAACAGGAAATACAAACCTTCATTGACTAAAATGCCTCAATAAGAGGTGTTGCAACCATATATAAAATCTGGAAAACCCTTAAAATGTTATTTTAATGGCTCTGAAACAAATATATATTATACATCATATATAGAGCAGATATGTCCCTCAAAATTTAGATCTATATCAGATCCATGCACTATACAAGCTCCTCTATAGAACCCCCCTTGGGGTTTTTAGCAAAACACCAAGTAAAAGATGTATATCTGAGATCTAAGACTGCATATCTACTGAAAAATACAGATTCAGAAAGTTTGGCTGATCTGATATGATCAATAAAATAGCCTCCTCCAATAAATCCTCAAAGTGAAGGGTAGATCCCCAACACTAGAAAATCAGCGCTCCAAATGGTGTGCCAAATCACCCTATAACTCCACCTACAGAAATAACGTAGATATAGAAGTAAATTGTGTTGTAGGGATTAAAATATGGTTGGCCTGATGCCAATATCTAGAAAATGAGCTCAAATCCCTCCAATACTATCCTCCCAATAAAGTAGAAACCTCCTCCACTAAAAAGGAGCACTGATATGGCCTAGATCTGAAAGATCTAGTCTCCACTTACTGCAGCTTACAAAAACAACCAAATCCTCAACATGATCTATGCTATAGTTGAAATAATCAGCTTGGCCCTAAGCCAAATAGTGGAAAATGAAATAAAAACTCTCCCAAGAGCTATTGAATGGTAAGAGGTGGGATTCCTGATCAGGAACACCCAATGCTAAACTACATTCAATCTTAGCTAAACAGCAAGAGAAATATATATGTCTAAATAGACCATATATTTAGAAAATATCATATACATCAACAACCTTATAATTTTGCCATCCTTTTCATTTTATAATTCAAGAGGTTTCAAACCCTAAACCACATCCAATGATAGCACACATTTTACACAAATTATCTCCATATAAAATTGTGTTGTCCCTCATTGATGGCCACTCTTCCATGGCAACACTGTAGATTTGTTCAAGGTTGACCTAGTTAAAGTGATCTAGCCCCTTTCACACCAAGAGTGCTTCAATTAACCTTCCAAGATTTGTCTATTTCACATTTAGCATTGATTTATTCATTATTAAGGAGAAATACAGACCTCCTTTTTCATCTTATTCTTTAAACAAAGAAGAAAAACAAAAATGAATATTCCAATTAGCTCATGACTAATTGGTAATATTACAGTCCTCCCTTCCCAAATGTTACTTGTCCTAAAGAAACTGATAAGGTGAGTGCTGCAACTCTTTCCTTCCTTCATTGGTGACACCAAAATGTGATAAGCTTCCCTCATAAGCTAAGTGTTCACCAATCCATCCCTCAATGAATTTTTCCTCCAAAGTTCTGATGAAATGTAAATAATACATCCCATAAGGAGACAATAGCTCAAATGAAACAAACATGATTTTCCCAATGTTCTCCCTGAAACATGTAGCATAAGGTACATGGAGAATCTCCATCCCATAGGGCACATACATTCCTCCCATCCTCCCTCCATACATTCCCATAATAATTACAAGTACATCATCAATGTATGGGATCAAAATTACATACATGCAAACATAAATATTTGCATATTATGGAGGTGGGTCATACTCCCAAATGTGGAACCAACGTAGTGCATCTCTTAACTGCATTAGATCATGATGTGATAAGTGGTTTCCCCACCACTTACTTGATGCCCAATTCATATCACCATGACTGAAAGTGTGAGATATATTTGGTTCCTTTGGAGTGCACCCACAATGATATAATATCTCCCTTTGATCTCCAAGGGAGTGGCCATGTTCAGAAATTTTTGTGGCCCAAAGTTGGCCATGAAGTTTGTATGGTATTTTACTCCTCCTTGGAGATATGGCCTGCATACACATAGTAAAATAATGCATATTTTCATCAAATAAAATAGTAGGTACACAAGCATGTCTATCACCAAAGTTCCTCCTTAAATAAATGGAGTGTTGTATAGATATATCTCCTTTCTCACAAGAAGAAAGAGATGGCTGAATTAACTCTTTTATAGAATAATGTTGCTGTCCCAACTCCACATGGTTCATGCATATTTTAAAACTTTTATTTAGCTATCCTTCAAAGCCCTTCCAAGTATATCTCCTCATGATGAGGTTGTATAATTTCATGGAATAGGTGCGGCTGAAAAAGAACGCTTCATAAACTCTTTGTAGTAGCTTCTTCTTGGGCTTGGAGGCTCTGGATTAGAATATCCTACCATGATAATAGATTACTCTTTCTTGGACTGAATATCCCTCTTCATGTAGGTGGTCATGAAGTATCATGCATGTACAAAGATCCTTGGAGTAATCCACCAACAGTGGAGATCTCCAATATGGATCAATCTCCCATAGTGATACCGTTGATGATCTATCAAAAGGAATGGCTGTTATATGGCTTCTTTCCTCCTCAAAATCTCCCATGCCAAAGGTATATTATGGAAGGTTGCTATTCCCTCCTTGCTTCCCTTCTTGCATATTCACATGCTAAAATGAAGATGGAAGTTCTTGGAAGTTAGTCTCCCATGGAAGGTTGTCATCTATCCAAAACCTTCTTGGTTTTGCCAAAGTATGCATGTGTAGCCACCATATTCTATCATGTATGGAAGATTTCTCTCCAAGTGAGATCATCTTCTAAGTGTCCATAGCCAAGGAATGATCTCCTTGCCCCATGATGGTGTCATCCTCCAATCTTGCAGCATTTTCTCTCAGCGCAGTATGAGATGAGAGAGTGGGTAATGGTAATAGTGGAAAAACATCTTCCTCCTCTTTGAACCTACCGAATATTTCCAGCGTTGTATCTTGGTCTTCTAATGCTTCCATCCTTCCTGGATATATGAATGGAGCATTAATATTTGAGACATCTCCCACCAATTCTGGATCAGGTGGTCTCCTAGGTGGTTTACCAAAAGATAGTGATGTCTCATGGACCATTCTCATGTGCATAATATATGGGATCATCATATCCCTTCTTCCCTTGTGAAAATTCATCCTTGTTTCCTGTGTGGAAGTTTCATGATCATTTTGTATCACACTAAAGGATGCAAGAGTGCTTCTAATTGGAGCAATTGCTCCATCCTCACCTCCATGTGGAGGTGGATCATCTCCTTCTATGTCAACGTTGTGACACCTCCTTCATTCTTCTTCTTCTTCCTCCTCATAATCTAAGAAGACCTCTATGTAATGTGATTTTCCACCTGCACATCTATGTCTAGGTTCCCATGACTCTTGGCAAGTGAAGAAAATCTTCCTTCTCCTTAGATCTCTCTAGAAATCATCATCAATAGGATTTTTGTGTGAGCTCTCCTTTGAAGGAGCAGCATTTTCTTCTTTTCCCTTCGATGGAAAAGAGGGCTTATGTTGAAATGTTGCCTTTGGCTTTGTTAAGGCATCTCGCTCTCTAGCTCTTTCAATAACATCATGTACGGTAGTGGGCTTGGTATATTTACCAACCCATGAAGAGGTTCATCTAACCCATCAATGATCATGTACACCCTTCTTGCTGCAGATAAATTAGGAACCATTACAAAAAGTCTTAAAAATTCAGAGATGTAAGTTCTTGCATTACCTAATTGTTTCAACTCTGCAAGCCCCATGAATGGTGCTTCAGGATATTTTCTATCAAATCTTTCCACCAGCCTTCTAGTGAACTCTGAATAAGAAGTCACATTGGCATGACCCAATGTAGACAAGCCATGCAACCACCAGTCATGTGCTTCACCTTCAAGGTGCAGCGTTGCAATATTATTGGCTTCTATTTCTGGAACCTGTTTCAGCTAAAAGTATATGTCAAGAATTTCTACCCAAGATTTGGGAAAACACCTGGATAAGCCATCAAAATTGGGTAAAAGAATCTGCCCATAGCATGGTGTCGATCACGATTCTGAATGAATCCACCACTTCTATGATGATGCCTTGGTATTCTATTGTCCTTTATTTGACAAAACTCCTGAAAACTCAAGTGATGTTTGAATCTCTGAGTTTGAGATTCATACTCCATAAAATAGTATTAAAGGGATTCGTGCTCTTCAAACCCTTCATTTCCCACATCCAAAAATGTAGGCATGGTAGAGCGTTGGGAAACTTGTGGTTGATGCACTAGTTGATCATTCTAGTGATGAGACATGCCAAAGCCTTCTCCATGATGAAATCCTTTAGGGGATTACTTGAATCTATCCATCCTAATATCTTTGATCTCTCTAGAAATGTCTTGCATGGCTCTAAGAAGGATCTTAGGGAACTCCTTCTCTTCATCTTCACCTCCAGATAAAGGGCTTTTACCCTTGTCTTCTTTGTCATTTGTATAATCAAAATTTGTGTGGCTTCTTCTTTGATACCTCTTATCTTTGTCAGTAAGAGGCTCTCCTTCTTCAGATGACATATTGGCATTTAGAATGCACAGGTTGTGCCAAGATGATGCTCAGATACCACTG
Source organism: Pinus albicaulis (assembly GCA_034641835.2). NCBI lineage: Eukaryota > Viridiplantae > Streptophyta > Pinopsida > Pinales > Pinaceae > Pinus > Pinus albicaulis. The sequence goes on from CM076570.1 coordinate 47,443,544, forward strand.
TAATATTCCCAAATGGGAAAAGCTGGAATATAGCACAAAATGATGGAACAATAATGTAGATCATCATTTATAAATAAAAAGGCCAAAATGGAGACCTTTCATAAGTTATTATAGCAGCAAAATATATGTAAAAGATGGCCCATACAATGCATAATAGGAAATACAAGCCTCCAATGACTAAAATTCCTCAATAAGAGGTTTTGCAACCATATATTAAAGATCGAAAACCCTTACATAATTATCTTATTGGCTCTGCAATAGAAATAGATTATAAATAAGATCTAGAGCAGATATGTGCCTCAAAATTTAGATCTATATCAGATGCATGCACTATAAAAGATCCTCTATAGAATGCCCTTTGGGGTTTTCAGCAAAACACCAAGTACAAGATGTACATCTAAGATCTAAGACTACAGATCTACTTAAAAATGTATATCTAGAATTCATGTCTGATCTGATATGATCAATAAAATAGCCTCATCCATTAGATCCTCAAAGTGAAGGGCAGAGCCCCAATGCTAGAAAATCAGCTCTCCAAATGGTGTGCCAAATCACCCTGCAACTGCACCTACAGAAATAACACAGATCTAGAAGTAAAATTCGTTGTAGGGATCAAAATATGGTTGGCCTGATGTCAATATCTGAAAATGAGCTCAAATCCCTCCAATACTGTCCTCCCAATGGAGTAGAAACCCCCTCCATTGAAAAGGAGCACTAAAATTTCCTACATATGAAAGATATAGTCTCCACTTATTACAGCTTGCAAAAACAGCCAAACCCCCAATAGGATTTGCGCTGTAGTTGAAAAAAGAAGCTTGACTGTAAGCCAAATAGTGGACAGTGTAATAAAAACTCGCCCAAGAGCTAATCAATGGGAAGAGGTGGGATTCCCGATCAAGAACACCCAATGCTAAACAACATTCAATCTCAGCTAAACGGTAAGAGAAAAATATATGTATAAACAAATCATATATTCAGAAAATATCATATACATCAACAACCTTCTAATGCTTCCATCCTCTTACTTTTATAAGTCAAGAGCTTGAAAACCCTAAACCACAACCAATGATAGCACGCCTTTCACACAAACCATATCCATCTAAAACTATGTTGTCCATCATTCATGGCCACTCTTCCATGACAACGTTGTAGATTTGGTCAAGGTTGACCCAGTCAAAGTGATCTAGCCCCTTTCACACCAAGGGTGCTTCAATTAAGCTGCCAAGATTTGTATTTTTCACATTTTCCATTGAATTATTCATTATTAAGGAGAAATGTGGGCCTCCTTTGTCCTCTTATTCTTTAAACAAAGAAGAAAAACAAAAATGAATATTCCAATTGGCTCATGACTAATTGGGAATATTACAGTCCTTCCTTCCCAAATTTTTCTTGTACTCAAGAAATTCACAAGGTGAGTGCTGCAACTCTTTCCTTCCACCATTGGTGACACCAAAATGTGATAAGCTTCCCTCATAAGCTAAGTTTTCACTAATCCATCCCTCCATGAATTTCTCCTCCAAAGTTCTCATGATATGTAAATAATCCATCCCATAAGGAGATAATAGCTCAAGTGAAGCAAGCATGGTTTGGCCAATGTTCTCCCTAAAACATGTAGCATAAGGTACATGGAGAATATCCATCCCATAGGGTACATACATTCCTCCCATCCTCCCTCCATACATTCCCATAAAAATTACAAGTACATCATCAATGCATGGGATCAAAATTACATACATGAAAACATAAATTTGTGCATATGGAGGTGGGTCATAGTCCCACATGTGGAACTATCATAGTGCATCTCCTGAATGCATTAGATCATGATGTGGTATGTGGTTTCCCCACCACTAACTTGATGCCCAAGTCATCTCACTATGGCTGAAAGTGTGAGATATATTTGGTGCCTTTGGAGTGCACACACAATGATACAATATGTCCCTTTGATCTCCAAGGGAGTGGCCATTTTCAAAACTTTTTGTGGCCCAAATTTGGCCATGAAGTTCTTATGGTATAGTTCTCCTCCTTGGAACTATGGCCTGCATAAACATAGTAAAATAATGCATATGTTCATAACATAAAATAGTAGGTACGCAAGCATGTCTTTCACCAAAGTTCATCCTTAAATAAATGGAGTGGTGCATTGATCTATCTCCTTTCTCACAAGAAGAAAGATATGGCTGAATTAACTCTTTTATAGAGTCATGTTGCTGTACAAACTCCACATGGTTCATGCATATTTGAAAATGTTGATGTAGTTCTCCTTCAAAGCCCTTCCAAGTATAGCTCCTCATGATGATGTTGTAGAAGCTCATGGAATAGGTGTGGCTGAAAATGAACTCTTCATAAGCTCTTTCTAGTAGCTTCTCCTTGATCTTGGAGGCTCTAGATAAGAAGATCCTCCCATGATAATAGATGAATCCATCTTGGATTTAATATCCCTCTTCATGTAGCTGGTCATCAAGTATCATGCATGTATAAATATCCTTGGAGTAATCCACCAACAGTTGGGATTTCCAATATGGATTAATCTCCCATAGTGACAACGTTGATTATCTATCAAAAGGAATGGTTGTTATATGGCTGTTTTCCTACTTGAAATCTCCCATGCCAAAGGTATATGATGGTAGGTTTCTATTCCTTCCTTGTTGACCTTATTGCATATGCACATGCTCAAATTAATATGGAATTTCTTGGAAGTTAGTCTCCCATGGAATGTTGTCATATATCCAAAACCTCCTTGATTTTTCCAAAGTATGCATGTGTGGCCACCATCTTATATCATGTATGGAAGATTTATCTCCAAGTGAGATCATATTTTGAGTATCCATAGCCAAGGACTTCTGTCCTTGCCTCATGATGGTGTCATCCTCCAATCTTGCAGAATTTTCTCTCAGTGCATTATGAGATGAGAGAGTGGGTAATGGTGATAGTGGAATAACATCTTCCTCCTCTTTGAACCTACCAAAGACTCTCAGCACTGTATCTTGGTCTTCTAATGCTTCCATCCTTCCTATATCTATGAATGGAGAATCAAGATGTGAGAAATGTCTCACCAATTATGGATCAGATGGTCTCCCAAGTGGTTTACTACAATATAGTGATGTCTCATGGACAATTCTCATGTGCATAATAGATGGGATCATCATGTCCCTACTTCCCCTACGCAAATTCATCCCTGTTTCTTGTGCGAAATTTTCATGATCATTGTGTATCACTCTTAAGGATGCAATAATGCTTCTAATTGAATCAATTGCTCCATCATCACCTCCATGTGGTTGTGGATCGTCTCCTATTAGCGTTGTGACCCCTCCTTTGTTCTTCTTTTTCTTCCTCCTCATCATCTGAAAATACCTCTATGTAATGTGCTTTTCTAGCTGCACATCTATGTCCAGGTGCCCACGACTCTTGGAATGTGAAGAAAAGCTTCCTTCTTCTTAGGGCTCTCCGGACATCATCATCAAGAGGTTTTTTGTGTGACATCTCCTTTGAAGGAGAAGCCTTTTCGTCTTTTCCCTTTGATGGAAAAGAGGGCTTATGCTGAAATTTTTTCTTTTATTTTGGAAAGGAATCTTGAAGGTCTCTAGCCCTTTCAATATCATCATGTATGATAGTGGGCTTGGTAGACTTAACCAACCCATGAAGAGATTCATCTAACCCATCAATGAACATGTACACCCTTCTTCCTATAGATAAATCACGAACCATTACACAAAGTCTTAAAAATTCAGAGATGTAAGTTTTTGCATTATATGATTGTTTCAAATTTTCAAGCCCCACAGATGGTGCTTCAGGATCTCTTCTATCAAATATTTCCACCTACCTTCTAGTGAAATTTTAATAAGCAGTCACATTGGCATGACCCAATGTAGACAAGCCATGGAACCACTGGTCATGTGCTTCATATTCAAGGTGCAACACTGCAATCTTAATGGATTCCATTTCTGGAACGTTGTTCAGCTGAAAGTAGATGTCTAGTTTTTCTACCAAAGATTTGGAAGAACACTTAGATGACCCATCAAAATTGAGTAAAAATAATCTTCCAATATTGTGGTGTCGATTATGATTCTGAATGAATCCATCACTTATATGATGATGCCTTGGTATTATATTGTCCTTTATTTGAAAAAAGTCTTGAAAACTCAAGTGATATTTGAATATTTGAGTTTGATATTCATACTACATAAAATAGTCCACAAGGGATTATTTCTCTTGAAACCCTTCATTTCCCACAGCAAAAAATGTAGGCATGGTAGAGTGTTGGAAACTTGTGGTCAATGCATTGATTGATCATTCTAATGATGAGACATGCCAGAGCCTACTCCATGATGAAATCCTTTAGGGGATTCCTTGAACCTTTCCATCCTCATCTATTTGATCTCTCTAGCAATGTCTTGCATGGCTCTAAGAAGGATCTTACAGAACTCCTTCTCTTCATCTTCACCTCTAGATAAAGGGGTTTTACCCTTTTCTTCTTTGTCATTTGTATAACCAAATATTTTGTGGCTTCTTATTTTATACCTCTTCTCTCTGTTAGTAAGAGGATTTCCTTCTTCAGATGAAATATTGGCTTTTAGATTGCACAGGCTATGCCAAGATGATGCTCTGATACCACTGTAATATTCCCAAATGGGAAAAGTAGGAATATAGTGAAAAATGATGGAACAATAACACAGATCATAGTTTATAAATAAAGATACCAATATGAAGACCTTTCATAAGTTATTATAGCAGCAAAATATATGTAATTGATGGCCCATAAGATGCATAAGAGGAAATACAAGCCTCCAATGACTAAAATGCCTCAATAAGAGGTGTTGCAACCATATATAAAAGCTGGAATACCCTTACAACGTTATTTTATTGGCTCTACAATAGTAGTAGATTATAAATCAGATCTAGAGTAGATATATGCCTCAAAAGTGAGGTCTATATCAGATCCATGCACTATAGAAGCTCCTCTATAGAACCCCCCTTGGGGTTTTAAGCAAAACACCAAGTATAAGATGTACATTTGAGATCTAAGACTGCATATCTACTAAAAAATACAGATATCAAAAGTGTGGTTGATATGATATGATCAATAAAATAGCCTCCTCCAATAGGTCCTCAAAGAGAAGGGCAGATCCCCAACAATAGAAAATTAGCTCTCCAAATGGTGTGCCAAAACACCCTGCAACTCCACCTATAGAAATAATGCAGATCTAGAAGTAAAATACATTGTACGGATCAAAATATGGTTGTCCTGATTCCAAGATATTAAAATGAGCTCAAAGCTCTCCAATACTATCCTCCAAAATGAAGTAGAAATATCCTCCATTGAAAAGGAGCACTGAAATGGCCTAGATCTGAAAGATTTAGTCTCCACTTGCTGCATCTTGCAAAAACAACCAAACCCTCAATAGGATCTGCACTGTAGTTGAAATAATAAGCTTATTCGTAAGCCAGATAGTGGAAAATGTAATACAAAATCTCCCAATATCTACTCAATGGGAGTAGATGGGATTCCAGATTAGGAACACCCAATGCTAAACAACATTCAATATCAGCTAAACAACAAGAGAAAGATATATGTCTAAATACACCATATATTCAAAAAATATCATATACATCAATAACCTTCTAATTTTGTCATCCTCTTCCTTTTATAAGTCAAGAGCTTACAAACCCTAAACCACATCCAATGATATCACGCCTTTCACACAAAGCATTTCCATCTAAAACTGTGTTGTCCCTCATTGATGGCCACTCTTCCATGACAATGCTATAGATTTGGTCAAGGTTGACCCAGTCAAAGTGATCCAGCCCCTTTCCCACCAAGGGTGCTTCAATTAAGCTGCCAATACTTGTCTCTTTCACATTTGGCATTGATTTATTCATTATTAAGGAGAAATATGAACCTCCTTTGTCCTCTTATTATTTAAACAAAGTAGAAAAAAAAATGAATATTCCAATTAGCTCATGACTAATTGGGAATATTACACATTTTTTTAGGGTGGTGTTGTGGTAAAACACAACCCCCCTGCGTCCATTTTTGACTTGTTCATTTCAAATAATGGGGACCCTTTTTATAATTTTTTTTTGCTAAACACCTTTTAGGATTTTTATTAAGTAAATTATCCTACGATTTTGTTATTTTTTCATTTTCTTTAGATTCTTGTTTTGATTGCTTTGTTACGATCGATTTTTTATAAGATTTTCATAGATGCTTGTTTCACCTCATTTGGTCAATTTGTTTGTAAATGGCACTCCTTTGAAGTCTAATCAATTATGTCCCCTGGGTTAAAAATGTGTAAAATGTACAATATTTTATTAAATTAGTTTAATAATGCATTTAGTTTAAATATCAACCCGTAATTAATTATTACTAACATTTTTCATTTTTCTTACTTATACATCCAAATCATAAAGCATCAGGATTTCAGTCATTTATTCCAATAAATCACTAATCTTGAATACTCAAAATGTCGAAGTGGCTGTAGTTCATTTTTATCAAAGTGGTTGTAGTTTAGATAGGAAAATCACTTTAGATAATTTCATAATTTAATTAAACATCATTAAAATAAAACCAAAATAAAAAATTGATATTCAATATTAAATCTTAAATTAATTAAATTAATTATTGTATAAATTATGATTAATTTAATTAAATTAAAATTTGATATAAAAAATAAAATAAAAAAATAAAATATCGCATCGGGATTTATCATCGCATCAGGAGTTTTGATGGGTGCATTTCTTTGAAAACCCTAATGGCCCTCACCCTCTCGATTGCGATGCATTAATCATGCTTTACTCCGTTGACTTTCAACTCACTCACGTGAGTGTTAATGGAATTTTATAAGTGTTATTGTTAAAGCATAGTGATGTGAGTGTTAATGGAATTTTGTAGTGTTAGTATTAAGGCTATGTTAGTTTTTAGGTTAGTAGAATAGTTTTAAGTTAGTGTTAGTGGTAGGTTAGTTTTACGTTAGTTTTAATTTAATATAGTGTAGTGTTAGTTAGTTAGTGTTAGTTTAAGTGTTAGTTTAGTATTAATTAGTGTTAGTTTAGTTTTAATTTAATAATAGATTTAGTATTTAATATTTAAATAATTAATTTTAAATTCGTTAAATTAATTAATATGTAGAATCTAATTAATTTAATCATAATTAATTATTAATTAGATGAATTTGTTAATAAATAGGTTATTAAATAATTAGTTTAGTTTATAATTAACAATTAAATTAGGATTAATTATTGGATAATTAGAGTCTAATTTAGGATTATATTTTTAATTAAAATTCTGATTTTTTAGCCCAAGTAACAAAAATTCCATATTTTTTGGCAATTTTAATATATCAACTTTAGAGGCTCATAAATGGAGTTTTACTTGGCCAAATGAGGCACATAACAGCTCATTGGAAGGATAAAATGATGGACATTATTCCTGAAGAGGTTTTATTTCCGTATTTGACCATTTATTGGGTCTAAAATTCAACAAAAGATCAAGCTATGAATTTTTAAACAAAACTAATTTTTTGAGTTTCATTTTTTGCATTTTAATTTGCCCCAACTTCTTATGAGTGAAAATTCATTCATCTATGTTCTCATTGGCCAATTAGATCAGCACAGACATGAAAATAAAGCTTATGTTTCCTTTTTAATTTATTTAATTAAGTTTTAATTGGATTTATTTTAATTTATAGATTTGACATTTTGATTTTATTTTTGCATTTTAATTTTGTTTTTCACTGTTTTTGCAGGAAAACAGTTGAAGAGATAAGAACAAGAAGCTCTCAATCAATGAGCAGACTCCAACAATTAAAGATTGGAATTTTTGAGCAAATAAAATTGGATTGGGAAGATTTTTCTTCAACAAATTCTCCTCTCAAAATACTTTTGGAAATATTATAAATTGCAGATTGAAAAATGTAAAAAGGGTTGTTCTCCTCTGCAATTCTATACTTCTAAAAGAATTTTCGTAATAGGAATTTAGAGTTGTAGAATGGAGGAGAGAAAATTTTCAGATATGAACATTATTGAGGGTTTTTCATTATATTTGGAATTATGTATGATGGGCAGAATTTGCATTTATGTAGCTCTAGTTTTGAAAGAAGAAATTCAAGTAATGTAAAGTAATGTTAGAGACTAGGATAAAAGAAGCAGATTCAATTAACTGGTATTTTTGCATTTCTGTATCAAATACCTGTTTCAATTTTATGATAATAAAATTGTTGTTTCATTTTATTCATGTTTATGAATTTATGTTGATATGGATAATTTGTCTCAATATTGTGATGTATCTATGTTCTTATGGATTAAACTCTAATTTCTAGGTAACTATTTACTCAGAAATCCTTCTTCTAAAACTGATTTATTAAATAGTAATGTGTTGCAAATTTCTTCTACATGTTATTGTTTAATTATTGGCTTGACTGATTCGACATTCAATATCATTTTTGTGAATTTCTTCTGGAGTGTTGTTGATTTATTATTTCAGTTAAATGGTTTCAATAGGATGTGTTTCGGTATTCTCAATTGTCAGCTAATTGAATTTCTTCCTTAGCTTGATATTACTTAAAATCCAAACATATTTAAATTCTCATTATTTAATTATCTTGCTCTTAGTTGGGTTAGATTTATATCTACATAATTAAGATAGGATTTAGATTAGTTTCTTTTGCTTGTATTATAGAAAAAGTTTGCATTTAGATTAAGTTCTACATTCTTTTAAGTTCTCTTCTCAAACAGGAAAATTTTTAGTTGTGGCTTGGTTGAACCCAAATCAGCTTAAGGGTCATTCTCTTGCTCGATCAGAAAGATGAAGTGATCTGATATCCCTATCTGTTGGTAATTAAAGATACATTTTAAACCAATAGCAATAGGGAAAAGGTAACTTGACCTAGTTAAACCAGTTGGAGCCAATACTCCAAATGGAAAAGGAGTTGCTTTAAGCTCCGAACCGGGTGGTTATCCCCCAATGTTGTTGCAACGATTTTCAAGGCTTCAACATTTTTGGCACTAGAAGGAGGGCTGAGACTTGTTTTACTTTGGAGTCTTTGAATTAGAACATTTTATTTTTATTACAATGGCTCCTTTAAAGCTTCCAATTTGGAGTTGTATTTCTGGACAAGCATCTTCCAATACTCTACCAGAAATAGTAAGACTCTTATCTCAAGTAAAGTTTAAGGGTAAGATGAAAACTTATGCATTTTATCATACTTTACAATTCATTCAAAATGTTTCAAATTATGATTTTCATGAAATTGATGAAGGTATTTTATGTAGGATTTTTACTCTTACATTCTTGGCAAAAGCCAAAAACTAGTGTAAATCACTTCCAGTTGCTTCAATCCACACTTGGGATCAATTTATTACAATATTCCTTTTTAAATTTTATGGATATATCTACGAACACGTATGTGATGATTTTTAAGATCTGCGAAGGTTTGAAGGTGAGCCTTTAATTGATTTTACCATCAGGTTTCGTTTAAATTGTTTAAAATTAAAAACTGAAGATAAACCTTCGAAATATGAATTATTGTATTGGTTTGAACATATTTTCTCTCTTCCTTCCATTCAAAACCCATGTGAAATTATTTCAAACTTTGATCAATTTCCTCCAAATTTCACATATCAATTTCAAGAAAATATTAGCAGCAGTATTGAAGAAGACACCACTTTGAAATCTAAAAATCATTATGTATTATAATTAGAAAATCAAATCATAATCCATCAAATACCAGTAGCGATAAAAGTTTCCAATAATAAGAAACCTGCTGTACAAATTTCTAAATTCTTTCATGATGAACAAATTCCAAATTCATATCAACAAAGCAACATTCTTCAAGAAAGCATAAGTAGCTAAGAAAATGATTTTAAATCTGAAAATTGAAATGAAGAAAATACACCAGAGTGCTCAAATAGAGATATTTTCAAATGCATTGTTTCAGATTCATATTTTTCTCTTTATCCTGATAATTTTTCTAATAGAAATTTAACCTCTCTTCACATTAAAGATATTTCAAAAAACAGGGAGGCTGATGAATTGTCAATTAGTCTTTATCAGGATAGACAATTAATTAATCATCATTCTTTTGGCATTAGTGAACATGGGCTAAATATTCCTTCTTGTTTGGATACATTGAATAAAATCAAAGAGAATTCCAATGAATGCCTTGAGATCATTTATGATAACTACTTTGACATTGAGGATATTAGTGTGTCTTCTTTACAATTGAATCCTCATGATTAAAGTCTAATCACATGTGAAAATGAAGAACAATATAATTTAGAAATTGTTCAAAATAGTTCTCATTTTCAAATAAATAATCATACTTATGATTTCAGCATTCAAGAAACCATTCCAATCTATGATTTATATGATGATCAAGATCATATTCCTATTCAGAGTCATACCCTTCTCTCTAATTCACAAATGGGTATCAAAAATCATTCTAATTACATTATTATACCTAATTATTGTGAAGATAAAATTGATTTAAATTAGTCCCAATTGTGTTGTAACAATAATTGTAACACTAGTGTAAACTATGATTCAATTTTGTTACTATTTCAACATTTATTTTTAACTTCAGATTTATTTTCTGTTTTTAGTGTTAAAATTTTAAATACTTTATGCTGGCACATTGAGCAGTTCAATATTGAGCACTCAATTGATGTATTGTCTCAATGGATAAATGAAGATTCAAATTATAATAGTGAACATCAAGAATTATTAAACTTTCAATTTCAATTGATGTTAATTCTTTATCAATCACTTATTTCTTCTCAAAAGCAGTACCAAAAAGCGAGTGTATTTTCAAAATATGATTAGCAATCTAATTCAATTAATAATCTTCTGTTGTATTTATCGAAATCCCATCCATTTTTCATTGATCAGTTTGAAAGACATTTGGAAAGATTTCCTTCACGGAAGATCGTTAATAATTTAGCATTTAATCATAACACTAACAAAATCACATAGGCCATTGTTGCTAAAAGATCATTTCTAAAACCTAGCCCCCCATCTTCTCTTTTAAACCTTTCCCACTAAATAATGGAAATCCATCCAGATTTCTATGATCTAATTGAAATTCAGTTGGAAAGGGCATTTCAAGAGAACGTAATCGTGAATAATCCACTAATATTAAAGATACATTCTGCTTTCAAATTTAGTTTTTGTAGTATTATATTTACATATTTACTAATATTTGACATGTACATACATGTCGAAATTAAAATGAGAGAGTGGTTACATTGGAAATATGACTATACCTAGTCATTTTCATGTATATGGTTAGAATAGAAGTCGAATTAATTTAGTTAGTTTGTTTTGCGTATTTAATTTATTCTCAATAGTTCTGTAGATATAAAATAAAGCGAGCAATCAACCCTTCTTCTATCATATACATGTTCAGGGAAATATTTGCCTCTTATCAGAAAATTTCTAATTCGTGCTTTCCATTTTTAAATCAAAATTTATTGCAGCAATATCTCTACTCTGCCTATTTTGAATAATGTCTTGACTAAATTCAATTGAGTTTGCACTTGGCACCAATCACCTCAAAGCCACTTTTCTCTATTTCTAAATGTCCTCATATGATTTTCTTCTGAAATTTATTTGCTAAAGGTTTTGAGGATATAAAGCTTCATGATCTCATTATCCCATGAGATATATGACTGTCTATTACAAGCTTAATTCCAATTTAATCATTATTAGTCAGTCTAACCTTTTTTTGTAACCACATGAAGTTCATATTATCTTCTTCGAAATTTGTTAAAATGACTTTAAGGGTGTCCGTTTTTCTATGTGCACACATTCAAATCTGTGTTGATATTTTTCCACAATTAGTGGCTTTATCCTATTCTGATCTTTAGTTTATTATCTGATGATGTAATGTGCATCATATTTTTTTACTAAAGGCATTATTAAATAGTCACTATAACAATACAGATTTTTCTCAATGAGCAGAGGTAATAAATTGTTGTTGCAATTCAAATGGAAGCCTATTTTCATATATATTTCTGGTGTATTTTATGAGTTCTAGATTTCCTGAACATGAATAAAAAAATTTTATTTAGGCTTATTGCACACTCCAATTTAGAATAAATAATGAGATGAGTTTGAACAAAGTCAGAATTTTGATAAAAAGAAGGAAGAATTGGAAGATTCATAAGGTAAAATCCATAGACAATTTTCTTCCAGGTACGTATTTACAAGTTCATTTTCATCTATTAATAGTGTCTCTTTTCCTTAGTTTATTTTTATTCTTGATTTGTTTTAATTGCAGGTTTTCATTTGTTTTCAAAACTTGAAGTAAGCAGCAAAACCATTTCAAATTTGCAACAGGTTCAGGGAAATTTTATTTTGTGATTCATTATAATTTGAGCATTCTTTAAATTTGCTTTCATTCATTAGAAAACCCAATTGAATTTTAAAAAATAGTATCACAAGATTCATGTTAGAAACATTTCAACTTGATTCTCATATTTCTGATGCAAGACCTCTGATGTGTTACCTCATTCAGTTGTTCATAAAATACCATATCGCATTTTGCATCTTGGAGGTTTTCAATTGAATATACTTCCATTATCTTGAATCACCGATCTCCGATAATCAACTTTACCAATATTGTGATATACACATAATTCGAGACCCGATATTAAATTTAAATCAAGTTCATAAGAAATATCGCATCCGTTCAATCACAATAGTGGTATGGTCATAATTTAAAAAACATTCATGTCTCGGACCCGATGCAATATTAAACTTTCATAATAGATTTATTGGGCTCATTCTCCATCGCATGTCGGCATATCGTATTTGTTACATCATGCACTTAATTTTTCCGATTGCCGAGAGCCATATCATTCATCGCATTTCACAAAAATATGAAAGAAAAAGTTTAACATGTCATTTTTAACTTCGATGCAATTAAATGCAAAATCGCATATCGCATTGGGATGAATTCAAAAGTTTTTTTTCCATCACAAAATTTCCCATGCAATATATTGGATTGCAAAAGCGCATTAAACATAAGGTTAATCCTTCCATTTAAAAAGTTCTGATGTGATGAACCCAATTGGCAATCGAAAATTGGGGAAATCACATTCTAATATATTCATTTGAAAAAACTCTGATGCGATAAAGTTCAAATCACAATCGCAAATTATTAAATTCATATCATAATTAGTCAAGGGTTAACTTTTAAAGACCTCCAATGCAATAAGTCCAATTGAAAATCATAAATTAGGAGGAAAACTAAATACATCCTTGTGTGCTCATTTTAAAAGTTGCGATGCAATAATTCATCGCCGATTTCTCATCGCTATTGCTTTTCACTAATCATCGATTGCTCATTTTTTATCGCTCTTCGATCATCACCGATTATTATAAACATCGCATCGCCGCTATCGCAAGAATCATATTGGCATTTATGACATGAATATTTTCCAATATTCCGATATGCCGATATCAATATCGCTCATCACATTTTTGATGCTCATATCATAATGTCGAAAGCCACATCATCCATCGAATTGCTGATATCGAAATACCTTCATTGCATTTTTATTCATGATCATGTAACTATTCTGAATCTGCGATGCACAATGTGCAATGTACAAAATACAAATTGCGAGATGCGCTGTGCGGTGTGCAATTTGTGACATGAATGTCCACGATCCTAAATATAACATTTCTTCAATGGTATGATCACTCCATCTTATCGCACATATTCATTTCGCATGATATCATATCGGAAATTTGCTACTGCAACCCCTGATGTGATAAACTCCAATGCATGCCTCTACATGCAATACGAATCATCCGATAAGGCATTAGGTTAATTTAAAGCAATCTTGGATAACCACTATGATACTAAAGCAATTGATGACGAATTTGCAGCATATTAAAATAATTTTGATTTCTCATATATTTCATTTTTAAATAATTCCATAATTAAATATAAAATTCAAGACCTCTCTATTTTAAATTTCATTATCTTAAATTTGGTCTTAACTCTGAACAATTTATAAAATCATGGAATTTGTATAAAACTTATAGTATTTTGAGAACATTCATCACTGCAAATTCTCAATCTTGTTTCTGATGCATTTGTTTTATTTTCAATTCCCTTGAACACAAAGCATTCTGTGTTTACATTTCACTGTTTTCTTTAGTTCAAATAAAATAAATAATGATTTTGGGTTATAGGATTTTTGTTAGTTTTCCTTCTTCATATTTTTAATGTCAACTAAAAAATGAAGTCAGCTAGTATTGGAGAAATTGATACCTTCAGGTAAGATCAAATGCAATTATCCAATGGTAAGATTCATATGCCCACTTTCATTAATTTCTATTTCATTACTTTAGGTTCAGTTTTTTTTATAAATTATGTTGATATTTAAATCTGTTTTATAGCTCTTTATAATGCTTTCAATCATCTTCCAGATCATATTTTGGAAGCCCTATGCTCTTCTCCTGGTTTTATTTCAAGAAGAAGCAATAATTTTCATTGAAACAAGCTACACTAGGAAGTTTCTGAAACTTTAGTTTGTTTCTTTAAGTATTCCTTTTATTAGAAAATAATTAAGATGATGCTTTGAAACAAGAATATTGACATCAGACATAAATTTTTGTGTAGCTAAATTTTATCATCACTGCTATCTAAAGCCTAAAACACTTACAACCCTACAAGGTATAATTTTTCTCAATCTCGACATAAGAAGGAATGATTACATGATTATTTTATTTTACTTCATTTTGTTGAGACATTTGTATAAACATTCTTGTTAGAGTTTGAGTTTCAAATTAGGATTTTCTTTTCCACTTTTAAATTTCTTCATTTTTATTTTTGTTTGTTGATTTCTTTTCTCAATTTAGCTTAAGAATTGTTTTCCTTTGGTTTTTAGTTTTGATTTTGGTGACTTTGCCATGATTTATATTGAAGGCCTTCTTGTTACCTAACAATGATTGGCATACATAGGAAAAAATTGTTAATAGTTTACTATTAGTTTTTTCTTGAAATCTCTTAATAAAGTTTGTTTTTTCTTATTATAAAAGTAGACATATTTAAGGAAGAGATTATAAAACAAGAGAATTTGACAAAGTATCATAAAATCTGAGAAATTTCTTTTTCAACAAAATTGTAATTATTTTGAGATTTCAATATTTTATTAAGATCTTTCAAAATTCTATTATCAGTCAAGAAAAGTTATTTTTAACCAAGTAAAGACACCTTACAGCAAAGCACTTTTAACTCTTAAATTGTCATTCTAGACACTTAAGGAGTCAATGATTCTCCCTATTCAAAAGAGTTTTATTTTTCTAGAGTGTAATCCAAAATATATTTAAACTTAAAAGATAAGAGGTCTCATCACGAGCCTGCTTACCATGATCATAGGGGAAAAATAGGCTGACAATACCAAAACTACTAAACAAAATAACGTAATGGCTTATGATTTCAAACAATCATAAGACAAGGGGTCTCATCACGAGCCAGCTTGTTCAGTCCAATTATAACCAGTGAATGGCATTGTCAACTATCTGGCTACCAAACTAGGAAAATGGCTTTTAAGAACTTTTAAAAATAAAATAAAAAATAAACATGGATTTATCTCTAGATCAATAATTCTTAAATAGATGGGATTCTAAATCATTCATGATTAAAAGGTAACCCTGTCGAGACTATAGATGTTTGCTGGCAGCAGTGGCTCTACCTGTGACAAATGAGTACATTTTAAAAGCTAAGCTATAAAGTGACCCCTACTTTATCCCTACAACTAATTAAGGATTGATATAGAGCTTTGAAATATTTTCATTTATGAGGAATTTTAGGAAAATCACAATAAGATAATTCTTTCTTTTATTCAGAGTAATGAAACTAGTCAAGCATTCCAAAAAATAATTTTCTATTCTTTAATTGTTTTTACTTTAATTGTAAGAAAATTTCATTCATATCAAAAAGAGATAATTGGTTCTTCTCCTGTGTCTTTTTGTGGTAAAACAACCCCCTCTCCCTCCCCCATTTTTGACTTGTTCATTTTAAATAATGGGGACCCTTTCTATAAAAAAAATTTGCTAAACGCCTTTTAGGATTTTTATTAAGTTAATTATCCTACGATTTTGTTATTTTTTCATTTTCTTTAGATTCTTGTTTTGGTTGTTTTGTTACGATCGATTTTTTATAAGCTTTTCATCGATGCTTGTTTCACCTCATTTAGTCAATTGGTTTGTAAATGACACTCCTTTGAAGTATAATCAATTATGTTACCTGGGTTAAAAATGCATAAAATGTACAATATTTTATTAAATTAGTTCAATAATGCATTTAGTTTAAATATTAACCCATAGTTAGTTATTACTAACATTTTTCATTTTTTTTTACTTATATAGCCAAATCATAAAGCATCGGGATTTTAGTCATTTATTCCAATAAAATACTAATCTCAAAAACTCAAAATGTCAAAGTGGTTGTAGTTCATTTTTATTAAAGTGGTTGTAGTTTAGATAGGCAAATCACTTTAGATAATTTCATAATTTAATTAAACATCATTAAAATAAAACCAAAATAAAAAAATTGATATTCAATATTAAATCTTAAATTAATTAAATTAATTATTGTATAAATTATGATTAATTAAATTAAATTAAAATTTGATATAAAAAAATTAAATTAAATTAAAATAATATATCGCATAAGAATTTATCATCGCATCAGGAGTTTTGATGGGTGCATTTCTTTGAAAACCCCGATGGCCCTCACCCTCCCGATTGCAATGCATTAACCATGCTTTACTCCGTTGAATTTCAACTCACTCACGTGAATGTTAATGGAATTTTATAAGTGTTAGTGTTAAAGCATAGTCACGTGAGTGTTAATGGAATTTTGTAGTGTTAGTATTAAGGCTATGTTAGTTTTTAGGTTAGTAGAATAGTTTTAAGTTAGTGTTAGTGGTAGGTTAGTTTTAATTTAATATAGTGCAGTGTTAGTTTAAGTGTTAGTTTAGTATTAATTAGTGTTAGTTTAGTTTTAATTTAACAATAGATTTAGTATTTAGTATTTAAATAATTAATTTTAAATTAGTTAAATTAATTAATATGTAGAATCTAATTAATTATTAATTATATTAATTCGTTAATAAATAGGTTATTAAATAATTAGTTTAGTTTATAATTAACAATTAAATTAGGATTAATTATTGGATAATTAGAGTCTAATTTAGGATTAGATTTTTAATTAAAATTCTGATTTTTTAGCCCCAGCAACAAAAATTCCAGATTTTTTGGCAATTTTAATATATTAGCTTTAGAGGCTCATAAATGGAGTTTTACTTGGCCAAATGAGGCCTAGGACAGCTCATTGGAAAGATAAAATGATGGATATTATTCTCGAAGAGGTTTTATTTCCAGATTTGATCATTTATTGGGTCTAAAATTCAGCAGAATATCAAGTTATGAATTTTTAAACAAAACTAATTTTCTGAGTTTTATTTTTTGCATTTCAATTTGCCACAACTTCTTATGAGTGCAAATTCATTCGTCTATGTTCTCATTGGCCAATTAGATCAGAAAAAAACATCAAAAGAAAGCTTATGTTTCCTTTTTAATTTATTTAATTAAGTTTTAATTGGATTTATTTTAATTTCTAGATTTGACATTTTGATTTTATTTTTGCATTTTAATTGTGTTTTTGATTTGTTTTTGCAGGAAAAAAGTTGAAGAGATGAGAAGAAGAAGCTCTCAATCAATGAGAAGACTCCAGTAACTAAAGATTGAAATTTTTGAGCAAATAAAATTAGATTGGGCAGATTTTTCTTCAACAAATTCTCCTCTCAAAATATTTTTGGAAATATTATAAATTGTAGATTGAAAAATGTAAAAAGGGCTACTCTCCTCTGCAATTATAGACTTCTGAAAGCATTTTTGTAATAGGAATTTATAGTTGTAGAAGGGAGGAGAGAAAATTTTTAGATCTGAACATTATTGAGGGTTTTTCTTTATATATTGAATTATGTATGATGTGCAGATTTTGCATTTCTATAGCTCTAGTTTTGAAAGAAGTAATTCAAGTAATGTAAAGTACTGTTAGAGACTAGGATCAGAGAATCAGATTCAATTAACTAATATTTTTGGCATTTCTGTATCAAAAACCAGCTTCAATTTTATGATAATAAAATTGTTGTTTCATTTTATTCATGTTTCTACATTTCTGTTGATATGGATAATTTGTCTCAATATTGTGATGTATCTCTATTCTTATGGATTAAACTCTAATTTCTGAGTTACTATTTACTCAGAAATCCATCTTATAAAACTGATTTACTAAATATTAATGTGTTGCGAATTTCTTCCACATGTTATTGTTTAATTATTGGCTTGACTGATTCGATAATCAATATCATTTTTGTGAACTTCTTCCGGAGTGTTGTTGATTTATTATTTCATTTAAATGGTCTCAATATGATGTGTTTTTGTATTCACAAATGTGAGCTAATTGAATTTCTTCATTAGATTGATATTAATTAAAAGCCAGAAATATTTAAATTCTCATTATTTAATTATCTTGCTCTTAGTTGGGTTAGATTTATATATACTTAATTAAGATAGGATTTATATTATTTTCTTTTGCCTGCATTATAGAATAATTTTGCATTTATATTAAGTTCTACATTTTTTTTAGTCCTCTTTTCAAAGAGGCAAAATTTTAGTTGTGGCTTGGCTGAACCCAAATCAGCTTAAGTGTCATTCTCTTGCCCGATCAGCAAGAAGATGTGATCTGATATCCTTGTCTGTTGGTAATTAAAAATACATTTTAAACCAATAGCAATAGGGAAAAGGTAACTAGACCTAGTTAAACTAGTTGGAGCCACTACTCCAAATGGAGAAGGAGCTTCTTTAAGCTCCAGACTAGGTGGTTATCCCTTAATGTTGTTGTAGCAATTTTCGAAGCTTCAATAGGTGGTTGTATCAAATTTTCTAAGTTGTGACTGCTTGGGTGCCTTGAGTACATTTGTGTGGCATGTTTTCTGTTTGCTCCCTCATGCCTTCATTCGGTCAGGCGGTTCGTGTCACGTCGTGTGAGGGTGGCCGACGAAATGCCTTTGGGTCGGGTCGTTTCATTTTAGGGCGGTCGTATCAAATTTGCTAATTTGTTACCACCCGAGTTTCTTGTGCACGTTCATGTGGCCTGTTTTCCGTTTTCTCCCTTATGCCTTCATTCATCCAGGTGCGTTGTGTCGTGCCGTGTGAGGGCGTCTAGAAAAAATCATTTGCTTTGGGTCATTTAGTTGGAGGGCGGTCTTATGAAATTTTCTAAGTTATGACCACTCGAGTCCCTTGTGCATGTTTGCACGACTAATTTTTCATTTTCTCCCTTGTGCATTTGTTTGGTCAGCCACCCTGTGTCATGCTATGTGCGAGTGTCCAATGAAACATGTTCAGGATAGTTCATTTCGTTTAAGAGAGGTCATATCAAATTTGCTAAGTTGTGAACCCCTGGGTGCCTTGTGCATGTTTAGGTGGCCCGTTTTCTATTTTCTCCCTTGTGCCTTCGTTCAGTCGGGCACACTATGTCACATCATGTGAGGGCACCCGATGAAATGCGTTCTGGTTTGTTCGTTTCATTTGAGGGCGACCGTATCAAATTTGCTAAGTTGTGACCACCTGGGTGGCTTGTGCATGTTTGGGTGGCCTGTTTTCTATTTTCTCCCTTATGCCTTTGTTTTCTCAAGCATCCTGTTTTTAATTTTCTCCCTTGTTCCTTCATTTTCGCATGTGCACTGTGTCGCGCCATGTGAGGGCACTTGATGAAACGCGTTCGGGTCAGGTTGTTTCGTTTGAGGGAAGCTATATCAAATTTTCTAAGTTGTGATCACCAGGGTTCCTTGTGCACATTCATGTAGCTGATTTGTTGTTTTCTCCCTTGTGCCTTCGTTCGATCGGTCACACTGTGTCGCATTGTGTGAGGGCACCCGATGAAACACGTTCGGGTCAATTTGTGTCATTTTAGGGCGGTCGTATCAAATTTTCTTAGTTGAGACCACCTGGGTTCCTTATTGTCATGCCTCGATACCTTCGATGTCTTTCAACCACACTATAGATGGGTGCGGCACTACCGTACTTTTTATTTTTCCAAATACTCAAGTATGTAGACTATGCCTTTAGCAACACTTGTTCATTATTAATAAAATGTTATTTCAATATGTGGAATAAAAATAAACACCATTATCAATACACAAGTATTCCCGTACATATAAGCGAGGGGAAACTCCTTGTTAATAGGTCAACCTGATAATAGGTTTCATAAAATGTATAATAATAATACAGTCCAATCCAACAAAAGCCACTTTTTCTCCTTGGCAAGGCAAGTTACCTTTTTTCCAAGCTTACAATGCTTTAAAATCATCAACTAGCCCAAGACAGTCATTTACATCATTGAATTTAGCCTTCGGACTTTTTTGCACAAATCTACCAAAGTGTTGTGTTGTCAGGTCACTCGGGTCACCCGGGTCACCTGCTACCTATGAGTTGAGAGTTCGCCTTGAGCCACTTGTGTGTAAAAATTACTTCCCAATGATATTTTTAGCTCCAGCCTATCAATATGCACCTGCTGCACTTTGTCGCACTCAAATCCGATCAACGATCGCTTCATAATGCGTTCTGAATTGAAGTTCGGACCTCTTGCGGATGTCGTGCTCGACTCGACCTAACCTATGGACGCCCCGTGGTATTTTTCGGCATGTAAATCCTGCACGCCGCCCAACTTGACCCACACCCTGTGTTCTGTTCATAATTTCATCTTTCACCAACAAGCTATTGGTGAATCTCGGCTCTTCTCCAATGCCTTCTTCACTCAAATTCTCATATTCCTTTGAACTCTAGTGCTTGGATGACTTTACAAAACCATACACACATTATATTTATACATGACTCATGTGTGGGCATGGGTCACTCGGTGGACAAGATCTAACCTAGTAGTTCATCCATTTTATTTGTGTTCAGCTCGTGTAACATCCGCCATCCAATGCCTTAGTGCGTCGGCTTCTCCAACTCGGCTACGGTGTGATGTTTGGGCTATTGTTATAGCATCATTTCTCACCTTCATATGATCCATGACTGCTTTGATGGTTTTGGGCACCCATTCCTATAGACTTGGACAAATTCACTTAAAAACAGTGTAAAAATCCCCATACGCGACTATGCCCGTACTTTTCTGCGTGTAGATGTGAGTCCAGCTGCACTTTTCCGCATATGCCATTAAAATTATGAAAAAATATATAAAAATTCCCTATTTTCGGGCTGGGTTGATGGTTACTTAGGTAGTTCAACCACCCCAGCACGTGGCCAACTGTTTCCAACTGTTGAAACTACTTGGAGGGAGTATAAAAACCCCTCATGTGTATGGCCTAAGGGAGAGAGAGAGAATTTATTGATATTATACTCTGTTGGTATTCCCTATCCAAGTCTGATTCCCCGTGCCTCCTGCACTTTCCCAGTTCATTACAGGAAACCCTTGTTTCCTTGAGATGCTCATCTCTCTATATGTCATCTCGTATGCACCAGTTTGGAAGGAGTCTTAGCGAGGCAAGGGCGGGACGGATCCGGACGACGGTCTGCTCGAAGATCGTGGAAGGATTCAGGTGATCTCTCCACTCGTTACTTTTGTACATGCTATTTATAATACAGAAGTACCATCTTGTTCCCGAAATATACGTGTTAGTGTATGCTTACATATATGAGAAAATTGTTATTTAAGCATTCATTATGATCTATTTAATGTTTTATATGGATTTCACTAACATTTAGAGTAGATATATGCTGTACAACCAGTTCTTCGTGCTTGTTTCTTCTTGTCTTTCAGGTTAAGAAGGAAGGACGGTTGCTGGGGGTTTGAACCCTGCGAGATCTGCTTCAACCGTAGGACCTACGGGTAACTTCATCATTCTAGTCTATTTAGTTTTTCTGAACATGCATGGTTGTGTGAGTCCTTCTTAAGTAGCATGCCCCTGCTCTATGGAGGTTGTAACCCAACGAACCTCTAGGGTGATTTTCCCTGAAACAGAACTGGCGACTCCACTGGGGATCACATTCTTGTGATTCCCCTGTTGGGTGGTTTCAGCTTTTTGGTAGGTTGCCGACAGTTTTAACTTTCATTTCCAGTCCAGTTTACTTTTTCTCAGTCAGTCCGAAATCCTGGTTTCTTATCCAGGCTTGTCCTTTTTGTTTTTTCATTATTTACCTTTGTATACGTGCTTTTTTCTGCACACAGTCGTGTATACATGCAAGTTTTTCTAAAGGGACCCGCGTATACGTGAGTTTCCCTTAGCACAGTCGCGTATGCACGCTTGTTGCTAAACTGTGAAGTAGCGTATACCTAGGCAGATTTTGAATTTTTGGATTTCTTGACTTTTTGGTGCTTTCTGGCTATGGAGGCCTGTCCCTACAGTGTCCTTGCACTCTCTGGATTGTGAAGAAGGTGGTCTTTTTCTTTTCTCTCTTTTGTGTGATTGAAAACTAGTCTTTTTGGCAAAGTGTTGTTTCTGGTGCTGGCACTTCTGGTTTGAGTACCAAGATAGCTTTCTGAGCATTCTTGGCTATTTTTCTTTATCAGAACAATGAGCTCCTGCTCATTTACTCTTTCCTGTCTTTTTGTTTTACTTGGCACTACGATTTTTGCTCGTTTCTTGATTGGTTTTCTTGAGTTCAGTAGGCTAGGTCTTGTTGCAACTTTTGAAGAGTTTCTCTTGCTTCTTCGAAGTTTTTGCTTGCGGCAAGTTTATAATATTCTTCTAGGCTGAGTGGCTGAGTTTTCTTGTCTTATTTTGCTCTTATTGATCTTGCTACTAGTTAGCTTTATATGGTTTGGAGCATTGTTGAAGTTTGTGCTTGAAATTCAGTCTTGTTTGGTTTGGATTTTGATAGTTTTGCTTGGTCTTTTGGAGCTCTTTCTCTATAAAACTAAAAAGCTCAAAAAACATTTGTTTTGCTTTTTGTTTTTGCATTTCAAAGGCTCAAAAAACATTTTCTCTTGTTATTTGCTTTTGTTGTTGCATTTTCATTTTCGTTTTGCCATATCTTTTGAAGCTTTTGTGAGGTTTCTTGCTTTTGGTTTTTGGCTTGATAATTTGAAGGGAATTGTCATTCATTTCTTCTTCTTGTTTTTTAAGCATTTTTGGTGTCTTCATATTAAGAGTTCTTGATTTTAGGAACTAGCTTTCTAGACAACCAAGAAGAGTTAAAACTGAAGGACTTTTTGGGGAATTTCACTCTGCTTTAGGAGATTTGCATCTTAGGATTTGCATGCTTGTAGTGATTTGCATTAGGTGCATTTAAACATTTAGTCAGTTTCATAGTTTTTGTGAGTGTGAGTTTGCTATTTGAAAAGAAAAAATACAATTTTTAATCTCGTAGAACCCGTGTAGAGATTGCTTTTCATCAAAAGACAATAACTGCATCTGCATGTAGTTAAGTTTTTATTAATTTCTTTCTGCGTCAAAAACATCATAAGTTTCATCTCCATATCCTTGTGACTTAACATAACAGCCCATTAAAATAAGCGATATAATTTAAAATCAACTAGCAAGTTTTCTAAGTTTCATACACCAACTATCTAGGTTGTAGGGCCTTGGATTAGGTGAGTGGAGAGTTAACTCTCCAAGGCCGCTCAAACAAAACATAGAAGTTGATTAATTGAGCGAAATCCAACTCCGTTAGGTGGACCGGGAAAGCTATCCTCCAGAGAGTCAAGCGCGAGGGGAAGTGAAGGCTAAGAAGAGGGATACCTCTTCTCCGATTAGCTGAATCTGATCTCAAGACCGTTCCGCCCGGCTTCTGACACGGATTGGTGCCCATAGTTTCCACTCCTAGGTTCCACACAGGTGACTGCGGGGGGGAATACCCGTGGTACCTGAGGCAGACGTCGCATCACTTTCAGCAGTACTTCTGGGGGGTGCCCTTGTGAAGCTTGGGTGCTTGAGCCGGCAAAGGCTGTCGTTAGGAGGTCGGCGTAAATTTTTCTGATACCTTCACTAGTTGTTTTGGGCCCTAATCATCCCAGACTGCTTTCGGGAGGTCCTATATTTTGCTTTCCTGTATTTTGGTGTCTGGTCCTCATCACCCGGAGCGGAAATACTTGGAGGTTGTTTGCTTGATTGCATCTCAGGGATTTTTATTTTAGTGAGTGCTCTTTGCTCCTAGCTTGCTTAGCTTTTCACTTTTTTGAGTCTAATTTAAAATCTATAAAAGTGGCTGATCAAGCGCCTCGTCGATCGAGGAGAATCCGGGGGTTATCTCCCGAGAGTCCAGAGCCTTCTTCGAGAAGGCGTAGGAGTGATTTAGCAGGTGGTTACCACCCTGTGACGTCTGACGCAGTGGAGAGAGATCCTCCACAAAGGTATGAAGGTTTCATAGCTAATTCTGGTGTCGGTTCCGAGAGGAGCATTCCGCTCACCTCGCGAGTTTTATTTCCTCAGGAAAAGATTTTCAAATTGAAGACGTACCTGAGCCTCCTGCGATAGGTCCATCTCCTCTTCCTCATGAATATCCGTTCGTTGTTCAGTACATCGGACCTGAGTCTGAGAGACCGGAAGATCTTCCGTATCTTTCATATCTTTCGATGGCCATGACTGGGAACGCGGCCTTTGCCGTGAGTGCTGCAGGCATTTAGACCCCTGCTTCTGTTGAAGGAGGGGGCACTATTGCTTTATCTTCGATTGTTTCTAGTGCTGCTATGTTTTGCTCTAGTTTCACCCAAGCACATGCTTCTCATTTTGGTCCCTTCTGTTCATGGATGCCCTCTAGTGGGAATCCCTCTTTCTCCTTTTCCGCTGCTGCAGCTGGATCTACACCCATGTCTTCTATGGCTAGTGGATCAGCTTCTTTTCAGGGTTTCCCCTTTGGAACCGGGCACATTCCTAGTTCCAATCCTTCTTTAGGGTCATTTTCGTTTACGTCCCAGACCCAGAGTTTCAACCCTTGGTCTGGGGGGCAAAGTTCGACTACTTTTACAGGGTGGAATCCTGTGTTTACTACAGCGGGGGCAGGGAATCAGTTTTATGCAGGTCATCAAGGGAATACTTCTTTCCCTTTTTCAAGTTCTTACCAGACCTTTTCTCCTCTTTCTAATGCCTGGAACCCCTATCAGGGGCTCTCCTCTTCATTCAATACTTCAGCGGGGGGAACTGGTCTGGGCTTTGGTTACTCTTTGTTGGGAGGAGGTTCTTCTCCTTTTTCTACGAGTCCTTTCTGGCAACCTGGTGCCTTATCAAATCCAGGCTATTCTTTTCAGAATGTTGGGAATCCATCCCATCAAGGATGGAATCCTCAGGCTCCGCCTCGCTTACCTTTTCTGGCAACGTTAAACTTGCCAGATCTGTCGAAGTTGACTAATCATCCGATTCGTTATAGTCCAGGGTGGCCTCCAGTCCCGACCAAACTTCCTTCAGATATTCCAAAATTTGAAGGTAAGAATGGGGAGGATCCGGCTGACCACATCACCACTTTCCACTTATGGTGTTCTTCGAACTCCCTGATCGATGATTCGATTAGGTTGAGATTATTTCAACGCACCTTAACTGGAAACGCTGCCAAATGGTATATTGAGCTAACTGGGGGAAGTTTTGCTACATTTGGAGAACTGGCTGTCACATTTCTAAACCATTTTCATTTGCCTGTCAGATATGAGGCTGGGACGGAACTCCTGGCTAATTTTAAGCAGGATGAGGCAACACACATTTCTGATCAC
Source organism: Pinus albicaulis (assembly GCA_034641835.2). Taxonomy (NCBI): domain Eukaryota; kingdom Viridiplantae; phylum Streptophyta; class Pinopsida; order Pinales; family Pinaceae; genus Pinus; species Pinus albicaulis. The sequence continues at coordinate 47,469,271 of CM076570.1, forward strand.
ATTCAGGAATGGAGGAGAAGGAAGAGGCTTATCAAAGCTCATATTCTAGGAGAATTCCTTCTCGGATGGTTTTTGAAATCTCTGCAGTCAGACATTTCAAAAGATGTATCCCTATCTGGGGTATTTTCTAAGGAGCAGGCCATTTTTAGGGCCCAGCAGCTGGAATTGATCTATTCTCAGTCTGGGGTCCTTTATAAATATTTTCCCAATGCTCCTCGCTCCAAATTAGATTTATCGAAAACTAAGCCTGGTCCGCATGGTGATGGGCTTGTCGGATCGATCAATAATGGTGCAGCCAGCCTGCTTTTTCAACTGCAGCAGTTGTCTTTGCAATCTTCTCCTTCTAGTCAGGATGTGCCTGCCGAGTCATCACCTTCCCAGTCTTTTTCCATAAATTTTGTCCAAGCTTCTGATCCCAAAGGAAATCAAAAACTCGATGGGAAGAAGAAGGGACGAAATAACAAGAAGAAGGGCAAGAACGGGAAGGGTAATGCAAATAAAACCAACGAGTGTGTTGGTGAGGGTCAAAAGGAGAAGAAGAAAGTGAAGTTTCCATGCAAGCTGTGTGTTGGAGACCATCTCACACACCTTTGCCCTAAAATTCAGGATGCTCAGTGCTTGTTAGCCCAGCAGGGTTCTTCTAGTTCCCAGGCTGTGTTAACAAACCCTTTTCCCCAAGGGCAGCAATTAGTTTTTGGCGTGAACCAAAATCCTGGGGCTTCTTCTGGGAGCACCCAGGAAGGGGAAATTCCATCGAACATTTTTATGATGAGTGCTCATGCGGATATCGCTACGAGATCCCGTGATTATGGCGGAGAAGAGTCTTCGAAAGCTAAGGAAGTTCCTGATGCTACTGAGCCGCTTCACATTACGAAGCCTACTGTTGAGTCTATGCCTCGGATGCCCAAAGCATCTTCTAAGCGATCAACGATTAATCCAAATGCTAGGGCTGCCCAGAACTACTCGATTGTGGAAGATCTAGCGCAGAGTCCTTGTGCTATGTCGGCTTTAGAGGTACTCCAGTCTTGTCCGGCTCAGCGCAGTGCTTTTCTCACTGCCATTGGGGCTATTGATCCAAAAAATTCTCTTCTGATTACTTTTGATATGACTAATTTTAAGAAGAGACTTCCTCATCACATGGCTTTTCATATTAAATCATCGTATCGGAAGTGCAATATCTTTCGAACGGTTGTTGATGAGGGTGCTTCCACATGCGTGATGTCTCTCGCATGTTGGAAGACACTTGGATCTCCCAAAGTTGTTCCATCTAGCACTGTTCTTACTGCATTCGATGGTCATTCTCACAGACCCCATGGTATTGTCCCAGCTTTGCCCATCTGTGTTGGAGGCAAAACTGTCAATATAGAGGTTGAGGTAGTGGATGCAAGCTTGGACTACAACCTTCTGTTGGGGAGGAACTGGATTTATGAGATGGATGCCATTGCATCCTCATTATTTCGGATTGTATGTTTCCCCCACGAAGGGAGGATCATTACAGTGGATCAACTGGACTGTCCTCCTGTAGACCTGAATGCGCCTTCTGACTCATCTGTTCCGAAGTTGGATAATACTAAGGCGCCTGTTGAGAATCTAGGAGTTGGAATGTATTCTTCCTTGATGGGTACTTTCGATCTTCCTCCTCCTTCGGTGCATATTAATGCTATTTCATCCTCCAAGGCTCCCCTTCGAAGAGAGTTATTCAGAACTCATTATTTTTCGGACCCTTGGACCTTACCTTCCCCTACTGCCACATTAGCGGAAGGTCAAGTGGGTGGAATGGCATTTCCTATTTCTGCAGCTGAGATTGCATATAAGTCTATTGTTGACTCTACAGAGACCATTTTTGAGAATGCAGCAAGATGATGGAGCTTAGTGAAATGAAGTCGCCTTCACTAAGTGGGCACAACGGTGGAGATGCAGCGCAAAGTCTATTTTTAGACATACGGAGCATAATTTGGGAATTCGAGTTGGAGATTTTAGTATGGACATGTCGGTAAAAATAGATGAGACCATATTTTAGGATGGATATTTTTTAGGCGTATCTCCTAAAAATATGGAAGTCAAATATTATTGTACCCTTAATAATATTTTGACTATAAACGACGATTTATTCTCTTGGCGCACTTCGAGTTTGAGTCATGGGAAATTGCGCTCATCTGGCCAGCAGAAGAATCCACATGGTTCCTATGGCAGGGTTTGATGGCATCTTGCATGGTTGGCTTCGGTTAGACTTCAGTGGCAGAAGTTTTGGAGGAGTTAACGGGACAGATAGTGGAGTTGTGTTCTGTTTGTTTTAGTTGAACTAGTTGGGATTAGTTAACTAGCTAATCAACTAGATATGAGTGGAGTGAATTAAATAATATTTAATTCACTAATTATTAACTCATTAGTCAACTCAAGAACACTTCAGTTCACTACCGTGCATGATCAGTTCAGTGGAGACCAGTGGAAGAGGTAGATGAAAGGGTGAGTAAAGCTATCAGTTGGAGGATCAGTTTTGCATGGGATTTGCATTACACTTGGAGGAATTGTCCATGACAATTGCGCAGTCAAGCCAAGGGGATTCGAACCTTGGATCTCTTCATATACAGGCCATGATTGCGCAATAGAATCAAGGCAATTGGCGGGGAGTTTTGAACCTGAGACTTGTTCAAAACTAAGCTAGATTGTGTGTGACTTTATGAGAAAGTACTGAGTACTTGTGAGGAGTATTGTACTTGTTTGGTTACATGATTTCTCCATTATAATATACACAATAGCTGCGGGGTTTTCAGCTATAGGCTTTCCCCATACATTCTGAGTTAATGTGTGATTGATTTGATGTGAGATTGCTTCTGTTATTTCTGCATGTGACAATTAATTGTAGAAGAAGGTTATGTGTTATGCATGCAATTAGAAATTGATGTATGATCGGGTTAATCTTCAGTGAATAAGTGATTTGTTCAGCTAATTTCTACAACCATCCCTGGTCCTCTTTCACCGGAAGAGTTGGATGGTGATGTGGCTCCGGCTTGGACGCTTAGTTATTCTTCGGCCCAGAATTGCCTTGATACCACTCTTCCATCTGAAGAGGCCATCTTGGAAGCCATGACAGGTATAGATAGACCGTGGGATGATTTGCATCATCGGTCTTACTTCCTACCTGATTTGAGCGAAGTTGAAACAAGTTTTCTGAGTCCTCCGTCTCCTGGTCCTGTTCACCTAGTTTTGAACCCTTTGGCACCAACACAGGTTTATGCTGAAGGGAACATGGCTGTGATCTCTCCTACTATCCCGGTGAACATTTCCAGGGATCTGAATATTATCGAGAATGTCTTTATTGGAGCTGAATGTTCCCGTGAAGAGGTTCAAATTTACACCAAGATCTTTAAAGAGTATAGGGATGTATTCGCTTGGTCTTATGAGGAAATGCCTGGCATAGACCCATCTATTGTCTAGCATGAGATCAAGACGTATGAAAACGCTAAGCCGGTGAGGCAAAAACTTCCTCCGGTCAATCCTAGGAAGGCAGCAGCTATCAAAGCTGAAGTTGAAAAGATGCTTAAGGCGGGATTCATTTTTCCTCTGACTGAATGGGTTTCAAACCCCGTTCCCGTAGATAAAAAGCAAGGAACGATTAGAGTGTGCATCAATTTCAGAGACCTAAGTAAAGCGTGTCCTAAAGATAATTACCCCACACCATTTATCGATCAGATCATTGATGAGTGTGCCGGTAATGAGATTTTCTCCTTCATGGACGGTTTCTTCGGATATAATCAAATTACTATCCGTCCTGAAGATCAACATAAGATTGCCTTTATTTGTCCCTGGGGTATGTTTGCATATAAGAAGATGCCTTTTGGTCTTAAAAATGTTGGGGCTACCTTTCAGCGGGCCATGTCTTACGCCTTCTACGACATCAAGAAGATTATCGAGGCATACTTAGATGATCTAGCTGCTCATTCTCGAAAGAGGATGGATCATCCTGGTCACCTCCGGCAAATATTTGAAAGATGTCGTTTTTATAAAATTCGATTGAATCCGAACAAGTGCGTTTTCGCGGTTACATCCGGTCGGCTATTGTGATTCATTGTGTCTAGGGAAGGGATAAGGGTAGATCCCTTCAAGGTTGAGGCAATACTTCAGTTGCCTCCCCCGTCTTCCATCCGTCAGCTTCAAAGCCTCCAAGGAAAGTCTAATTTTCTTCGGAGGTTTATCGTCAATTATGCCGAAATTACAAAGGGATATATGAGACTGTTGAAGAAAGGAGTCCCTTTTCTTTGGGACGACTACGCTTAACGCTCATTCGATGCTTTGAAAAAGGCATTGACCTCTGCTCCTTTACTGAGTCCACCTGATTATAGCAGAGATTTTATTTTGTATCTGGCAGCAACAGAATCTACCATTGGTATGGTTCTGGTTCAGGAGGATGATGCTCTTGCAGAGCATGTTATTTACTACCTTAGTCGAGGACTGGTAGGACCTGAACTTCGATACACTCCGATAGAAAAATTAGCCTTAGCAACAGTTCATGCTGTGCAGCGACTCCGGCATTATATTATTCTTCGCAAAACTTATGTCTTGGCAGCTGCCAATCCATTTCAGTTTGTCCTCAGCAGGCGAGTGATTGGGGGGCAAATATAATAGATGGATTGTGATATTACAGGAATTCGATCTAGAGTTCATGTCTGCCAAATCCAAGAAGTCATTAGTTTTTGCGGAATTGATCTCCGAGTTGCCCTGTGGAGAGGAGATGATCTATGATGAGTCCTTTCCGGACGAACACTTGTTTCTTATCTCTCCACAGGATCCTTGGTACGGGGATATCATTGTGTATCTCCAAACTGTGAATTTTCCCTCTACTTTTTCGAAAGATGAGCGTCATAAACTGCGTCACTTAGCCAAGAATTTTTTGATTATTGGTGATGCTTTATATCGTCGAGGGATTGATTCAATCCTAAGACGTTGCTTAACTCTCGAAGAAGCTGAGGCTGTGCTCAATGATTCTCACAGTGGAGCTTGTGGGGGTCATTTATCTGGGCTTGCTACAGCCCAAAAGATTTTGCGTGCTGGATACTTTTGGCCCTCGATTTTCAAAGATTGTATTGAATCGGTCAAAAAGTGTCATCCGTGTCAGGTTTATACTCGAAAAATGCGTGCTCATCCAGCTCCGTTTTTTCCATTCGTTACTGTCGGACCCTTTACAAAGTGGGGTATTGATTATACTACTTGTAACCCGCCTTCGGCTAAAGGTCACAAGTACATTATCGTAGCAGTAGACTACTTTACGAAGTGGGTCAAGGCTATGCCTAATTTTGGGAATGATGGTGAGACTGCAGCTCTGTTCCTTTTCAACCAAGTTATCTCTCGTTTTGGTATTCCTAGAGAGATTTTCACTAACCATGGCAGTCATTTTCAGAATAGTATGATGGCTGAGTTGGCTCTCAAATTGGGTTTCCGGCAGGAGCATTCATCTCCATATTATCCTCAAGCCAATGGGCAAGTGGAAGCTGTGAATAAATCCTTGAAGACAATTCTTCAAAGGAAAATTGATAAAGCTAGATCCAACTGGCATATTATGCTATATCCTGCACTTTGGGCATACAGGACGTCAGTGAAATCTGCAACTGGCTTTACTCCGTTTCAGCTAGTGCACGGGGTAGAATCCATATTTCCTATTGAATGCGAGATTCCTTCTCTTAAATTAGCTGTTGAACTTCTTCCTGACACTTCTAGTCTGGCAGAACGGCTTCTTCATCTGGAACATCTCGATGAGCAGCGTCGAGATGTTGCCACGATGAATGAAGCGCATAAAAACCGAGTAAAAGTTCAGTACGATAAGGCGGTCAAGCCTAGGGTCTTTTTGGAAGGTGACCTTGTTTTGGTCTATGCCCAAGAAAAAGATGCCCTGGGGGCAGGAAAGTTTAAGTCTATGTGGTATGGCCCCTATATCGTTAAAAAGGTCCTTAAGAAAGGAGCATACACCTTGGTTGATTTCGAAGGGAACGAGTTGCCAGAGCCCCGAAATGGGCTCTATTTGAAGAAGTATTATGCCTAGGCTTCGGCCTGGCATGTTGCTTTTGTATATAGTAGTTTTTGCTTTGTACATATCTGATTGATTTTCGATTTTTGATGAGTTGGTGATGTTTTTTGATCTGCTTTGGCAGGTTGTGTTGGATGTCATGAGTCATTTTGGTTTCGCCGATGGTGCTAGTAGACACACCCGGAACTTAGCTTCCGCGGCTTGGGTGCTTCATTATCCATCCGGTCAGCTGTTAGTATCAAGAGGGGTCTGCATTGGTCCTGCTTCCAATAATATAGAAGAATACACTGCAGTTATTCATCTACTCTCGGAGGCAATATCTTTGGGTGTTGATTCGTTGGTAGTTTTCTTGGACTCTCAGCTGGTGGTGTCGCAGTTGAACAATACTTATCAGGTACGAGATCCATTTTTATTACGATTGTTCTTGAGGGTACGTTTGTTACAAAGGTCATTTCAATTTTTAACTTTCATTCATATTCCTCGAGCTGAAAATTGGTTTGCTGACTCATTATCTAATCAAGCATTAGATTGGCATATTAATCATTCCATATAATAAATTTTTAATCATCAAAAAAATCATACATTTGATACATTTATCACATCACATCAAATATCGCTGTATATATATCATCGGAGTGTTCAAAAACTTTACAAAATTTGGATCCATAATGTCGTACAAAACTTGGGCTTATGCCCCCATCATGTTCAGTCTCAAAAAAGAATATACAGTCATCTAATACATAATATCTGTCTACTCCTGAGGTCCCTACCCAGAAGTCATGTTCCTATAGAACGTGACTGCGGTGGCAACTCGGCGGAATAATCTAACCCAGTCTCGGGGCACTCCTACCACCCGTCTCTGGATGGCTTCCGGCAGGTCCTCCACAGCAGCCATAGGTATTTGGCGGGTTAGTCCCTCCAAATTCCTCTGAACGGCCTGGAGAGTCATATCTGAATCCACAGTATCTGCTTCGCCCCTGCGGCGCTTGTGGCGCGGGAGACCCTCAGGTCGAACTGGTCCAACATCTGAATCATGATCATTTTAAATTGTCAGTCATTATGAATCTAATAAAAAACATGTTTGTTTTTCATTTTTTCATACATATTTGAAAAAATCCAAAAAAATTATATAAGTCAAAATTTTTTGCAAACTTACCAACTGTCCCCCATGCTGTGCCTGGTGGAAGAACTAAATCTAGATCTCCACGGAAGTCCATCCCGGCATAGGGATAGTCATCCACTGCAATGATTTGTTCTCCCCACCAGCAGAAGAACTCATCGTCCCATGTGGTCCGGGGTACCTCACTACCCCCCAATCTCTTCATCATGTCCGCCCAACGGGCAATTCTTGGGTCCCGCGGGCTACTGATGGTAGAGATAACTCTGGGTCTCAATGCTGGTATCTTCTGAAAGAAGAATGTTGTCAAAATTGTACCGTAGCCAAAATGTTTGGTCTTTGCTTGGCGGATTGAGGTCAAATGTTGTTTCATGTTGAGTAAAAGGGTTGTGCACCAATCATACACATGAGTCAAACATTCTACTGCTATGCTCATTTGCGTCCTGGACGCTTGATGTAGGGAGGCAGATCCTGCCACTCTGCCGATGGTGAAAAGGAGGATTTTCATGTGCAAATCCCGTAAATATTTAATTGAAATCTGAGTTCCAACCTTTTTGGAACCCTCTACGCAATACACGTGGACATAGTCTTCCACGGTTAACCCTCCCAGGGGCTTCCCGTGCAAGTCTACTGGTTCTCCCCTCCGGGAAAGTCCAGTAATAAAGTATATGTCTTCCACTTCAATGCGTATTGGCATCTGATCTATCACGAAACAGTCTTGGTCTGGTTCCCAGTAATTGACGAGCATTTCTAGCAACCAAGGATTGCTTTTCATATTTGGCATTTTAAAGAATTTGAACAATCCGCAATTCCGAAGGACATTTTGCGCTACTCGATCTTGCATGACCTCTTGGTCAATTGCGCTATGCTCACGTTCTCTCCATGAGATTGTCATCCTGTCAAATTTCATAAAATCATGCATTAGCCACGCTTTTTAAGTTTTGTACCTATGCATACGCGACTTTTTCTTTGCACAGTCGCGTGTATACGCGAGTTGCCTGTAATGAACCCGCGTATGCGCAAGTCCGCATTTTTTAGCAAGGGTTTTAAGGGTAAAATTCACTTAATTTTAATTTCCAAATGGACAAAATGATTTGCAAGGATGATTGAGGAGCCTACCTGAAATTTTGGCGCGATTCGACGGTCGGTTGTTCCTGATTTGACGAAAGAAGTTTTTTGCTCTAGAGCACTTTTTTCCAAATCAGCATTGCAATAATGAACCAAATACGAGGTAATTTGTCTATTTATGCCTAAAAAGTTGAAAATTTTCGCAAAAATTTGTTATGCTCATTTTTTCGATCTATCTTAAGCTGCATAACTCGAATGCTTGGAAGTGCCCATTTTGGTATGTTTTCAGGTACATTTTTGATGATTTTGAGATTTTTCCCGGTTTTTGATCCATGATTTCCGACTCGTCACGGCAGGTATATGATCTTCACTGGCATATAGGTTAGGGAAATCACTCTCCGTTGCATCTTGCATACTAGCCTCCATACTGATCACTTGCCTTAGGGTCGATCCCATCAGGTCATGAGTATTACACCCATTTCACTCGCCGATTATTTAATCATGACTTGATGGTAGAGCCTTCTTTTACATGGGCTTCCTAGTTAGTTCCTCGCTATCACTTGTTGCCCATGCTGCGTTTTATGTAGGCTCGGGAGTCCTCTTTAGTCCCGCCATGTCTTATGTGTTGAAGCTTCATTCTTCTTCTTCATCACTATCATTTTTTTCTGGCTTTTACCCTAGAGGCTCCCTGGTGTCGTTAAGTTGTATTACTGCATTGCATATTGGCTACTTGTTTATCCTGGCCTTTAGACGGCTTCATTTGGACTCGATGTTTAAGCCAAATTTTGACCTTGACTTTCTATACAAGTTAACCATTGCATGCACTTAGCTATCACGACTTGACACCTTTTTACCCATGAATGGAACATTCCTCTGAGTATCGCTTACCAGTTTTAGCCACCTTGCATTGAGCATAGGATTGTTCCAATCCCAGGAACTAGTGCATCTGATTTTTTGATACTCGTTCTATCCATTGTACCATAGCATTCTTTTATTCTTTTTCAGGCTTATTATATGAAAAAGACAAAAAAATCAAATATAACAAAAAGAGCGGGAACGGGATGTATCTTCGTTATTTTGATGGTAGTACAGAGTCAGTTTTGTCGCCCTTGAACAAAACACATATACTTATATATATCTCCTTCATTTGGGACGGTTTTAGTTTTGACCTAGGTTCAGCCTTTACCATGTTTCACTTGTCAGTTCTCCCCCGGTTGGTTATCTCTTCCAATCATATGGAGTGTTTGTTCTGCCTCCTGCATAACAGACTTATACAGTGTCACTTTTTACTGCCATGGTCATCACGAGTCGTGATTTTGTTCAAGGGAAGTCTAACCTGAGTCGGCCATTCTGCGGTGTCTCTTGACTCATTATTCAATCGTCCTTCCCGGTCTTGTCAGTATCATGTTCTATCACATCAGATGTTTTGGTCTTCTGCTCGTGCTGGTTTGAGAAGGTCCTCATTGACTTCTTGCCGGCGGGTTTGTCTCTTATCGACTACGACACATTGATCTGAGAGCAAACCTAGAGCCGCACCCTGGGCCTATTTCCATCATTGATAGGTGACCTTTTGCTCAGAATTTGATGATCATCATGGGTCTTTGACTGAGTGGTTTCCCCTGTGTTCGACGTCAGCACACATTATCACACTTGGGATTCGTGCAGTACCTTGATTTCCATTTGACCCTATCGGTGGATTTCTCGCCTCTGTGTCAGCTTTCATTATTGGTTGGTTAAGAGGGTTTCTTCCGTGCGCTAGCTTCATCTTGTGCATGTCGGAAACGTACTTCGGTTTTGGTTTCGTCACTCTACTTCGTCCGATTCCTTCCAAATCTTGGCCTGCGGGTTACACTCGCGCTGGACTGATGTGGGATGCCTTAATGCCTTCCTTCCAGCAGATCTTTTCCCATCGACTCCGACTCATTGCTCTGGGAATAAGCTCTAGCGTCTTTTTGTCAGTACCTTAGGGTTTGCAGTCATCAGTGGCAGACTCTTCGCTATCAACAGTGGGGATTCATCATTGCCTCTTGATTGGTAGATTCTTTCAAGTGTTCGACTTCAACTCATTCATTCACACTTGTTAGATTGTACTGGGGCACCTTGACACTCATTTTCATTATTGGTGGGTTGTCTCGCGTTGGTTAATGGTATACATCATTGACCGGTAATCCAACGATTTCTCACATGATCGACTTCAGCTCATTTATTCCCATTGTGTAGAATTGTGCCATAGTGATCGGTGAAGACCTCGGGTTGCATCAGCATTTCTCGGTTCACTTTTGACAGTCCATTCAGTTTCTGCCAGTGATGCCGTCCACCCTTATATGTTGCAGTTCAGTACAACAACATCCTATATGTTGGCTCCTGAGTTGCGTGATTGTACCGTTTGTTCCACCTCTTATGATTCGGTACTTGGAGATTCAGTTACTTATTTGATCAGACATCCAGTTGCACCATCTTTGATCAGCTTTCTATATGTGATACTTGGACATTGATTCAAACTTGTATTTCCGGGCCATGCTCAGATGATTCATTGTGTACTTTCAGTTCAGCTATACTTGTATACATGTTGGATCTATTCACTACTTCCTATATGATGTATTTTTGACTGAGCATGGGTATGCCCGCCTCAGCATGAGTTGACTCTCTGGTTTCTTTCATTGGTTTTTGGCAGGCTGAAATCTGGTGAAGTCCTCTCTTGTCCTTGCGAAGTTCTTTCTATGTGCATAATACATTTCGACCATCATGTACCCCTTCTGACCTCATATATTAGGGGGCATCTGTTATAGCATCATTTCTCACCTTCATATGATTCATGATTGCTTTGATGGTTTTGGGCACCCATTCCTACAGACTTGGACAAATTCACTTAAAAACGGTGTAAAAATCCCCATACGCGACTATGCCCGTACTTTTCCGCGTGTATACGCGAGTCCAGCTGCACTTTTCCGCGTATGCCATTAAAATTATGAAAAAATATATAAAAATTCTCTATTTTCGGGCTGGGTTGATGGTTACTCAGGTAGTTCAACCACCCCAGCACGTGGCCAACTGTTTCCAACTGTTGAAACTACTTGGAGGGAGTATAAAAACCCCTCATGTGTGTGGCCTAAGGGAGAGAGAGAATTATTGATATTATACTCTGTTGGTATTCCCTATCCAAGTCTGATTCCCCGTGCCTCCTGCACTTTCCCAGTTCATTACAGGAAACCCTTGTTTCCTTGAGATGCTCATCTCTCTATATGTCATCTCGTATGCACCAGTTTGGAAGGAGTCTTAGCGAGGCAAGGGCGGGACGGATCCGGACGACGGTCTGCTCGAAGATCGTGGAAGGATTCAGGTGATCTCTCCACTCGTTACTTTTGTACATGCTATTTATAATATAGAAGTACCATCTTGTTCCCGAAATATACGTGTTGGTGTCTGCTTACATATATGAGAAAATTGTTATTTAAGCATTCATTATGATCTATTTAATGTTTTATATGAATTTCACTAACATTTAGAGTAGATATATGCTGTACAACCAGTTCTTCGTGCTTGTTTCTTCTTGTCTTTCAGGTTAAGAAGGAAGGACGGTTGCTGGGGGTTTGGACCCTGCGGGATCTGCTTCAACCGTAGCACCTACAGGTAACTTCCTCAATCTACTCTATTTAGTTTTTCTGAACATGCATGGTTGTGTGAGTCCTTCTTAAGTAGCATGCCCCTGCTCTGTGGAGGTTGTAACCCAACGAACCTCTAGGGTGATTTTCCCCGAAACAGCTATAAATGTCACATTGCAAATTCAAACACGTAGGCTATGTGCAACGTGCCCATATTTCCACATGACCATGCTCACCCATCTCTACACGCCAGCACCTTAGTGTTTATGGTACGACGATACGTCCGTAACGTCACAAGTCTCTCAAACGCTTTCGAAACATTCAGTGGGCTCCCCATTTATCTTGAATGAGCCTCATGAAGCAAGGACCTTACATTCCCCCCACTTCAACCAAGAACAGTGTCCATGATAGTGCTATAATCATCGTTGCACAATCCATCGTCACAATCCATGTGCAGAATATCGTCACAAATTTTGTCACAAAATGTTGTCGCATGATCTATTGTCGGATCCATGTGCACAATATCATCGCATAAACCTCCATGGATCATGTCTAACATATCCATGAAATATCTTCTCAACTCGTGATCATCAACACATCTACCATAGTCACCACATGCTATACCAACAAGGGAAATGAATCTCCTCATCAGGTTCACATGTTGTTGCAACATATATTGTTTCAACCCATCATATATCATCAATGTCATGTGAATCTCTACATCAAGTACTCCAACCATTTCAACATAACAAAATCTGCTATGTATCCAGCATAAATCTGCACACTACATGCTCCCATAACTCGAACTAGTTGGGTGAATAGTCAAACCATACATTCTCATCATGAGAATTTCCATCCTCATACCATGTGTTAGTTGTTCCTTCTATGTTCTGTCACATCTATCAACTCGATCAAGAATCAATCTCATCCAGAATAGGCCATGTTTGAGTCCATGAAGTTTCTCCATCTCATCCACAACATGTTGTCCATGATTCTAATCCATGTGCTACCTATATGCCAAGTAGTCACATCCTCCAAGCATCATCAATGTAAGAGGTCTCCCACTCATCAAATCAATCAAAGTACCATATACAGGTCCATGAAGTATGGTTCATCCCATCTGCAATATGTATCTATCAAAAAAGGTGTGGCTAAGTCAAGTATACTCAACCCATGCCCAAGTGTATACCACCAAGGCATCTCCATAAAAATCCAAAATGTCCTGGCTCGATCATTCCCATCAAGTGACTCCTCCCAAACACACCCCATAAATTTTCTCAAAGTTATGCATCCCGTAATGCATCAAAAACAAGAGAAATCTTGACCTCAGCTCCTCAATGAATCAGATACTACAAAATCACCATAAAATGAAGCCTCCAAAGAATGAAACTCATCATGAACTCCCATGACTCATCATATCCAAAGCATTGGCAAGCCTACTTGTATTGGCCATGACTTCCATCATAAGTTCTCACCCTGCAAATAATATGAATGTCTCATAGGCTTCTCATCCAACCAATGTCCTAGTTTCTCATCGTAAACAACAACCCCATCAGTCCATCTATAAAATATCTCCAAGAATCCCATGTCCATGAATTTGGCTACCCATGTGTTCATCTAAGTGAACTCAACTCAACTCTCATCATCATCATCTATACATATATAGAGATGAAGTTCTCTCGGTCACTTCTACCATCATCCATCAATATAAGTACTTCCTTCAAGGTTTCTCCCCCACTAGAGGCACACCAAGAGTTTCTTCTTGGTTGCAGGCCATGAATAATTCTACTCCACCAATGTGCCCTACCACCAAGGCAGTCTATAGGTCATACTGGGCACTTTCCATTCCATGTGGCTAAGCATGACCCTTTCCATCAAAAAGGTCATCAATCTCTACCCTTGTCTAAGGAATTTGAATGATCTAGAGTGCCATCAAAAATTTCCCCATCAAGGTCTCCAACAAGCAATGTTCCTTGTTCCTCCAATATACAAGGTCTCATCATACACATCCAATGATAGATCTTCCATGGTCTTGGAAAGGAATCCATCTTCTTTCTCATCCACATATGCGGTCCATATTCCTTATGCTTCAATGAAACACAAGTTATATCTCCATGAAGACTCCTCAAGTGAGTTTCCTCCATTCTCATCAATTTCTTTGATGTGGTCGATCCTGGTTCAACCTACTCTTCAAGTTCCTCCTCAATCATGGTCACATTTGGAACATCTTCACGTGGTTCATCCACCAATGCTTGCAATGTGTCTTGTCTAGGTTCAACTTGTATCACAAGTTCTTCCTTCATCTCTTCCATATTTATAACATCCTCATGAGAATAATCCATCACCAATGCTTGCAATGTGCTCGGTCCTGATCCAACTTGTTCACCAATTTCATCCTTGACATCTTCTACAACTGCAACATCCTTGTGTGGATCAAAATTTAATGATTGTAATGTGCTTGGTTCGGGTTTAACATGTTTACCAAGTTCTTCCTTCTCTTCAAATACATTCACAACATTCTCTGGTTTGGCCAAAGTAGGTTTCTTTCCTCTTTGGTTCTTCTTTCCAATTTCAGAAATCTCCACTCAAAGTGCCTCTAGCTCATAGCATATATGCCTCTAGCTCATAGCATATATCCATCCAATCATTGAAACAGTCCATATTCTTCCGAAGTCTATCAAATTAATCTTGGTTTGAGTAAAAAATCCCTTCCTTCCACAAGGCCATAAGGGCATCCTTCACCTCACTAACCTCTTCATGAATCTTCTTAGCTTCCTTCCAAGATTCAACCACTTCTTTCTCCAAGATTCCAAGCTTGTATTGAATCCATAAATTCTCGCTTATATGTTTTATCCATGGTAAAGATTCAAAGGATTTCTCATGGAATTCTTCCCATGTTGGCATGTCTTCTTTTTATAGCTTTAGCCCTGAAAAATGCCTTACTTCATCCAAGGTCTCAAAATAAACCCAATGTACAAGTTAAACTTCAACACCACTTGCAACCCTGCATCTGTGTCACTACTTTCTTCAATGATAAAAAGCCCTGAAACCTTATTGAATAAAGTATAGAATTAGTAGGCTCTGATACCACCTGTCATGCCATATACCTTCAATGTCTTTCAACCATGCTATAGACGAGTGTGGCACTACCGTACTTTTTATTTTTCGAAATACTCAAGTATGTAGACTACGCCTTTAGCAACACTTGTTCATTATTAATCAAATGTTCTTTCAATATGTGGAAATAAAAATAAACACCATTATCAATCCACAAGTATGCCCATACATACAAGGGAGGGGAAAATCCCTTTAATACGTCTTCCCAATAATATTTTTCATAAAATGTATAATAATAATACAGTCCAATCCAGAAAAAGCCACTTTTGATCCTTGGAAAGCCAAGTTACCTTTATTCCAAGCTTAAAATTCTTGACAATCATTAAATATCCCAAAATAGTCATTTACATCATCGAATTCAGCCTTTGGAATTTTCTACACCAATCTACCAAAGTGTCATGCTGTCGGGTCACTCGAGTCACTCAGGTCACCTTTTGGCTATAAGTTCAGACTTCGTTTGAGCACACTGTGTGTCCAAATCACTTCCCAATGAAATGGTTAGCTCTGGCCCATTAATATGCACCTGCTACACTTCATCGCACTCAAATATGATCATCGATCACTTCAGAACACATCCTAAACTGAAGTTCAGACCTCCTGCGGATGCCCTGCCTGACCCAACCTGACCTACGGATGCCTTGCGATACTATTCCGCATGCAAATCCCGAACACCGCCTGACTCAAATGACACCCTACATTCCGTTCACGACTACAATTTTCACCAATGAGTTGTTGGTAAATCTCGTCTCTTCTCTAATGCCTTCTTCACTCAAATTCTCGTATGCCTTTGAAGTCTTGTGCTCAGATGACTTTTCAAAACCATCCGCACATTATATTTATACACGACTCATGTGTGGGCATGGGTCACTCGGTGGACCAGAGCCGACCCACCAATTCATCATTTTAATTTGGGTTCAACTCGTGTAACATCGACCGCCCAATGTCTTAGTGTGTCGGCTTCTCCAACTTGGCTACGGTGTGACGTTTCAGCTATAAATGTCACATTGCCAACTCCAATACGTAATCTATGTGCACCGAGCTTGTATTTCAGAACACCCTCTCTCACCCATCGCTACACGCCTGCACCTCTGCAGTTACACTGCGACGATACACCTATAACGTCGCAAGGTTCCCAAATGTTTTCCAAACGTCTAGTGGACACGCCCGTTATCCCGAACGCACCTCATGAAGCGAGGCCCTTACACTTGTGCACATTCAAGCTGCCCATTTGTCATTTTCTCCCTTGTGCCTTTGTTTGGTTGGGCCTGTCATGTCATGCAGTGTGAGGGTGTCTAATGAAATGTGTTTGGGTTGGGTTGTTTCATTTGAGGGCGGCCGTATAAAAATTGCTAAGTTGTGACCGATCGGGTGCCTTATGCATGTTTGTGTGGCCCATTTGTTTTTTTCTCCCTTATGCGTTCATTCGGTCGGGTGTGCCATGTCGCGACTCGGGCACGTTGTGTCGCACCGTGTGAGGGCACTCGTTGAAACGCATTCGGGTCAGGTCGATTCGTTTGAGGGCAGTCGTATCAAAATTGCTAAGTTGTGACCGTATGTGTACCTTATTCATGTTCCTGCGACCTATTTTCCATTTTCTCCCTTCTGCCTTCATTCGGTCATGCACGCCATGTCACATCCTATAAGGGCATCTAACGAAATGCGTTTGAGTCAGGTCGTTTCATTTGAGGGCTGTTGTATCAAATTCTCTGTGTTGTGACCACTCGGGTGCCTTGTGCATGTTCTTGAGGCCCATTTGCCATTTTCTCCCTTGTGCCTTCGTTTGGTCGGGTGTGCCATGTCGCACCATGTGAGGGCGCCTGAAGAAACACGTTCAGGTCATATCGTTTCATTTTGAGGGTAGTCATATCAAATTTTCTAAGTTGTCACCACCCAACTGCGTTGTGCACGTTCATGCGGTGCATTTTCCGTTTTCTCCCTTGTGCCTTTGTTTGGTCGGGCACAATGTGTCGCGTCGTGTGAGGGCACCCGAAGAAGCGAGTTCGGGTCAGGTCATTTAGTTGAGGGAAGCTATATCAAATTTTCTATGTTGTGACTACCTAGGTGCCTTGTGCATGTTCAGGCAGCCCGTTTTCCATTTGCTCCCTTATGCCTTCGTTTGGTTAGGCACAACATGTCACACCATGTGAGGGTGCTCGATGAAACACATTCAGTTCAGGTCATTTTGATTTAGGGCGGGCATATTAAATTTTCTAAGTTGTGATTGCTCGGGTGCCTTGTGCATGTTCAGGTGGCTCATTTGCGGTTTGCTCCCTTATGCCTTCATTCGGTCCAGCGTGCCGCATCGCGCCATGTGAGGGTTCCCGATGAAAATTTGTCTTATTGGTTAATTTCATTTGTGGGCAGCCCTATCAAATTTTCTAGGTTGTGACTGCCCATGTGCCTCGTGCATGTTCGTGTGGCTTGTTTATCGTTTTCTCCCTTGTGCCTTCATATGGTTTGGCGTGCCTTATCGCGTCGTGTGAGGGTGCACGATGAAACTTGATTGGGTCATTTCATTTCATTTGCGGGTGGCCTTATCAAAATTGCTAAGTTGTGATCACTCGTGCTCCTTGTGCATATTTGTGCAACTTGTTTTCCATTTTCTCCCTTCTACCTTCGTTCGGTCAAGCATGCCATGTTGCACCGTGCGAGGGCGCCCGATGAAACACGTTCAGATCGGGTCATTTTGTTTGGGGGCGGCCTCATCAAAATTGCTAAGTTGTGACAGCCCATGTGCCTTGTGCATGTTCAGGCAGTCTTTTTTCCATTTTCACCCTTGTGCCTTCATTCAGTTGTTCAACTATCCCCTTTCTGGTCAAGGGTAGAGGTTGGATTTTCATGTGAAAGGTGGGTTGGTAATTGAGTTGTTTTGTTCGGGTGTGCCTGAAGAATGACCTTGGGTCATTTGTAGGGTCGGTGAATTTCTTCTCTCCATCTCCACTCGGTAGCATATGAGTAGTAATGTTGGCCATGCTCTTCGTGGGAGGGATATGTGAATAATATTCCCCTTCCGCTCTTTTTTCTCGGGGTTGGTTGGGGTTGTTGTGTGTGGCTCCTTGAGACAACTGGCCGCTCGCCTATGTTTCTCTTGTGCCCCTTGGTCGCTCATTTTCTACGTTGAAATCATCTCTTCGCTATGTCTCTCTCATGGCCCTTGCTAGCACATTTTCTATGTTGAAATCAGCTCTTCGCTATGTCACTTGTTGGCTTCATTGAAGTCATCTCATCACTATATTGTGCATTTCCTCCCTTTTTGGTGTTGGGAGAGGGGTTGGATTTTCTGTGAAAGGTGGGTTGGTAATTGAGTTTTTTTTTCAATTGCACCTGAAGAATGGCCTTGGGTTATTGTAGGTTCATCAACTCTCATCTTCTCTCCATCCCCACTCGGTATCACGTGTTTGGTAATGTTGGCCATGCTCATCCTAGGAGGCATATGTGAATAGAGTTACCCTTTCACTCTAGTGTGTTCTTAGAGTTGTATTAGGTTGCTGTGTGTGGCTCCTTAAGAGGATTGGTCACACAACTATGTCTCTCTCGTGCCCCTTATTCGCTCATTGGCTTCGTTGAAGTTGTCTCTTTGCTATATTGTTCACCTCCTCCCTTTTTGGTTGGTGGGAGAGGTTGGATTTTCTCTCATTGGCTCTATGAAATTGACTCTTTGCTATATTGTTCACCTCCTCCCATTTTTGTGGGGGGGAGGGGTTGGATTTTCGTGTAAAAGGTGGGTTGGTAATTGAGTTTCTTGTTCGGGTGTGCTTGAAGAAGGGCCTTGGGTCATTTGTAGGGTCACCGAATTTCATATTCTATCCATCCCCACTTGGTAGGACATGAGCAGTAATGTTGGCCATGCTTGTCCTTGGAGGCATATGTGAACAATTTTCCTTTCACTCTGTGTTCTCAGAATTCGATGGGTTGTTTTGTGTGGCTCCTTGAGATAATTGTCCTCTTCATTGTTTGGATCTTTACGGTGTCAATTTCTTGTGCTTGTACTCTTTCTATTTCAACATTGTTAGTTGAGATACATACATTTAAGAGGAATGTGGAGGGGTCTTAGTTGTAAGCCGCCCCTCTTGCTTGGTTTTTCCATTGGGAGATGTGAGGAGCAGTTCTCCTTCTTGTAAAATTAAGGTTTGGAATTCCTTTAAGAGTGCACGTTGTCTTTCCTTGCATTGGCTTTTAGGTTTTGATAGATGTGGTGGCCCATATGTTTGATTGAGTGGTCAGATTTTTCCTTGCATCTTGTGTGCATGGTATGATTTTTCAACTTTGAATGTTGAGACACAAGGTGATGGGTATTTTATTTTTTTATCGCATATGCAATTGTGGTCCAATGGGGAGGAGGCTTGCTATGTTGATGGTGAGGTATATATTTGGAAGGAGGAATTCAAGGTGGAATGATTTGACCTCCCTCCTCTATGTGGAGGTGGCTGCAGGTGAAAAGTATTCATTCTATAGTTGGTAAGTCGATGGGGAAATCTCCTAGGTTTCTTGTATGTAGGGTGTCTAGGGTGTGAGGATTCCTGATCCCTCCTCTTGCTTGGATATGTTCATGAATTTTGTAGTGAGCCTCCTAATTCTCATTTGTTTTCTTCCTATGCCTTCGCATTAAAGTTGCTACAGGTGATCAAGCGATCGAGGTCCACCGTTGCTGCTATCTGGGTGGACTCCTAGGTGGCCTTGGTGTGGGCTAGGGAGGGTTGGAAAGGAATTTTTAAGAGAGGTTGTAGGCTTGATCGTTCTTATTTTATTTCCTTCCTTTTCCTTTTCTATTCAGGGTGCTAGAGTTGATCAAACGATCAAGGTCCACTTTTGCTATTGATCGGGTGGACTCCTAGGAGGCCTCAGTGCGGAGTGGGGAGGGTTGGGGTGGAATTTATAATAGAGGTTGTCGATTTGGTCATTCTCCTTTTAATTATTTCCTTTCCCTTTACAAGGATTTTATCACAGGAGATCAAGCAATCAAGGTCCGTTGTTGCTGCTATCCGTGTGGAGTCCTAGGTGGCCTCGGTGCTAGCCAGGATGGGTTGGAGGGAATTTTTAAGAGACGATGTGGACTCAGTTGTTCTCCCTTTATTTCCCTACTTTTCCTTCACATCGAGGTAACTGTAGGAGATCAGGTAATCGAGGTCCAAAATTTTTTTTGTCCGGGTGGACTCCTAGGTGGCCTTGGTGTGGGGCGGCAGTGGTTGGGAGGCATTTTAGAGAGATTTTTTGGGTTTGGTAATTCTCCATTTGTTTCATTCCCTTTCCTTCACATATAGGTCATCGCAAGTGCTTGAGGTCCACTGTTACCGCTATCTGGGTGGACTCCTAGGTGGCCTTGGTGCGGGGCGGGGAGGGTTTGGGGGAATTTCTAAAAGAGTCTTGTTTTTGTTTCCTCCCCCTGGCTTTTTCATTCTGTTTGCCGTGGGTGATAAAGGTTTTTCCATTCTTACTGGTTGGGGGGTGGTTGCCAACTCCCAAGTAGCCTCGGTGCAATGTGACTCGGTAGGGTGACCCATGTTTTCTCTTTTTGGATCTTGCATCCATCGTCCATTGCATTTGATGTCGGTTTTTATTTTGCGTGTCCTTCGCATGTAGTGTGTGTGGGCTCTAATCTCTTCTTGGGGATGTAAGAAGTGCAAGGTATACAAGCTTTACATGATATTTTTACCTCTCTTTGACTTGATGGGTGTTCAAGTTGGCTTTTGGTAAGAGAGAGATTTCAATGGCCTTTGAAGTGCGAGGGTGCTACCTGGTTGATCCTTCTAGTTGTTAGCATGAATCTTTTGTCGAAGTGTACGAAAAAATACCACTTTAGCTATGCATAACTAATATCCCTAACATCAAATATGGTTGCCAATATCTTCAGATCTGCAGTTAGTTGATCAAGACAAGAGCTGCAAAAACCAAATCTATGCATAGAAAGACATTAAGCAGTAAAAAGAAGGTTTTGCTCCATATATCCAATAGACAAGACAAGAACAATTTTTGAAA
Source organism: Pinus albicaulis (assembly GCA_034641835.2). NCBI lineage: Eukaryota > Viridiplantae > Streptophyta > Pinopsida > Pinales > Pinaceae > Pinus > Pinus albicaulis. Next base: position 47,490,173 of record CM076570.1, read on the forward strand.
GAATTTTTTGTATTAAGGGCACCTGGGAGGAAAACAAGAAGATGTTTCCAATTCTCCTCAATGGGATGGGTTCTTGGAAGTCCTCGGCACTTCAGATCTAGCATTTCTCTCTCCTGTTGGTGTAGAAAACCCAGACAAAGATAGAACTCAAAGGGAGCTCACACAACAAATAATGGAAAATATGACAATGATAATGGCTCAAAGTCAGACCAAGAGTTTAGATCCAGAGTGATCTAATGGGCAACAAAAGGTGAAGAATGGTAGGAAAAACCCTCCTATTCATAACAAAATATTGGGTCATTCTAGATCTTGGTGCATGATTAAAATAATGTTAACCAAATCTAGATCCACCTTTTATGGAATATTTTATTATATTTGTTGGGGGAAAAAGTATTTGACTTGGGTCAAATCCCTTTATTTGTCAATAATAAATAAATAAATGATTTATTTATCTTTTTAAGGAAGTGGTTGAAGGATAATCAAATAAATAATGATTTATTTAATTATTTGTGGATGATTTGGTCATATTTAACAAGGAATATTATCTAAGTAAGATTTAAATAATTATTCCTAGAAAATAATAAGATAAATAAAGGTTTATCTAATTAATTTCTTTGTTTTGGGTTAAACATGACTAGGAATAATAATTAAATTATGGTTTAATTAATTATTCCATGAGGAAAATCAAACAAATATAGGTTTGTTTAATATTTCCTTTTTGGGTTTCTTGTTTAGACCATAAACAACCTAATAAATGTGGTTTATTAAGTTATTTAACATAGTGAAGGAAATTTTACTTAGGGTAAAATTGGTCTTACATGGTGTACTTGGGTCCATCTAATGATAATAGGTTAGATGACCAAAAAATGGTGTAACAGATTGCCCCCCAGCGTGCGAGTGTTAGGAGAAAATCATATGACCGAAGTACGTTGTAAGAACTCAATCACCAGACATCAAGAGGGAAGTCAGAGAGAGAAATGTGAGGTAGACTAAGGTGCTGAAGAACTAGACCCTGAGGAGACGAGACTTGCAGGTGCAACAAGTCTCTTTTTATGAGAGGGTACATGTGCTAAAGGCGGCGGGGGAGGCATACCTATGCCCGCCGAGACAAAGTACAAAAGAATAGTGTGTCCAGTAAACAAGGGACCGAACCATAAAGTACAACCGACATAAACATGAGCCAGATAAAAATACAATGAGGGATCCCACATACATGCTGTGCCTGGGATAACAGCCAGGACTTATACAATAATATCTGAGTACATGAGATACAAATACAACCCAAATGCCCCCTATAAGCGAGGAAGGGCTCACAAAATCTGACTGATACATGCAAATCAAAGAGGCGATGCAAGCGGATAAGGCCGACATCATCAAATATGTGGAGCTGCATCGAAGGCTGCAATGAAGAGGTCATCCGAGTATGTGGGGGGCTACCTGTAGGGCCACCCCCTCATGAGGGCTGAGACATCTCACACACACCCGGGAATCACCAAGAGCTGCTGCTGCATCACTGAACCATCAAGCATACGGATCTCGATCATGCTGAAAGGAGCTGGAGTGGAGAAACAATCAAGTCAAAGGGAAATGAGAGATCCCTTTGCCTGATCTAAGGCACCGAACAAGAGTGGAAGCTGGAACCAAGGTACACCGCCCTCTAGACCTTTCTTCTGGAATGAAGGAGCTGATGTCGACAGAAGGAGGTCTGCCATAGGTGAGGCAATGAGAGATCCTCAACTAAGGCACGAGAGAAAATAGTAGAGCGACTGACAGACTAATACCAATGATGATGATGGAATGGAGGGGACTGAGTAGCAAATGGATGACTTCCCTTGCTAGAGCATAAAGGACATGAATGACATGGCAGCGATTGACACAGTATCATAAGGGATAGGGGACAGTGGGACTGACGGCCATAATGTGCGACACAAGAGAGAGACCAAGAAATGAAGGATGGAGGACTATAGCGGGGTACAAAGGGACTCGGGATAGACTCCATGAATGCGATGATGACTCAACTTGGATGCTCTAAACAAGGGCGACTTGATGGTGCTGCCACACAGTAAAGGTCCAATGGGGGACCATGAAAACATGAGTACAAGATGGTAACTCACGACGAACATCAACACGATCATGGATAAGTATGGAGGCCAAATGGTGCCCCTAGTATGAGTGTTGCAAGTGAAGAAATTCGATTTTGAGGAGGGTTATGGTTGAGGGGCATAGGTGCCCCCAAGCATGGTGTGGTCATGCCAAAATGTATTTAGAAAAAGGGGAATCTAAACACATTTTAATGATGTGGTGTGCCATTTGTTTTCGTTATGGTTATGCAGTTTGAGAAAGGAAACAAAGGATTACCATTCTCTTTTAGTATTGCATATATGAAGCAAATGGACTTTAATTTTTTGGGTTGGAATACTTGGTGTCACTATCCCAAAGAGAGGATTGGGAGATGATGAACTGATGCTCTCCTAGAAAACCCATAGTTTGGTCAACAACAATGTCTAAGAGATTGGGTTGCTGATGGAAGATGAGGGACCGATAAGGGGTATCATCCCTAGAGTGATCTGAAGTGATATGGGACTCTAGAGGTTCTTCAAAATGTGGAAGAATAATGGTACTAAAGTCAACATGACCAGATACACTAGGAGAGTTTTGGAGAATTTCTTCTCCTGGTCTCTCGAATATGGGTGCCCCCTTACCCAAATATTGGGTTTCAATGTAATGGACACAAGGTGCATGTGGTTCGAACGCATGGGTTCGATGTAAGGGGGAATAGATAAAGTAAGTGGTGGGGATTTCATCCATAATGTCGTCATTGTGATAGAAGATGGGGTGATTGGTGGAAGAAAGACCACCTGACGTGGCAAAGCTACCTAACTCATCATCATGAGAAGAGAGGTTCACATGCGCATTGTCACGAGGAGTGATGGAAAAGTAAGCAGATAAAGGATCTACCGATGTTGAGCCCAGGGTGATCGCTGAAGGAAGGTCAAGCGAAACAACAAGGGAGGATTCAGAGGGAATGTTTCCCCAGGGTCTCATGGATGATGATAGGTAGAAAATGGTGGATGAAGGCTCTGTCATCTCGACATCAGGGGGGGAATGTCAATGGGAGTGGGGGGATCCTCAAGTTGACCTGAAGCATAATGCGCAAGTATGGGAGAGGCGGACTGATTTTGTTCAACCTCATACTCTCGGACTACTTCTAAAGAGGCACGGTAATGCATCAGGTAAGGACAATGGTGGGAGTAATGGTCATGGACACCGCACAAAGCACAGGGTTTGCTAGTGCGAATATTTTTTGGGTTCTTGGTTACGGACGAGGATGGAAGAGAAGGGTCGGAGACCGTAGAATTAGGGAACGCGACTTTAACCATGGGTTGAATGTGGGGAAACTCAGGACATGTATGAGTGGCATGACCGACGACATCACACAAGGCGCAAGGCTTTACGGGTGGAGGAGGAGCTGGGTTAGTCAGGGTGGCCTTGTCTTTGGATGCCCCCTTGCAAGCTTTGCCTTTCTTTCCTGGAGCTGTAACCATAGGGGTAGGGTCCTGGGGAGGTGCGGGGGGCATGGTAACAACAGAAGAAGTGAGGGGGACCGGTTGAACCAGTGTCAAAGCAAGATAGGGTTTGGGGTGACCAGGTGGGGTAGCGGCTGGAGGGTCAAGGTACCAGACGGGTATGCCTAGGGTTAGGTTAGGGAGAGAGAGGGTGGCCATGATAGGGACCGTATAGAATCCGGGAGGGAGAGCCAGGAAAGGTATCTGACCAGCGGGATAATGACCAGGAGGTACAGCTCCGAGCTGGTTGAGGCCTGGGGGAACCGACCTGGGAGGATAGAGGGGTTCAGAGATACCAGCTATAGGAGAAGGGCCAGAAGGAGGAGGTCCGGCTGGCTGAGATGAATGTCTAGGAGCGGGTTGCGGTGGGTGAGGTTGAGTCTGAGGTTGCTGACTAGCCGAAGTGGGTCGCTTAAGGGCAGTCCAAGATGATTGCATCATGCAAACATTCGATAAGTTGGGATCAAAGATATGAGGAGGAGGGAGACCAGGGAAAGTTCCAAGTAGGGAGGAGTCTTTTTAGACGCCAATAGAGACACTGGTCAAGGAATCGATGGTTTGCTTATTGGCTACAGAAGAGATGGTCGTCTCTAGGGAGGTCTGAGACGGTGGCTCATGATAAGTCAACTGGTCGATGGTGACTATCTTTCCATTGTGAGGAAAAGACATCTTGCGAAAAACCGCGGATGGGACAGCAGACATGGCATAGGTGTAGCTTCGCCCCAATATAATGTTGTATTCTAGAGGGGCGTCGATGACTTCGACGTCAACGCAAATAGTCTTACCGGCAAGGGTGATAGGACAATTACGAAAAAGGCTAATGGGATGGGAGGCATGGTCGTCCCACACTCGAAGGGTGATCGTGGAAGGGGCCAACTCAGGAGATCCAAGTTGCTTCCCAACTGAGGCGGACATCACACAGGTGGATGCCCCCTCATCAATTATGCACTGAGAAACATTGGCATTTCGGATTTTGACTGGGATTTGGAAGGCGACGGAAGCAGGAAGAGGAGGATGTTCTGATTGCTGGGTGTCGAAAACAATCATTTGGTCATCAGCAGGATCTACAACACCCACGGTAGATAGCAGAGCCTTCTTTTGGGAAGGGCACAACTGGAGGAGTTCCAATGTGGAAATGGCAGCAGGAGATTGCACCAAATCATCTACTATGCTATACGAATGAGTAGCTCGACCAAAAGCAGCATTTCGACGTAATGGTCCCTTGGGAATCTTGGTATGAACCTCAACTTTGGGTTGAGGGATATGTAAGGGACCATTGGATGTCGAAAGAGGCTCTCTAGAACCAGAAGAAGGGGACTCGGGGGCAGAATCAGCGGAAGGCTTGGGGTACTGGCGAGCCCGAGTTTGAAGGTGAAGGTCGATGGTTGGGGATGGATCAAAGTTCATCATGAGGATCTGGTAATCAGAGGAACCAGAAGGGGAAGGTTGAGTGGCAACCTATCCATCAGGTGGTTGGGTAGCCACGAATCCTTGCTGAGGGAAAGGATCAGTAAACACAGCTGGTTGAGTAGTGGTCACATTAGGGGGAGCATGAGGGGAGGCATGTTGTCCTCGCAATGTGTCTTGAGACTCCCACATCTGCCACATCTGTGGTAAGAGGGGACAATCGTGGGTGTAATGACCGTAAACACCACAACACGAACAAGGCTTATTTGTGCGAAGAGGCCTGTCTGGCTTGGGTTGAGTGCCCTGTTGTTGGTTAGCAGTGTTAGGGTCAATACCTTGAGGATTGGGTCCGTGAGTACCAGGGGCAGATTGATTTGGATTGCCTCTCCACCTTCTTTGAGAATAAGGGGGATTATTTGTGCCCTGCTGTGCAAAGACTTGCCCTGGAGGGGGCTGTAGGTGCTGTTGCGGGGGTGGAGGAGGCAAGGGAGGTGGAAGCGCATATGCTGGAGGAGCTGGCGCACCAGGCTACTGATAATGATAATGGTTAGGTTGGGCAACATTGAGGTAAGCAGGAGGTTGGGCAAAAGGATGAGGCATGCCGTATCCTGGATACATGCTACCAGGAGGGGGAAAAGTGCTAGAGGTGCTGGCCCCTCCCGGAGGGAGACCATAGCCCAGAGGAGGTTGAGCATACGGATGAGAAAGGGCTCCAAAGATACCGTTGGCGGAATGAAATGCCCCTGGGGCATTAGTGCCACCAGGCCTCGGGAGGTCAAGAAGGACGGTATAAACATAACCAGACTGAGCATAGATCAGGTCATATTTCAAGGCTACTTGGAGGGCGGCTTCTTCAGTTTGAGGGAAATGGGAGGCGACATCTTTGCCAATGGGAGGTAAGAGAGTGCGAAGGAACCAATCCATATATTCCCGATCTTCGAAGGGGGGAGCTCAACATAAGCTTCGTCTTCTTCGCCATTCCTGGACATGAGTGGAAAGGTGGGTCGAAAAGGTTTGCTTGAAAGAAGTCAAAAGCTCTGTACCAGTATCGTATCGGAGAGGGAGCTGGAAATAGGATAAAAAGGCTTGGGAAATGGTCGCAAAGGTCAGATGGGAAGAGGTGACTTGGTCAACATACCATTTAGAAGCTTTTCCAGTAAGCGTGCGTTGGAACAACTGAAGACGGACGGAATCATCGGTAATGGAATTGGAGGAACACCACATGTGGAAAGATCAGACATGGTTGGTTGGATCTTCTCCAGCAAGGCCTTCAAACTTAGGGATGTCGGAGGGGAGCTTGGTTGGCGTAGTAGGCCAACCAACATCGTGGCGGATAGGGTCATTGATCAACTAATTGAAATCGGGGAGGATGAGGCCTGCCATGTATGGGAGCAAAGGTGTAGCCGAGGTAGTTCCTTTGGTGGTTCCACTAGTAGTAGTCCCGGCATTAGAGCCGAGATTACCGCTAGCATTAGACCCTGGACCAAACATAGTGAAGGTGATAGGGGGAGAACCAGAAGTAAAAGGAGAACCCAATGAATCAGAAGAGGAGTCGGAGTGCGGACTCGAAGGAGGACTAACTCGACGACGGCGGGAAGGAGTAGGTCGACCGACTGGAAACTGAGGGTGAAGGCCAAGAAGTCTCCGGGATGTGCCCTTTGAGGGCGCAATGGTGACAACACAAACACGGCACGAGGGGAAGAAGAATGACTGACAAAGGCAGGGAGGTGCAGAATCAAGTGATTACAATGTAGAAACAAGGGCAAAAAGGTGCAATGTCAATTGATTTTAAAGTCTTTGCCTGGCGGTGTGAACCAGGCTCTTCTTCGCTTAGGGTGAGTGTGTGGCGTGCGTTAATTTTAATTTTTAAACCCTTTTCGTTTTGAGAGCAAGAGAAAAAATGTGCTGCGTAACTGAAAATAATGCTACAAAAACAATATATAATGCTAAAATAACAGAAAATTAACAGCTAATAGTGCATCGATCCAACCCAAGAAGGCGGGTATCTCAAAACTAATCTAAAAGAGGGGAAAAAAAACTAGTCAAAACGCACTAAAAAGAGGCTAATAGATCTAGGGTCGAAAGGGACAGGGATCTAAAGGAGAAAGCTGCTGAAAAGAGGTGCAGATCACAGCCAAGAGGCAGAGGCAAGGTGGCTGGAAAAAAGGAGGAAATCAGAAAAAAGCAGAAGGGGCAAGGAGGAGGCCCTAAAGGTAGATCCAAAAAAAACTTCAGGAGGTCATTTGAAAGGGAGGAGAGATGATTAAAAGGGGTCTGAAAAGGAGGTATCAGATCTGGAAAAGGGGCGGCTGAAACTCTGAAAAAGCAGACCTGAAATAGATAAAAGCTCTTCCACCAAAAGTGGAGGGTACTGAAGCCCTAGGGGGCTATGTTCCCACTTAGATGAGAAAAACAGATTAGAAACAGGTTGAAACAGGCTAAGACAGAGGCTGGAAAACCCCGACAGAAGCTTCAGAAAAACCCAGAAAATTGCAGAAAAATAGCATAAAAATTGGCAGGTCGCAGGTTCTGACCTGTTTTCTATGCAGGTCACAGAAAATGGGCTGAAAAGTGCGACCTGGAGGTCCAGGTCATAGTTTATGGGCTGAAAAGTGCGACCTGATGTTCCGGGTGTCCCGGCGGCAGATTTCCGGAAAAGTTGTCGTCTCAGTTGCAGCTGATGTCTGTCACCTACACAATAGGGCCAGAAACACGCGAAAGTTAGAAATTTTAATGTTTTAGGGTTTTATAGGTGAAAAACCACATGAAAAGAGGAAAAACAAAAAGCTGAAAAGAAACCTTAGGGTCTGAAGTAGCTGGATATGCAGGAATATGAAAAATGATAGCGGTCGTAATTGAAAACCCGTGTGGAGTCGCCAATTGTTAGCATGAATCTTTTGTCGAAGTGTACGAAAAAAGACCACTTTAGCTACGCATAACTAATAGCCCTAACATCAAATATGGTTGGCAATATCTTCAGATCTGCAGTTAGTTGATCAAGACAAGAGATGAAAAAACCAGATCTATGCATAGAAAGACATTAAGCAGTAAAAAGAAGGTTTTTCTCCATATATCCAATAGACAAGACAAGAACAATTTTTGAAAGAATTTTTTGTATTAAGGGCACCTGGGAGGAAAACAAGAAGATGTTTCCAATTCTCCTCAATAGGATGGGTTCTTGGAAGTCCTCAGCACTTCAGATCTAGCATTTCTCTCTCCTGTTGGTGTAGAAAACCCAGACAAAGATAGAACTCAAAGGGAGATCACACAGCAAATAATGGAAAATATGACAATGACAATGGCTCAAAGTCAGACCAAGAGTTTAGATCCAGAGTGATCTAATAGGCAACAAAAGGTGAAGAATGGTAGGAAAAACCCTCCTATTTATAACAAAATATTGGGTCATTCTAGATCTTGGTGCATGATTAAAATAATGCTAACCAAATCTAGATCCACCTTTTATGGAATATTTTATTATATTTGTTGGAGGGAAAAGGTATTTGACTTGGGTCAAATCCCTTTATTTGTAAATAATAAATAAATAAATGATTTATTTATCATTTTAAGGAAGTGGTTGAAGGATAATCAAATAAATAATGATTTGTTTAATTATTTATGGGTGATTTAGTCATATTTAACAAGGAATATTATTTAAATAAGATTTAAATAATTATTCCTAGAAAATAATAAGATAAATAAAGATTTATCTAATTAATTTCTTTGTTTTGGGTTAAACATGACCAGGAATAATAATTGAATTATTGTTTAATTAATTATTCCTTGAGAAAAATCAAACAAATATAGGTTTGTTTAATATTTCCTTTTGGGGTTTTCTGTTTTGGACCATAAACAACCTAATAAATGTGTTTTATTAAGTTATTTTACATAGTGAAAGCAATTTTACTTAGGGTAAAATTGGTCTTACATGGTGTACTTGGGTCCATCTAATGATAGTAGGTTAGATGACCAAAAAATGGTGTAACACCAGTAGTCATATGATTTTCTCAAATATTAATCCATGCATGTCTAAGTATGAAATAATTCAGACTGTGGAACTATGGAGGGCTCATTAAATTAGTTACAGTTTTTTTGATGGTACCATACTACTCGGATACCATAGTAATTCTAGAGCTAATACGTTTATTGAGTCCCAACCCTTTGGAAGGGATGAATTTTTTATATAAAAGGTCAGCGCGGGCTTGCCCACTTATCTGGTGAATCATGATAACTTGACAGATCACACAACCCTTGTGTTGGCAATGTGTAATATTCCCAATTAGTACCATGCTGATGGGAATATTCAATTTTGTTTTATTTTTCTGTTTGATGAATAAATGTGTAAAGGAGGATCAATAAAACTCCTAAACAGTAAATAAATGAATGCCCCATGTGAACAAGGTTAAATATGGGCTATTTAAATAACCACCCTTACGTATGAAAGGGGCTGAATCTTTTGACTGGGTCAACCATGACCAAATCAACAACGTTGTCTTGGAGGAGTGGCCATCAATAAGGCACAACACAGTTTTCCTTAGAGGTGGCTCATGTGAAAGGAGCTATTTCATTGGAGGTGGTTTAGGGTTTGCAAGCTCTCAACTTATAAAAGGAAGAGTATGGCAGCATTAAAAGGGTTATTGAATGATATCATATTTCTGAAGTATTTTCTGTTTAGACATACAATATTTCTTTGGTTGTTTAGCCTATATTGCAAATGTTGTTTAGCATTGCATGTTCCTGATTGGGAATCCCACCTCTTTCCTTGAGAGGCCTCTTGGAAGATTATTGCATTTCTTGTCCACTATCTAGCTTAAGGTCGAGATTCTTCCCAACTACAACGCAGATCCTATTGAGGTTTTGGTTGTCTTTGAAAGATGCAACAAGTGCAGGCTAGATCTACTCATATCTAGGCCAATCTAGTGCCTCTTTTCAGTGGGGAAGGCTTCTATCCCATTTGCAAGAGAGTATTGTATGATTGGAGCTAAATTTTCAGATCTTTGCTTGAGGCCAAACATTTTCTAAAGCCTACAACACATTATTGCTTCCAGAACTACGTTATTTGTGTTGCAGGGTATTTTGGCACACTTTTGGGAGGAGTGGTTTTTATGTGTTGGGGATCTGCCCTTCACATTTGAGATCCATTGGAGGTTATCTTCATATTTTATATTTCATATCAGATCTATATATCACTGAATTTATGAATATTTCTACAGATCTGCAGCATTAGATCTCAGATCCACTCCTTGTACTTCATGATTTGCTGAAATCCCCAAGGGGTAATTGAACAAGAGCCTATCTAGTGTACAGATCTGATATATATCTAAATTTTCTTACACACATCTACTCTAGATCTAAAGTGTAATCTACAGTACTTGCAGCCAATAAAATAATGTTGTCAAGCTCTTTCCAGTTTCAATATATGGTTGCAGCTCTCTTTTTTAGGACTTTCTTCTATAAAAGTCTTCTATTTCCTATTGTACATCTCATGGGCTATCTTATGCATATATTTTGTTGATGTAAATGTAAATAAAGAGCCTCCATATTGGAACCCTTCTCTTACTTAGATGATCTATGTTATTTCTCTGCATAACTGTTTATAAATTGTTGTAGTCCCTATTTGGGATATTACAGTGGTATTGAAGCAATCATATTGGCACAACCTGTGCGTTTCTTGTTAAGAAGCCAAATGTATTTAGAAGAAGAAGAGCCTCTTACTGACAGAGAGAAGAGGTATATAAAAAGAAGACAGAAGAAATTTGATTAAACCAATGACAAAGAAGACAAGGGTAAAGCCCATGAATCTGGAAGTCATGAAGAACCAAAGGATTTTCCTAATATCCTTTTGAGAGCCATGCAAGATCTTGCTAGAGATATCAAAGGGATGATATTGGATAGAATCAAAGAATATCCTAAGAGATTTCATCTTGGATAAATATCTGACATGTCTCACTACTGGAATGATCAACCAATGCATCAGCCACAAGTTTCCCAACGCTCTACCATGCCCACCTTTTTGGCTATGGGAAATGAAGGGATTCAAGAGAAATCATCCCTTGAAGATTAATTTGAATAATATGAATCTCAAAATCAGAGATTCAAATATCATTTGAGTTGTTAGGAGTTTTTTCACCTCAAGGTAAAAAGAAGACCAAGGCATCAAAATAGAGATGGTGGATTCACTCAGAACCATGATCGACATCACTCTATGGGAAGATTCATTTTACCCAACGTTGATGGGTCATCCAATTCTTCTGCCAAAGCATGGGTAGAAAAACTTGACATCTACTTTCAGTTGAACAAATTACCTGAGATGGAGGCTATCAAGATTGCAGTGATGCACTTTGAAGGTGAAGCAAACAACTGGTGTTTCCATGGCTTGTCTATATTAGGTCATGCCAATTTTATTTCTTATTCAGAGTTCACTAGAAGGCTGGTGGAAAGGTTTGAAAGAAGAGATCTAGAGGCACCATTCATGAGCCTTGCAAAGTTGAAACAATAAGGTAATACAAAGTCTTATATTTCTAAATTTTTGAGATTATCTATTATGGTGCCTGATTTGTCTGCAGCAAGAAGGATGTACATGTTCATAGATGGTATATATGAACCTATTCATGGGTTGGTAAAGTCTACCAAGACCACTACTCTGCATGATGCTATTGAAAGGGCTAGAGTTCTTCAATTTGCCTTGCCAAAAGCAAAGGAAAACTTTTAGCAGAAGCCCTATTTCCCTTCAAAGGGGAAGGAAGAAAGAGTTTCTCCTTCAAAGGAGAGCTCATACAAGAAGCCTCTTGATGATGAAGTCCGGAGATATCTAAGGAAGAAGAACATATGCTTCACTTTCCAAGAATCATAGGCACCGGGGTATAGATGTGCTACTGGAAAAGCACATTACATGGAGGTCTTCTCAGATATTGAGGAGGAAGAAGAAGATGAACCAAGAAGGGGTAACAGTGCTGACATTGATGGAGGAGATCCAACACCATAAGGATATGGGAATGGATCATTTTATCCTATTAGAGGGACCCTTGCATCTTTGAGGGGAGTACCTAAGTACTTGACCTTAAGATTTTAAGGTTTAATCTTGAATCACAGGGCTTCTATATTGATTGATAGTGGGGCCACCCACAACTTCATTGATGCTCATATTTTACAAAGGAGGGAAATCCCCACTAATAATTTTTAGGGATTATTTATTCTGGTCCCAGGAGATAGAACAATGAAATTCATGCATTATGTTTCATCACTTTTGGTCACCATGGTAACTTACACTTTGGTTGATCACTTCTTTGTGGTTGACATACCAGACACCAATGTGATTTTGGGTGTTCAATGGATGATTAAATTGGGGAAAGTCACCACTGGTTGGGAGGATTTACAAATGGAAATGGTGGAAAATAAGAGTGGTGAATCTCAAATGATCAAAGGCATGCATACATACCCCTCACATACTACTTCCACACAAAAATCAGAGATGGATTTGTGAAGTGGAAGTAAGGACTTTGCAGTCCCATCTATCATGTTCATGAGATTTTTGCAAGGGACACTGTTATCTAGTGGAAAACCCCCTGGGAGGCCACCTTATTCAAATTTTGTGGGAAATACCTCACAACATGCTGCTCCAATCTTAGACCTAGGAGGGATTGGAGCACTAGAAGACAAAGCTATAGTGCTGGGAGTCTTGGGTAAGCTCAAGAAGGAGGTAAATCTTCTTCCCTTATCATCGTCACCCACTCTCATTTCTGGTTTTGCGCTGTGGGAGGATAAGAATGGAAGGAATGGCCTTCCAACATACACCTTTGGTATTAGATATGTCAAGGAGGAGAGCAGCAACATGACAAACATTTCTGTTGATACATTACCAGCATTGTCATTGTTGGGGAGTGTAGATCTATATTGGAAATCCCAGTTGTTGGTGGATTATTCCAAGGATCTTCACACTTGTATGATACTTGATTACCACCTACATGAAAAGGGATATCTAGTCCATGAAGGATTCATCTATCATCATAGTAGGATCTTCTTATATAGAGCCTCCAAGCTCAAGGAGAAGATGCTGCAAAGGGCCTACAAGGAGTTCTGTCTCAGCCACATGTATTCTATGAAGATATACAACATCATCATGAGGAGCTTTGATTGGGAAGGCTTGAAAGAAGAAGTATATCAGAATTTTGAAGAATGCATAAGCTATGTGGAGTTGGGGCAGCAACATGACTCTATGAGGGAGTTACTTCAGCCATATCTTCCTTCTTTTGAGAGAGGCGATAGATCCATGCACCACTCCCTTTTTACGAGGAGTATTGTTGGTGAAGAATCTGATCATGTAAAGAATGTTTTATTTTCTTATTGTATATATTATTTCACCATGTTTATGCAGGACATTACTCCAAGCAGGATTATTATATCTTGTAAACTTCATGGCCAACATGGGGCCACAAAAATTTCTAAACTTGGCCACTCCCTTGGTGGAAAAAGGGGGATCTTTTATCATGATGGTTTATTTCCTAAAGCCCCAAATATATCTCACACTTTTAGCCATAGTGTAATAACATGTGCATCAAGTAAGTGGTGGGGAAACCACTTACCACATCTAGATTTGATGCAAGAAGGAGATGCATTGCACTGGTTCCATATGTGGGACTATGACCCACCTCCACATGTTCAAATTTCTATTTGTATGTATGTAGTTTTGCTCCCATACATTGATGATATACTTGTACTTTTTATGGGAATGTATGGAGGGAGGATTCGAGGCATGTATGAACCACATGGGATGGAGGTTCTCCATGCACCTTATTCTACATGTTACAGGGAGAGCATTGGTTCAGCCATGTTTGTTTCATTTAAGTTATTGACTCCTTGTGGGATAGATTACTTACATCTCATAAGAGCTTTGGAGGAACAATTCATGGAGGGTTGGATTGGTGAACACTTAGCTTATGGAGGAAGCTTAACACATGATGATGGTGTCACCAATTGAGGAGGAGAAGAGTTGCAACACTCACCTTATCAGTTGCTTGAGGACAAGCAACATTTTGGAGGGGAGGACTGTAATATTCCCAATTAGTACTAAGCTAATGGGAATATTCAATTTTGTTTTATTTTTCTGTGTGATGAGTAAATGTGTAAAGGAGGATCAATAAAACTCCTAAACAGTAAATAAATCAATGCCGCATGTGAACAAGGCTAAATCTAGGCTATTTAAATAAGCACCCTTAGGTATGAAAGGGGCTGAATCTTTTGACTGGGTCAACCATGACGAAATCAACAACGATGTCTTGGAGGAGTGGCCATCAATGAGGCACAATGCAATTTTACTTGGAGGTGGCTCATGTGAAAGGAGTTATTTCATTGGAGGTGGTTTAGGGTTTTCAAGCTCTCAAGTTATAAAAGGAAGAGGATGGAAACATGAAAAGGGTTGTTGAATGATATCAGATTTCTGAAGTATTGTTTATTTAGACATACAAGATTTATTTGGTTGTTTAGCCTAGATTGCAAATGATGTTTATCATTGGGTGCTCCTGATTGGGAATCCCACCTCTTTCCTTGAGAGGCCTCTTCAAAGAGTATTGAATTTCCTATCCACTATCTAGTTGAAGGTCAAGCTTCTTCTTCCAACTACAACGCAGATCTTGTTGATGGTTTGGTTGTCTTTGAAAGATGTAGCAAGTGGAGGCTATATATAGTCAGATCTAGGACAATCTAGTGACTCTTTTTAGTGGGGAAGGTTTCTATCCCATTGGAAAGAGAGTATTGGATGATTGGAGCTACATTTTCAAATCTTGGCTTGAGACCAAACATGTTCTAAAACCTACAATGTAGTCTTTCTTCCAGAACTGCGTTAATTGTGTTGTAGGGTCTTTTGGCACACTTTTTGGAGGAGTGGTTTTCATGTGTTGGGGATATGCCCTTCACATTTGAGATCCATTGGATGGGATATTAATATTGTATATTTCAGATCAGATCTGTATGTCACGTAATTTATGAACATTTCTACAGATCTGCAGCATTAGATCTTAGATATACTCCATGTACTTCATGATTTTCTAAAAAACCCAAGGGGTCATTGAAGAAGAGCCTATCTAGTGTACATGTATGATATAGATCTAAATTTTCTTACACAGATCTACTCTAGATCTGAAGTATAATCTATAGTAGTTGCAGCCATTAAAATAATGTTGTTAAGCTCTTTCCAGTTTTAATATATGGTTCCAACCCTCTTTTTGAAGATTTTATTCCATAAAAGTCTTCCATTTCCTATTTTACATCTCATGGGATATCTTGTGCATATATTTTGTTGATGTAAATGTAAATAAAGAGTGTCCATATTGGCCCCCTTCTCTTACTTAGGTGATCTGCATTATTTCTCTGCATAACTGTTCATAAATTGTTGCAGTCCCTATTTGGGATATTACACGATGCTTCATCAAATTTCTAACCTATCAACTTTCGATGGTAGGATAGAGGCCTACCACAGTGGTGATGGGTGATGGAGAATTAGGGTTCGATTCCAAAGAGGGAGCCTGAGAAATGGCTACCACATCCAAGGAAGGCAGCATGCGTGCAAATTACCCAATCCTGACATGGGGAGGTAGTGAAAATAAATAACAATACTGGGCTCATCGATTCTAGTAATTGGAATGAGTATAATATAAATCCCTTAATGAGGATCCATTGGAGGGAAATTCTGGTTCCAGCAGCCATGGTAATTCCAACTCAAATAGCATATATTTAAGTTTTTGCAGTTAAAAATTTCATAGTTGGATCTTGGGTCGTAAAGGTCGGTCTACCTACTTGGTGTGCGCTTGCCCTTCTGTCCATTTTTTAGGTGGCATGCTCCTAGCCTTAACTGGCTGGGTCATGGCTCTAGCATTGTTACTTTGAAAAAATTAGAGTGCTCAAAGAAAGCTTATGCTTTGAATACATTAGCATGTGTTAGTGTCCCATGATTTGGAAAATTGGTATACCAAATGACAGGTAACATGGAACCAGTATTTGGAGTCCTAGGCCCTAGCCTTCCTGGACTCAGAGAGGGATCTTTGTATTGGGTGCAAAGGATATGCTATTTTTGCTTTAGGTAGTTGATTTTAGGCTAGCTATTAAGTGTAGGGTTTGTTGATTGTTTTGGTTGGGTGAGATGGTCAAGTGGAATAGGTGAAGTCATAGTTTGTCAAAGCCATTGGGCTATGGAGTCAATGAAAGTCCTGAGTGTCTCAGTAATGAATCGGAGAGTAGTGCAAGGCCAATCTAGCAAGGTTAATGGATCGTTTAGGTTATGAGTGAAGTGGGATGAAAATAAATTTTGTGAATAAGCTAAGGCAAAGGGAAATCTAGAATCATTTTTCAAATCCCTATAACAAGAAGGTCTTGAATACTGATAAGAAGAATCTATAACTCATGAGTTAGGGAAAACCATTAAGCTCAATGAACAATACTTAAATTGATAAATATATGAGATAAAAATTTTAGTGAAACATAGCAAGCATAAGAGCTTCTAACTTTAGTAAATTCACCTTCAGAATTATAAAGAATTTAAGATTACAAATAACTCAATCTATGAATATGGAACTCCTAAAAATGATACGTAAATCCCTAAATAACTCTAAAACGGGTTGATAATCATGGAAAAAGGGCAAGATCGAACGAGACCTCTTTAACTTAACCTAGAAGATAATATTCCAAAGAATGTTTTGAAGACAGAGTTTGGATAGCTTCAAATAAGCAGGGCATACCATGAATCATACTTGTAAACTAGCATATTAATCCATACATGAAACAAAACAATTTTAGGTGGACCTAAGGAGCAATCAAGAATTCCTTAAACTGACCAAATAGAGGAAAACATCAAGGCAGTAGAAGGCAGGAGAACTAAGGTGCTTCCAAGGGCATGTCTTAACCTATTCTTTACTAATCTACTGCATATGGGAAGATGAAACATAATGACAGAGAAGAAAACATAAAAAAATTAAGAAAAAATCACCATTAAACCAAGCTCAGGGATCCTACAAACAAGCTTCCCCATCATCAAGCCAAACAAGCCATTCATCAACTTCATAACACCAATTTCTTCTCCAAGCTCATATAAACCAGGTATTTCTCTCAAATCTCATCAAATTCCAACAAAATACATGAAGGCATCATGCTCTATTTATGGAGAAAAGGAGGACTAAAACCCTAAATATGGTATGAAACTGTCAATTTCAACCATAAATGTCATTTATGGCCAATAGACCAAGCAAGGCCCAAGGCACATAATGTCCTAAGAAATAAATGCCAAAATAACTATTTGCACCTAATTCTAGATTGTTTTTCCTTAAAAAACTAAAAAATATATTTTTTCAATAAATGAGTGTGTTTTGTTGACTTTTGGTCCAAAACACACTTAGACAGTCTCTGTGTGCAGTGCCACTTCAACATAAAATAGGGTCTTTTGTGACTAAGTTTTGGACCCCTTCCCGATGCCGGATTTGGCTCCGTGATGTCTCGCTGGAAATGTGGATGAGTCTAACTTCCAGAAATTCTTTATTTTTCTTGAATGAGTGCCATTTTCCTATATACAAATCCATTCTCCCAACATTTTTCTGTGCGCAGCGCCTCCTCCAGCAGAAAATAGGGTGTTTTGCAACCAAGTTTTGGACCACGTCTCGATGTATGATTTGGCTCCGTGATGGCTGGTTGGAAAGCCTGATGATTCTAACTTTTGAAAATCCTTGCATTTACTTGAATTAGTGCCATTTTACTATCCAAAAATCCATTCTCCCAACATTTCTTAGTGCGGAGCGCCTCCTCTAGTAGAAAATAAGGTGTTTTGCAACCAATTTTTGGACCACTTCCCGATGTCAAATTTGGATCGATGATGGATCATTGTAAAGCTTATTTAGTCTAATTTCTAGAAATTCTTTTGTTTTTCTAAATTAATTCCATTTTCCTATCCAAAAATATATTCTCCCAACACTGCTTTGTGCACAGCACCTTGCCTGAAAATGAGGCAGAATGGTCAAAATTTAGGTGTTTTTTGACCTTTTGGGGGGGTCAAAACTACTCCAAATGAGCTAAAATTTTGTGATAAGACTGATGATGATGATTGGAATAAAAAAATTAAAGTTTTCAAGCTGAGGATGCACCAAATTTGTGCGTAGTTCCGAGGGTGTTGTGCACAGAGGCCTCAAAATTTCAAAAAAACAAAATTTGCTCAGAATTCCCTCAAATTTGGTGGACTACATCTTCAAGGGTATTGAGAAGCCTGTGGAAAATATTGAGCCACGTCTCTAAGTTTTTCTTGGTATTTACCTTATTTGAGTGCTTAAATTTCAATGAAGAGGTGTTATGGTGGCTTTGTAGGTGCCTTGATCATGGCTATGATCCTTGTTACAATCCTCAACTTCTTCATTTTCATTAATGGCATCTTCAGTCATCATATTTTCTTCCCCATCATTGTCTTTAACATCATCATCACTCTCATCCTCTTTGTTAGCCACCTACAATATTTGTTATACCAAAAGGTGGCTAAGACTGTTTGAGCCTTCAAGGAACAAATTTCATGACTAAAAATTGTTGGCTCTTGAAGACTCCTGAAGGCCTCCTGCCTTTCCTCTGTCCAAAGCTTCACTGATATTCCCATTTTACACTTAGAAAGCCTATTCATTTCCAAGCCAGATTACTGTTGCAAAGGTCCTTTTTCCTCTTCCCACTGCAAATCTAACCTTCATTTGTTTCCCTATTTCTCCATAAAACTCCTTTGTTTATCATGAGTTCTCTTCTTCCACTCATGAAAATCACTTTCACCACATTAAAGACTCCCTCTTTAACCTTTACCGAAACCCCCAAATCCATTGAAAACCTTGAACAATTTCATAAAAATAATGTTTTATTACTATGGTCTTAAGCCCCCTTGGGCTAAGTCCTAAACCCCTTTTACCCATTAACCCTCGGGCACATCACTTCCCATGCGCCCGCGGCCCCGTAGTTGGGCGCTAGACCTTTTTATTATACGTTTTTTTAACCTATGCCTCTTAAAACCTTTGTTTTAATTTAAACCTTGGGCTTTAAATTATTTTACATTTTTTCTAGCAGTACCATTCTTAAAACAATCCGCACTGTCAATCTGATCTACAGATCAGACGGTGTGGAGTTCGTCTCCCATGGTCCCCACCGTCCATAAGCTAATTGCCTGAAACCGGCGGTATCCATCGCACCACCTTTGGGTGGAAAGTTGTTTACCCTTGATCGCCAGCGATTCCATACATCGTGTGACATGCGTCCTAGGCACTGTTTGGAAAACTGCCATCCATCGCGCGTTATCGTTCGGACGTGGATGCCTAGTGATATTGCCGTAGACCATCCGATCTGAGGCCGCCCATCCAACGACTAGTGCTCGATCAAGATGCCCGCTACTTAACGTGGTCTCGGCGCGGTGTTAAATCATGTTCCGTTGTCGATCTGATCTGCAGATCGACGGTTCAGATTTGGCCTCCCTGATTTGATTTCCCAATCAACGATTCTCTGTATTTGACTTCCACCTTCGCTCCCGACCATCGATCGCTGCGCGATCGATGACCCTGATCTCATCTTTCTTCTGCCCATTCTACGATCTCTCCTGATTAATCACGACCGTTGGATGATGCCATCCAACGGCCACACTCCCTCCACATGTCCTTTGAAGCATTCAACCTACATATGCATGGATTTTATCAAATTTTTTGTATTTTGAATGGTTTTAAGTGATTTTCCGCTATAACCGAAGAAATGCGAAGGTGGCGGGTGATGATCCTCCCGCCTTCGACTCACCGAGGGAAAATCATTCACAGGTGTCAAATTTCACGTTTCATTAGTATTTCTGTAAGCATTGATGCCACATAACCCTGCGTAGCTGTACACACCAGCAAAAAAATATGAATCCAACACAGGGAAAGAGTATCGGTGACAGAGATCAAAAAGAACCAGAAATAGAGAATGGAGAACAGATTTGCGGGGATCACGGCTAAGAATGTTTATCAAAAGCCTAATCCCCGATGTAAAACATAGTTTATAGAAAATCTAAAGTGTTCTATCGACAGGAATGCCTCCACCGCCACATCTAAGGCAAATTGATTCCTCTCATATACCATAGTGCCACCTGTTCCTCAAAGTACTCAATCAGAGGCCGAAGTTATTGATCAAATGAAGATTTTTGCCTTAGCGCAGTTAGAGAGTTACTTCTGTAGGGAATATTAATGAAAATAATATCTGCAAAGGAACCCCAACATCATACAGAGCCTCAAAGGTCAAAAAAATCTCCCACAGAGCTTAATATTTATGTAAAATCATTTAATACAGAGGATATGTATGTGAGTTTATTCATTGAGCCCCTCAAAGGCCCAGAAACCATTTAAGTCTGTATTAATTGTAATTAAGATCTTTTATCAGATCTCACATACTCACCCTTCTATATATACTTCTTCAGAAGATGAGTGAGAGGTTGGTTGTAGAACTTTGATATACACTTGAGCTTAAACTTCTGATTGTACATAGTATTCACATGCTCTTGGAGCTCTGCTGGTGATATATAGGTTAGGCTAAGATGTGTAGATGGTTGCTAACCTAAAGCACTGTACTTAAAGCTGTAATTGGTTTGGAGCATCAATACAAGATGATTTATGGGATCCTGGTCTATGTTGACATTAATGTTTCTCTAATTGTTACTTGCTATTTTGTTTCTGTTTTCATTGTGTTTCATATTCTCTTATAAAGAACCACATGCATAGAGTTAGGACCTATTGTACATCAGTAACCTTCTCTGACTGAAAATATTTGTCTGAATGTTTTCTTCTAAAATGTGTTATTTAGGAATATTTTAATTCAGTTCAAGCATAGGAATGCTGGTGTTCCCTCGTCTTATAGTCTTAGCTGAATATTATTCTTAAATGTTATTTTCAGTATATGTTTTATGAAGATGAACTCAGGAAGATATGGTGAGCCCTGGTCCTATTTTTTTCTCCACAACTATCTGGATGTTTCCCTTTGGAATGTGTTAAAAGATGGCTAGTTTAAAAGTACTTACCAGATCTTAGGCCATTCTGTGTTATATTTGTGTTTGTCTTGAAAGTAACTAAGTAAAGAAGAGCTAGGAGTGGATTTGTGGTGAGCCCGGCCCGCTAGTTTCTACTTCAAAGGTTGTTTCCAAGTTTCCCTTTGTTTTAAAAATGTGTTCTATTGAAATCATATCAAAGGCTTGTTAGTTTAAAATTATTTACTAGATCCTATTTTGCTTTATGTTTTTCTTGAGTCCATGTCAAAGGCTGACTAGTTTAAAAGTACTTATCAGATCCTGGGCTGCTCTTGTTCTGCATCTGTTTATCTCTCCTTCTTATTGTATCAATTCATTCCATAAATCAAAATTCAAAGAGATCCTTAGACATAGATGACTTGCCCCGTGGACCACTCTTGGCTCTTGTTGTTTCAATTAAATCCTATTATGACACCATAGCCCAATGGAATAAAACCTGCAATTGTCTATATTTTCGGTCAAAGCTTACTCTGATTGCTTGCAACTTCTCACCTTTGAAACTTTTGCACTCAGAACTTTCCACCTCAAACAGTAATCATGCTCAACCACCCAAAAAAAAAACAAACCCTTGGCCTTCATAACTAGCCTAATATCATAACCCCAAAATTCAAAGACAAATGCATATTTGTACATATTGGAGAGATCCCTCTCTAGATTCAGGAGGGCTAGATCCTAGAATCCAAAAGTTGGTTGAAACGATGTTGCTTCTATAGTTTTAGTCTTACCAATCTGCTAAAATTACAGATCCATAACATTTCTGGTGACCCCACTGGGGACTCCAAACCTTATACCTTTGTTGTGTTCTCCCACACTCTTAGAAAGAGTCTGGAAAGGGCCAGGTAGCCTTTGGATCTCATCCTCTTTCAGAGGTGACATATCTGGTGAATGCCCTCCCAGTCAATCTCTGGTTTGAGTTCCCTTCAAAACTTCATAAAAATGTGTGAGTATAAAGCATCCTTTTCAAGCACTACCAAGAAATGGTAATCATGATGAAACTTGTTTGAATCAGTGATAAAGTAGGTAAACCCTAGGATTCTCTTAAGACTTTATCTAACCTTGAAAAATCGGCTGGCTTAGCCATAAGAGTAAACTCTTTTTGTCTCATAACCGTAGCTAAGTTTTGAAACAAAGTTAGGATATTCTTAAAAACCATACAACTGAAAAATAACTTAGAAAAACCTAAAAGTATTTCGAATTGGTATCCATTAAACATGGTGGTGGACCATAAAACCTTTTACCTCCTTAAGAGCTAAAAACTTCCACTTGGCGACTCCACAATACTTAGCAGACCTTAAGACTCCACTGGGAAGAACCCTCATCATTATAACATCATTCAAACTCAGTTAGAGGATTGTAGGATTAATATTTGTGTAAAAATATTAGTTAACCACTCAAATACTGTCATACCTGGTTGAACTTTTCTTCTTTATTTGGGTCTAATAACACAACATAGTGGCTTCTAGAAAGATCCATACTAGAGCCTATCCTGACCCTGATCCACCTGAGATAGTTGATGACCCAAAAAGTATCCTTAGGAAGTCTCCTAAGATAGATTTTTCAACTATTCTCAGATCACCCTTGAGAGCTAAATCAGTCCCTGAAAATCTTTCAGCTCTACAACAATCACAAGCTTACTTAGTAAATCCATTTAGAACTAGGTCTTTTGATGATATAATTCATCTAGACTCTCAGTCTTCATTATCATCTCCTGAAACAAGTGAACCTCTTGGTAGCAGAGAAACAACACCTCTTGATTTAAATTTCCTTCACAAATTAGGTGTCTCTCATCCAAGATCAGCTCAGCAATTTATTCCTGGTTCATCCACTTCTGCTTACCCTACATCCACTGTTCAAACCTCTCCACTTCAGCTCACTGTTCTTGTGGTTAATCCATTCCTTGTAAATCCACCCCCACCACATATCATGGCAGCATGGTATGCTCCCTTAGTCCTTCCTGTACCATTATTCAATCTTCCACAGGACTATCAGTCCAAGATTCCATTATATGATGCTAGCAATGCTACAACTGCATCACAACATGTAGATAAAATGAATGACTACTTTGACAGAAATGAAATTGATGATGATTCTGTCAAGCTTAGGTTATTTTCTCAGAGCTTAAGGGGAGAATTAAGAAAATGGTTTAAATTTTTAGCCCCCCATAGTATCAATTATGATCCAGGTGGATATCGGTGGCCACCCACCTATTCCATTTGGACCAGCACCATCAATTCTTGCAGATTTTCACATTCAGCACAACTTACTATTTTTAGCAGGTTTTCGGGTTCTCCACTCTCGGAGCCGTTTTGGGGGCTTAATGATCCAGGTGGATATTGGTGGCCACCCACCTATTCCATTTGAACCCCCATCTTCAGTTCTTTCAATTTTCAAGTCGCAACAAAACTTACTATTTTTAGCAGTTTTTCGGGTCCTGAACTTCCAGAGCCGTTTTGAGGCCCTAAACGACATTTTTTGGGAAAACGGAGAGCAACATGGGTCCATGGATCGATGTTTCTCGTTCAAAAATTGAATTCCTCGGATAGATATTTCTAATGAGCTATTGAACGCGTCAAACGGAGATCGGGTGCCAAAGTTATGCCCCCGGGAAGTTGAACCACCAATTTACCCAAACGGGCGCCCACAGTTTTGGCGCCTCATCTCCTACGGTTAGGTTTTTGGACGTTTCAGATTCTACATTGTTTCTCAACAATAAATAGGCCCTCGAGCCTCATTGTAACAGAGTTCAGAGGTCTGTATCCATCACATCTCTTCTCAGAGATTCGCTACCAGCACCCTAGCTATTTTATTTCCATTATGCCTGTAAGCATATTTCTGTTATTTGATGTTAATGAAATGAAGCATTATTTCCATCAGATCTCTTGGTTGATGGTTATTTCAGATTCTGCTGGCGCTCTGTAAAACTCTAGGATCGCTGGTATCGTAGGGGGTCTGCTTTTCTTTGTTTTTCATGATGTCCCTCTACCGCTGCCGTGGTATATGATAGGCCTCATCCTGGGTTGAACCCTTGCAAGATCAGCCTCACAAACCCGGACGACCTCCCATGGCGGAAGAAAAGAAAGACGAGGGAGCAGGAGATCCTATCAAAATGCTGCTCGAGGAGGCCTTCGAGAAACAAAGGAACGCGATGATGGATAACTTTGCTCAAATACTTCAACGACTGCCCACATATGGCGCATCTGCATCCAACAGCCACTCTGGAGGCGCCACTCCCTTCAAGGTACAGGTAAAATTTTACATTCCTATATTTGAAGTAAAAAAATATGCAGACGCTGTAGACAGATGGTTAAATTTGTTGGAAGGGTATTTCTCGGTTCATGACTTCTCTGACCGAGAAAAGATTATTTTTGCACTCCTCAAAGCCGCCCCCCATGTCAAAGACTGGTGGGAAACATACCGTGAGCAAGAGGGCGAAGGGGAACCCTCTCTGTTCTCAACCACACCCACTTGAAATTCATTCTGAGATGGCATCAAGGAAGAATATTACGCTGTGGGGAGCTATGAGGACAAATACATCCAATGGAGCACGCTGCGGCAACAAAAGGATCAAGATGTGCACGAACTGACGAATCTGTTCCATACCCTGCGCACAAAGTTGGGTATTAAAGATTCAGAGAGACATTTGGTGCTCAAGTACCGCGGCTGTCTACACAAACACATTCAGGAGGAAATGGAGTTCCTCGACATTACATCACTTGGCACGGCATATCGCTATGCCGCCAAGATCGAGCAGAAATTTAAGCAGAAGAAGTGAGACTTTGGATCTGCAAATCCGAAAGGTGCCCCCGAACCGAAGAACAAGGGGCAAGGCCAAAGCAATGCGACTCATAACAACACCACAAATCCAAAGAAGGACACAGGGAAGTGGTGTGAATTTCATAACAGCCCCACTCATAGCACAAACGAGTGTCGGGCCAAATAGTCTTTGGTGGCTGAACTAAAGGCACCCGAATCAGATGCATTTTCTAATCCTGAGTTAGAACCAGACAAAGGCAATGACAAAAGGAAGCAGATCATTGGTGCGGATCCCAGTTCCATTGTTGCCACCACCAAGATCCAGAAGGAGGGTCCAGAGGATACAAAGGAGGGGGAGCACCTCTTCCATTCGCAAATGTGGGTGAAGGGTTCTCCGCTGCAATTTCTCGTCGATAGCAGAAGCCAAAAGAACCTCATTTCAACAGATGTCGTGAAGCGGCTTGGCCTACCAACCATAGCACACCCGCAACTGTATACCATCGGGTGGCTCCACCCAGGGAGAGATCTCCGCATCCGCCAGCAGTGCCGACTTCCATACAGTATCAAGCCATTCACGGATGAGGTATTGTGTGATGTTTCTCCTCTTGATGTAGCTGATGTATTATTGGGCCAACCATACTTGTGGAGGTGACATGCTATGTATGAGTCTAGGCCTCGTGCTGTTATTATTACTTTGGGAAATAACTTGTACAGGATACCGGAGGTAGTACCGCTTCCTGCCATCTCTTTGACTACTGCAAAACAACGCAGTAAGATTGTTTCCCAGACCAGGAAATTCATTTTCCTTACGTTTCACTCATAGGGAAAAAAGAATATTGTGGTCACAACCTCGAAACAGGGCTCCCTTTCACGGCTGTAGCAGATGGACAAAGTCATGGAGGAATACCATGACAATTTCTCCTCACTCATAGAGGTTCCTCTACACTGTCAGGACAAGCACTCCATTGATCTGACTCCCAATGCACCACCACCTGATGTTGCCATACATCCTACAACTACACATACAGAATCCAAACATGTACTGTATGAGGCTGATAAAGAAACCAAATTTACTAAATGCATCCAGCATGTCCACCCGCAGGTCCATGACATCTTCAACACATCTAATACTCAGTTCAACATAATTTGCCTCATCTCATGGAGGATCTCAACGCAATGGGGACCATTGCTTCCTAAGGAGGGAGGAATGATCCAGGTGGATATCGGTGGCCACCCACCTATTCCATTTGGACCAGCACCATCAATTCTTGCAGATTTTCACATTCAGGACAACTTACTATTTTTAGCAGGTTTTCGGGTCCTCCACTCTCGGAGCCGTTTTGGGGGCTTAATGATCCAGGTGGATATTGGTGGCCACCCACCTATTCCATTTGAACCCCCATCTTCAGTTCTTTCAATTTTCAAGTTGCAACAAAACTTACTATTTTTAGCAGTTTTTCGGGTCCTGAACTTCCGGAGCCGTTTTGAGGCCCTATACGACATTTTTTGGGAAAACAGAGAGCAACATGGGTCCACAGACCAATGTTGCTCCTTCAAAAATTGAAGTCCTCGGATAGATCTTTCTAACGAGCTATTGAACGCGTCAAACGAAGATCGGGTGCCAAAGTTATGCCCCCGGGAAGTTGAACCACTAATTTACCCAAACGGGCGCCCACAGTTTTGGCGCCTCATCTCCTACGGTTAGGTTTTTGGACGTTTCAGATTCTACAATTTTTCTCAACAATAAATGGGCCCTCGAGCCTCATTGTAACAGAGTTCAGAGGTCTTTAGCCATCACATCTCTTCTCAGAGATTCGCTACCAGCACCCTAGCTATTTTATTTCCATTATGCCTGTAAGCATATTTCTGTTATTTGATGTTAATGAAATGAAGCATTATTTCCATTGCATCTCTATGTTCATGTTTATTTCTGTATTCTGTTGCGTTCCTGCATAAAATCCGGATCAAATGATCTCCAAGGATTCCATCAAACGTTCTTAAAAAAATGGGAAGTAAAGAAGAATCCTCTCCAAGTCCTTTCTGATTACAAGAACCTCCATAGAAACACTGGGGAAAGTGTGGAAGATTACTGCACTAGATTCAATAGTGTGTACAATGCACTTTCCCCAGAACTAAAACCTCCACAAGGCTCAGCATTAAACAAGTTTCCTGAAGGGTTTGACTCTGAGATGGCCTATCAGCTGAGAGAAAGCAATTTTGTAACCCTTGAAGATATGCAAAGAGGTGCTCTTTCTGTGGAAGTCAACTTAATGGAGAAGAGAGAAAGAATGAATAATGAAAAGAGAGTGTCTTTTAGAGAGGAAAACACACCTTCTACTTCAAACTCAAAGATGGAGAAAATGATGGAATAAATGATGAAAGAGATGAGCATAATTAAGAGAGGACAAGAAAATCAAAACCAAACTGCTCCTCAAAATAGAAACCAGAACCAAAATCAGAATGTTAGAAGAAACCAACCTCCAAACAGGCCTAGGGAAGATGATCAACATATCACTCCTCCCTTTCATCAAAACTATGTAAGTGAGGTTGAGGAAACAAATGAGATAACAGAGGAAGACGATATCAACATGTTCGGGGTAGAGGATGATGATTTTGATATTCGATATGATAAAAAACAAGGTCTATATACACCTTATGATGAAAAAATAGATAATGATGGAAATGATTATCAAGACATGGAAAATTTCATCATTGAGTCTCAAAGAGAATATGACCTTAGGAGCAAAACTAGTCCACAAACTCCCAACACCAAAACCTCTTACCAATCTTCACAAAACAACACTACAACCAAGCCTAAAGTTGTCAAACAAAAGGATAAAACAGTGGTTGTAAATTCTGATAAAGGAAAGAGTAAGAGCGCTCAAAACAATGAAAATCAGAGTGTAGACCTTAGTAGTACTAACACTTCAGCTAGTACTCCTGCAATAACAAATGTGTCAAGTATAAATAAAACAAAACAGCAAACTGATATTGCTGATAAAGTGACAGCTAATAAGGCTGAAACCAACACTTTTAAAAGCCAAATTCCTTTCATCCTGGAGCAGGAAATTTCAAAGATCAAAATATCTGTTCCCTTGACTGAATTAGCTGCCCAACATGTATATAGAACCCAAATTTTGAAGGCTTTAAATATAGAGGAAAGTGGGGATACAATCAATCTTAATGATGACCAGGAAGAACTTATTTTTGGTCCAAATATTGAAGGTAAATATCAAGAAGGACCTGTTCCTCCCTTTTATGTAAGTTTAAATGTTCATGACAAAATTTTACACAATGCTATGCATGATTCCGGGGCTTCTCATAATTTAATGCCTAAAGCTGTGATGGAGAGCCTTGGTTTAGAAATTACCAGACCATATAAAGACCTATAATCCTTTGATTCCAGCAGAGTAAGGTGTTTAGGATTAATCAAAGACCTCATTGTTAACTTAGCCCAGATTCCAGCCAAATGCCTAGTTATGGATATTGTTGTGGCTGATGTCCCCCCCAAGTATGGAATGTTATTATCAAGGTCTCGGGGGGCTAAGTTGTAGGGGACTATGCAAATGGACATGACTTGTGCGACTATCCTTGTTTTAAATAAGAATAGAAGACTTTATAGGGAGTCTCATATGCAATACACGGTTACAGGTCAAGACAGACCGCAAAACTCTCCTTTATACTCTGTAGATACTGGCCTTGATTTATTTATTCTTTTTAATGAAGAAACATTAGATGAACAAGTTACTTTAACAGAGTTAATGACTAATAGGAAACAGGAAGAAAATACCACAGAGATGTCAAAGAAGTTTGTTGAACCGTTAAGAATTAGAAAAATAAACAAAGGTCTTGAACTACAAGTCGTGCATCCGTTGCTTTTAAACCTTGACACTCAAGAAAACGTGCCTCCACTTAACGAAAAACCTGAAGAGTCAAAACAAATTTAGTTAAGTGCCGCTAATCATGAAAATCTAGAAAGTGCAGTAGTTAAAGAGGACGTTAACCAGGATGAAACTGACAACAGTCCTCTATGGAGTATGTATTTTGATGGCTCCTGCACTAAGACCAACGTTGGTGCAGGTGTCTGGATTTCCAACACTAAAAATACCCACACAGAAAGCATTTCCTGCAAGTTAAACTTTCAGTGTTCCAATAACATAGCAGAATATGAATCTCTTCTCTTAGGCTTACATCTGTTGAAAAATTTAGGAGCCACAAGAATCAATGTGTATGGGGATTCAGAGTTAGTCATTAGACAAGTCAATGGGGAGTATAAAGCAAATCATCCCAAACTTAGAGCCTACCGGAATGATGTCATGGACCTCTTGAAAACCTTTGATGAGTCCAAATTGATTTTTGTCCCAAGAAAGAAAAACATTACAGCCCACAATTTAACCTTTGCAACTAGGACATGCTTGACGCCATATGAAGCCAAAGACTGCACAACTGAGATAAAATTTAGACCAGCTGTGCCTGAAAATAAAAACTATTGGCAGGTGTTTGACAATGATAAACAAATAGAAGAATTCATGCAATTCAGAAATGAATTTGAACTACACAGTTCGGACTCAGAGTATGATACAGGCTACAGTGAAGAAAATTTCCTTGGTGAAGAGGAACCATCCCCTGAACCTGTTAATATTAACCTGCTGTCATACAAACTAAAAAAAAATAGAATTGGATGCTTAGTTCGAAACAGATGAGTTATAAACTCTGCATTCTAAATATGAAAGTTTGCCAAGCAGTCTAGCGCCTTTGGAAGAGTTGTTCGATCTTAATGATGTGGCCAAAAAGCCAAAGCTAGAACCTGTAGAGGCTGAAGTAGAAGAGTGCAATATAGGCAGTGAGGAGAAACCAAAAATGATTAAATTGTCCAAAAATTTACCAGCTCTCATTAAACTCAAATACATAGAGCCGTTTAAAGAGTTTTCTGATGTGTTTGTGTGGAGTTACGAAGATCTTAAATCCTATGACACTGAAATAATACAGCACAAAATCCCTCTCAAGGAAAACCAAAAACCATTCAAATAGAAACTACGTAGAATAAACCCCGTACAATTGCCTTTGGTTGAGAAGGAGATTAAAAAGATGTGTGAAGCTGGTATTATTGTCCCTATCAGATATTCTAAGTGGGTATCTAATCTCGTGTCATTTAGGAAGAAAAATGGAGAGATCAAGATTTGTATAGACTTTAGAGACTTAAACAAAGCTTCATTAAAAGACAACTACCCTTTGCCCAAGATGGATCATATTTTACAAAGGGTGGCAGGGTCTAAAAGAATTTCTTTGCTGGATGGCTATTCAGGGTACAATCAAATCTTAGTTCACCCTGTTGATCAATTAAATACAACCTTTACTACACCATGGGGCACTTTCATGTATGTGAAAATTACTTTTGGTCTAATGAATGCTGGAGCAACTTTTCAAATAGCCATGGAAATAACATTCTCGGAAGAACTGGGCTTCTTCATCATTATCTATATGGACGATGTCACTATGTTTTCAAAAACAAATGAAGAGCATTTAGAACATTTAAGAAATGTTTTCAAGAAATGCAGAAATTTTGGAATATCTTTAAGCCCTAAGAAGACACTATTTGGTCTCCAAGAAGGTAAACTTCTTAGGCACATCATTTCTGAGGAGGGTATAAAGATAGATCCAAAGAGGATTGAGGCCATATTGCAAATCCCTCATCCTCGAAACATCAAAGAGTTGCAATCTTTCATTGGAAAGATTAACTTTTTGAGAAGGTTCATACCCAACTTGGCTGAGCTCCTTAGGAATATCACAAACATGCTAAAGAAGGATCAAGGGGTAAAATGGACCTTGGAAGAAAATAATTCCTTTGAACTAGTGAAACAAGTGTTAACCAAAACACTGGTTCTAATAAGTCCTGATTTTTCAAAAGATTTTTATATTTTCTCATTTGCATCAGGACATACCATAGCTGTTGTCCTTTTACAGAAAAATCCACAAGGACAAGAGAAGCCTATTGCATTCTTTAGCAAGGCATTGAGGGATGCCCCTCTGGAGTATAAAATTATAGAAAAGCAAGCTTTTGCTTTGGTTAAAGCTTTGACAGACTTCAGAGTGTACATCTTTCTCTCACATATCATTGTCTTTGTCCCAAATTCAGTTGTTAAGGACATTCTAACACAGGACCCAGATTGTAAGAGAGGTAAGTGGATTGCTGTTATTCTTGAATATGATTTAGAGATAAAGCCCACTAAGCTCATCAAAGGCCAAGGTCTGGCTAGATTAAAGGCTGAATCAAATTGTGAAGTTCTTGATATTCATATGATCAATGCTTTAGATGATCAAGAGGAAATCTCAACACCCATTGTTGAAAGCCACTTTATGAATTCCTCTTGCTATGCTGATATTGTTTATGTTTTACTTAATTTGAATACACCTCCTGGTTTGAAAAAAACAAAGGCAAGGTTCCTAAAGTTAAAAGATGTAAACTATTGCATTATAGATAAATGCCTTTATTGGAAAAATGAAAGTGGTCTATTGCTTAAATGTTTGCCTGAGTTTGATGCAGAGAAAGTTAAGTACCAGTTCCATGAAGGAGAGTGTGGAGGTAATTTGTACTGGAAGACAACAGCCAACAAGATTTTGAGGGCTGGTTTCTATTGGCCTACTCTTTTCCATGATGTGCACAAAATGATCATAACCTGTCATAAATGTCAAATTTTTGAAGGCAAAAGAAAAATGCTACCCCTACCTCTGCATCCAATCACTGTTGAAGCCCCTTTTCAACAGTGGGGACTTGACTTCATAGGAGAAATACATCCCCCATATTCTGCCCAACATAGATGGATTCTCACTGCCACAGACTATTTCACTAAGTGGATAGAAGCCATACCTTGTAGGCAGACCAACGATTCAGTTATCATAAAATTTATGGAGACGAACATTCTCTCCAGGTTTGGCTGTCCTACCAAGATTATCACTGATAATGCAACAAAATTTAGATCAAACAAGATGGTTCATTTCTGTCACCAATATCAAATAACGTTGGGGCATTCCACAACCTATTACCCCCAAGGTAATGGACTTGCAGAATCCTCAAACAAAAGTTTAGTGAACATAATCAAGAAACTGTTGGAGGACAATAAGAAGTCTTGGCACACAAAGCTAGTTCATGCACTATGGGCTGATAGATTGACTTTGAATAAATCCATTGGTATGTCACCTTTTCAGCAGGTGTACGGTACTGATGCA
This sequence comes from Pinus albicaulis, assembly GCA_034641835.2. Lineage (NCBI taxonomy): Eukaryota > Viridiplantae > Streptophyta > Pinopsida > Pinales > Pinaceae > Pinus > Pinus albicaulis. The sequence goes on from CM076570.1 coordinate 47,522,165, forward strand.
ATTTTTCCAAACAACCTTGGTGTTCCAGTGATGAAGTTGATTCAAGAGTTACAAACTGAATAAAATGACATGATCAGAAGAGTGAACCAAACCATTCATCTTTAGCAAACCAGAGAGGAGGTGTATAGCAAAGCATTGCAGAAGCAGGACAGCATTATAAAGCTTTTTGACACAAGAAAAAAGGCCAGCAATTTCAAGATTGGGGACAAAGTTTTAAAGTGGGACTCAAGAAGGGAAGAGAAGGGAAAGCATGGAAAATTTGACAACCTATGGCTTGGCCCTTACTCTATTCATTCAGCTGTTGGTAACAATGCGTTTTTCTTGCAGGAGTTGAATGGAGCAGAATTGTTTGGGGGTCCTGTCAATGGTAGGATTCTTAAGCCTTACTTCTCTTAATCCATGATATGTATTAAAGCCCTTTATCTTTTTCCATTATAAATATCTCATCCACCATTGCATTCAAAGTTGTAAAAACAAAAAATACAAAAACAATAAAAAGAAAGAAAAGATGGCGTATTATGAAAACAAGAAAGTTATAGCCCCATACCAAAAAAGAGAAACAAATCTGAAAGTGTGCAAGCCTAAATTCCACTCCTACAAAAACACACTTCTAGTTAGTCAAACAACCTAAAATTGACTAATTAGTTTTAAATTTTCTGCTGATAGGATAGTGAATTTGATTTTCCAAACTATTTAAACTTGGCTTATCAGTAGATAGGTTAGGATAGAAATTAAAGGTTCAAACATGATAAAAATCTGAACCTAAGGTTGCAAAGAGAGATGACTCAAATATGTTTTATTTTCTGAGTCAAAAAATAGGTAAAATCTGGTTCTAATTAGCTCAAAATCTGAGCCAGAGAACTAAGAAGAGCAGCTCAACGGAAAAGTCAAAACAAAGTTGTAAGAAGAGAAGGCCATGATGAGAAACTTTCAGATCTTAAGTCTTCCATTTTGATTTAATTTTCTGCAAAATAAATGTCTATGTGCAACTTGTTTTTATGCCATAGATCACCGCGAGTCAAACATCTTAATCTTGATCTGATTGTTTTTAAATTTATGTTTTAGAAATTTAGAGAATGAAAATCTGTTGGACAATTTAATCCCAACAGATAGTAGAATAGGTAGAGAAGCATCTGAGCTTAACTGTTTAATCTGAGTTCAGGGAGAAATAAGGAGTAGAAATAGATTAGATTTCCTACTTTCAAAAGAATAAAATGTTGTGAAAATATTTTTCCAATCCAAGTGCACTCTAATAGAGAAAAAATGTTAGATCAGTAGGATTGGGTAGGTAGAAAGTTTGTATTGATGAAGATCCATTGCTTTTATGGCTGCTAATACATTTTTCAGAGTTCATTATCTACATAAAGAAGGGCAGCCCAATGGATTAGGCAACTGATCATCCTCCCAGAGAATGTAGGTCTAAAGTTCTTGATGCCTTCAAGAAGGCACCATCCCCAAGTGGAGCCACTGTTAGCCACCTACAATATTTGTTATACCAAAAGGTGGCTAAACCTATTTGAGCCTTCAAGGAACAAATTTCATGACTAAAAATTGTTGGCTCTTGAAGACTCCTGAAGGCCTCCTTCCTTTCCTCTGTCCAAAGCTTCACTGATATTCCCATTTTACACTTAGAAAGCCTGCTGATTTCCAGGCTAGATTACTGCTGCAAAGGCCCTTTTTCCTCCTCCCACTGCAGAACTAACCTTCATTTGTTTCCCTATTTCTCCATAAAACTCCTTTTTTATCATGGGTTCTCTTCTTACACTCATGAAAATCACTTTCACGATGTTAAAGACTCCCTCTTTAACCTTTACTGAAATCCCCAAATCCATTGAAAACCTTGAAAAATTTCATAAAAATAAAGTTTTATTACTATGGTCTTAAGCCCCCTTGGGCTAAGTCCTAAACCCCTTTTATCCATTAACCCTCGGGCACATCACTTCCCATGCACCCGCGGCCCCGCAGTCGGGTGCCAGACCTTTTTATTATAAGTTTTTTCGACCTGTCCCTCTTAAAACCTTTGTTTTAATTTAAACCTTGGGTTTTAAATTATTTTACATTTTTTTCCGTCGGTACCATTCTTAAACCATTCCGCACCGTCGATATGATCTACAGATTAGACAGTGCGGATTTCGTCTCCCGTGGTCCCCACCGTCCATAAGCCTATTTCCCAAAACTGGTGGTATCCATCGCACCGCCTTTGGGTGGAAAGTTGTTTTCCCTTGATCACCAGCGACTCCATACATCGCGTGACACACGTTCTGGGCATTGTTTGGAAAACCGCCATCCATCGCGCGTTATCGTTCGGACATGGATGCCCAGCGATATTGCCGTAGAATGTCCAATCTGAAGCTGCCCATCCAACTGCTACCACTCAATCAAGATGCCCGCTACTTAACGTGGTCCTGGCACGGTGTTAAATCATGTTCCGCCGTTGATCTGATTTGCTGATCGACGGTTCAGATTTCACCTCCCTGATTCAATTTCCTGGTCAACAATTCTCTATTTTTGACTTCCACCTTCACTCCCGGTCGTCGATCTCTGCGCGATCGACGACCCTAATCTAATCTTTCTTCCACCCATTCTACGATCTCTTCCGATTAATCCCGACCGTTGGATGATGCCATCCAACGGCCACACTCCCTCCACACGTCCTTTGAAGCATTCAACCTAGATATGCGTGGATTTTATAACATTTTTGTATTTTGCAGTGTTTTAAGTGATTTTCCTCCATAACCGAAGAAATGCAAAGGCAGAGGGTGAAAATCCTCCTGCCTTTGACTCACCGAGGGAAAATCATTCACAGGTGTCAAATTTCACGTTTCATCAGTGTTTCTGCAAGAATTGATGCCACATAACCCTGCGCAGCCCTACACACCAGCAGAAAAATATGAATCCAACACAGGGAAAGAATATCGGTGAAAAAGATCAAAAAGAACCAGAAACATAGAATGGAGAACAGGTTTGTGGGGATCACGGCTAAGAATGTTTATCAAAAGCCTAATCCTCGATGAAAAACACAGTTTAAAAAAAACCTAAACTGTTCTATCGACAGGAATGCCTCCACCACCACATCTGAGGAAAATTGATTCCTCTCATCTACCACAGTGCCACCTGTTCCTCAAAGTACTCAATCAGAGGCCAAAGTTATTGGTCAAATGAAGATTTTCACCTCAGCGCAGCTAGAGAGTTACTTCTACAGGGAATATTAATGCAAATAATATCTACAAAGCGACCCCGACATCACACAGAGCCTCAAAGGTCAAAAAAAGCTCCAACAGAGCTTAATATTTATGTAAAATAATTTAATACAGAGGATATGTATGTGAGTTTCTTCATTGAGCCCCCCAAAGTCCCAGAAACCATTTAAGTCTATATTAATTATAATTGAGATCTTTTATCAGATCCCGCCTCCTCACCCTTCTATATATACTTCTTCAGAAGATGAGTGAGAGGTTGGTTGTAGAACTTTGATATACATTTCAGCTTAAACTTATGATTGTACATAGTATTCACTGGCTCTTGGAGCTCTGCTGGTGATAGATAGGTTAGGCTGAGATGTGTAGATGGTTGCTAAACTAAAGCACTGGACTTAAAGTTGTAACTGGTTTGGAGCATCAATACAAGCTGATTTATGGGATCTTGGTTTATGTTGACGGTGATGTTTCTCTAATTTTTACTAGTTATTTTGTTTCTGTTTTCACTGTGTTTCATATTCTCTTATAAAGAACAATATGCATATATTTAGGACTTATTGTACATCAATAACCTTCTCTGACTGAAAATCTTTGTCTGAATGTTTTCTTCTAAACTGTGTTATTTAGGAATATTTTAATACAGTTCAAGCATAGGAATGTTGGCGTTCCCTCATCTTATTGTCTTAGCTGAATATTATTCTTAAATGTTATTTTCAGTATATGTCTTGTGAAGATGAACTGAGGAAGATATGGTGAGCCCTGGTCCTAGTTTTGTCCCCACAACTATCTGGATGTTTCCCTTTGGAATGTGTTAAAAGCTGGCTATTTTAAAAGTACTTACTAGATATTAGGCCATTCTGTGTTATCTTTGTGTTTGTCTTGAAAGTAACTAAGTAAAGAAGAGCTAGGAGTTTATTTGTGGTGAGCCCAACCCTCTATTTTCTACTTCAAAGGCTGTTTCCAAGTTTCCCTTTGTTTTAAAAATGTGTTCTATTGAAAGCATATCAAAGGCTGGCTAGTTTAAAAGTATTTACCAGATCCTAGTTTACTTTATGTTTTTCTTGAGTCCATGTCAAAGGCTGACTAGTTTAAAAGTACTTATCAGATCCTGGGCTGCTCTTGTTTATCATCTATTTATCTCTCCTTCTTATTGTATCAATTCATTCCATAAATCAAAATTCAAAGAGATCCTTAGACATAGATGACTTGCCCCATGGACCACTCTTGCCTCTTGTTGTTTCAATTAAATCCTATTATGACTCCATATCCGAATGGACTAAAACCTGCAATTGTCTATCTTTTCGTTCGAAGCTTACTCTGATTTCTTGCAACTTATCACCTTTGTAACTTTTGCACTCAGAACTTTCCACCTCAAATAGTAATCATGCTCAACCACCCAAAAACAAAACAAACCCTTGGCCTTCATAACTAGCCTAATATCATAACCCCAAACTTCAAAGACAAATCCATCTTTGTACATATTGGGGAGATCCCTCTCCGGATTCAGGAGGGCTAGATCCTAGAATCCCAAAGTTGGTTGAAACGATGTTGCTTCTGCAGATTTAGTCTTACCAATCTACTAAAATTACAGATCCCTAACACTCTTCACTGATTTCTTCATTGTCATTTTGTTCTTCATTTGAGCTACTTGTCTTTTCATTGTTGGGGTCATCATTTTCACTCGCACCCTCTGCACTTTCATCACTATCATCTTGCTCATCATGAAGAGCACTCTCCTCTTTTTATTTAGCACTATCATCATCTTCATTTGTGTTCATATATTCTAAATCTTTGTCACTGTTCTACTCTGCATCACTGAGGCTTGCTTCTTGGGTGTCAGTGCTACCCTTAGCCATCTGCATTTTCCTTACTATTTTGAAATTTATACTAGCTTCCCTTTTCATCATTCTATGCATTGTCACTTTCATTCTCATTGTCATTAAGGGATTTATTATTTTTATGACAGTCATGGCAGTTGGCATGACTATCATGACTATCTCTTTTGTTGTCCTTTTCCCCACTGTGTGTCCTATCAATGACATTCTCTTTATCACTGTCTCCTTCATCAATGTCTTCACTATCTTCTTGGTCCTTATCTTGTTCATTAGCACCACCTTTTCCTATACTTGGGAGTGATTTATTGGCATCATTACCATCAATGCCTTACTCCAAGTGCTCACTGTGTTTGTCTTCATGACTACCATGTTCATCTCCCTCCTCCTTGTCATCATCATTCTCCTACTCTTACTCATTAAAATCTATGTCTTCCCTACTGATCTCTTCATCTCCAGACATGGTGACTGATTTTTTCTTTGAACAAAATGGTTTTTATCTTGGTGAGAGATTTAGGTCTAAGGAGGAAAAATGAGTGATGGTGAGGTAAAAATTTAACAAATGGAGGCAAAATGGAAGAAGTCAAGGACTACTTTCAGAGTTTATAAGTAGGATTAGCTTGTAATGAGTGTATTTATTCTAATGATCACTCTCCAACTGGTAATTTCTTGCCCTAGAAGGATAAATGCAAGTTTGTCATGAAGATTAGGGTTTTTAGCAAATTTAGGTTATGGTTACTCTCCTTTGATTATATATGCAAAAAGACCAGTTGGATGGCAAAGAGAGGTGACCACCAACCTTTCTAATTTGTGTAGGAGCTTGGGGAAAGCTTTGAGGAGAAAAATAATGATTTTGGCCACTTCCTGGAAATCTTGGCCAAAATTCCCCTGTGTGCAGCGCCACTCCATCTATGCGCAGTTCTAATTTGTGGAAGGCATTTGGAGGCCTTCCCCGTGTCAGAATGAGCTCTGTGATATCTCGTTGGAAATATTGTTGGGTCGTATTTCCAATTTTTTTTTTTTTTTTTACATTTTGTGTCTATTTACCTATCCAAAAACTGATTTTCCCAACACTAGTCAAAAAGTGTTGAAGGATGGTGCATAAATGCAAAGTGCTGGTGCAAACAACTTTTGGAGGTCTTCCTCTACTCGAAATTTAGCTCATGATAGCTCATTAGAAAGCCCTTAAAGTTTAGTTTTCATTTAAATAATAAAAAAATTCATTTGGACACTCCAACTATGAGAAAACCTCATGTTTCCAAGCTCATACTAGCAGTACATAAATTCTCCTCGGACACTTGTATTTTTTATATTTTGTCCAAAACCATGATACCTGTGTAAAAATGGAAGGAGTTTTTTCTTCTTGGGCCTATATTGGACAAAAAACTCTCTCATGTTTGTCAAATGTGTTGGGGTCCCGTGTTTTGATAGTTTGGCAAATAAAAAGACAAGGCAACATCAGAACCAATCTTTAGAGTTACAGGATCTAGTCCTCCTGTTCTCAGAGAGGGATCTCTCAAATGTTTGTTAGCAAAGGTTTATCTTGTGTGCTTACAGTATTGGTTTTAGACTAGTTATTAAGTGCAGGTGTTTGATTGCGTGTTTGGTTGAATTGATACAGCAGAATGAAAGGTCTAGGAAAGGTAGGTAGAAAGAGGAAGTAGTAGCTTCATTCGGTAATGGAGTCAAAAAGAGGTCATGACAACCTTATCAATGGATATGGGATATCAGAAGGAAAATATAACTTGGCCATAGGATCCTTTGGTTTTTTTAAATGAGATGGACATAAATGATTTGGAAAGAGAATTTAAATTCTCAACAAAGGGAATTTGAAAGCATAACTTGAACAATAAAGAGGTATTTGATAGACAGGACTAGCCATGAATTCTACAAACCACACTTTAAGCAAATAATGACTTCAAAAAAAAATTTAAAATGAAATCTAAGATTCGGGGAACACCCTATTTCGTCAAATATTTTATTTCAAATGACTTAGAAAACATAAAAGATTCACTGATAATTGCAGTCATAGAAGAGGGAACACCTAACACATCTATGATTACAACTATAAAAATTTTAAGACAACTGTTTAAGCAAGGACAAAGGGCAAGATCAGAACAGACCTCCTTGGCCCACTATAAATAGAAATACTTCAAAGGGATACTTCAATAACAGCCTTTAAGTGGTAGCAGACAAGCAGGGAGAACCATAAATCATGCCGAAACCAAATTATTTGAACTATCATAGAAATAAAGAAGCATGAGGGTTAAAGAGAGATATTAAAGACTCTAAAATACTTCAGCAAAATAAAACATGAAATAGTGAAGGATGAATAGGTCTAAGGTGCTTCCAAGAGTCATTTCGTAGCCTAAAAATTTCAACCTACTGTAGTAAGAAATTATGGAACAGAATGAAAATAGGAGAAAACATTAAATAGTTCAGAATACTTCACCAACAGCCAAGCTCATGGATCCAATGATAGAGCCTTCTCAAAAACAAGCATGCAACAACATCATCAGGGCTTCCAAGACGTCAATTTCTTCTTCAAATTCTATAGACTATATATTATTTCAGAGAGTTTTAGTATTAAAACTAGTGATCAACCAAAATTTCCTCATCTTCTACAGCAGTATTTATAGAACAATGAGGAGGTGGGGGAAGATAGAAGATCTCCCAGGACAATTAATATAGACTTAAATGAGTTCTCGGCCTTTGAGAGGCTTGATGAAGAAGTTTACAGATGTTTCTATCTGTATTAATTATTCTACATTTAAGATTAAGCTCGGTGGGAGCTTTTTGTTGACGTTTAAGGCTCTGTTTCAGGATGTAATAACTCTGCTGATATTTTTTCATTAAGTTAATTGTAGAATTAACTGTCTGGCTACGTTGAGGCAACTATCTAATTTGAATAATAACTTCAGCCTCTGTTTGAATGCATGTGGCTATAGGTGGCTTGGTGGGAGCTGAGAGGAATCAATTTGCCTCAGATGTGGTGGTGGAGGCCTTTCTGTCTGATAGATATTTTGATTTTCCTTTAAATGTGTCTTAACTGGGAGGATTATTCTTTTGATAATCATTCTTAGCCATAATCCACACAGATCCATGTTCAATCTCCTGTTCTGGTATGTTTTTGTCTTCGACACTGATACTCTTTGTTTGTGATTCATGCATTGTGTTTTGTTGATGTGCAAGCCGCATAGGGCTCATAACGAATCAATGCCCATGAAACATTGATGAGACGTGGAAATAAAACCCTTGGATGGCTTTATTTTAATGAATCGAAGGTGGGATAATCTTCATTCTCAGCCATTGAATTTTTCTTTAATATGATGGAAAACCATAAAAACCCTGCAAAATATGAACTTATATTATAAAATCCTTTGTTATTTAGGTTTTATTGCTTCAGAGGGCATAGGGAGAGAGCGTGGCTGTTGGATGGCAACATCCAACGGTCGAGATTTATTAGAAGAGGTTGAAAGGAAGGTGGAGGAATAATTACGACAGAGCCGTTGATCGTGCAGTGATCGACGATCGGTATTGATCAGGAGAAAATAAAGCGAGGGAGTCACTTTATGAAGAAATGGTGAAAATTCAATGAGATAAGGTTAAAAACCTCTGTTATGAGGAAAATATGGTTAAAAAATGAGTTTGGGGTTTGGGATGATTGTGGGCCATTGGATGAGAATGGCCTACAATATTGACAACAGAGATTATATGTTAAACACCCATTATCAAATATTATACTCCGAACTTCAAAGCCCCTAATAAAACCAAACTGTATAAACATTTTGGGTCACAAAAGGAGCCTGCTGATGTCAGGGTGTTTGTGACCCAAAATGTTTATAAATTCCACCCTATAAAGCTCCTCGAGTCTAGATTTCATGACCATTCGAGAAAATGAACAAGACCCGCTCCAATCCGCTGCTGCTGCGTGGATGTTGACTAGGCGTTTGGACCACTGGTTCTGTGGGACCGCTAACCACTGTCGTGGATGTCGGGACCAGGGCAACTGATTGTGGGTCATTGATCTGCAAATCAGATCGACGGTGGATATGTTTTGATAAATGTGCCATAAAAAATTTGACACTTATGGAAAGACATGACCAACTTTTGAGTATATGGGAAAAGGGTAGGCCAATAGTAACCAGATCTAAAAATTTTGTTTGATGTGGCCTTCCAGTAGAGGTGTCCTCCACATTCTCCGTCATGCAATTCATGCATGATTTTCCCTGCATTATATTCAAGTAAACATTTAAGTAAAATTCCAACAACATTTTTCCAATATAATACCCCATCCAAGATGCAATAACTCGAAGATTTTTGTTTCAAAAATATAGCTTTAGTTTTAGACAAAGAAGGAGGGGCATTTAAATATAAAAGCACATAAATAATGTCAGCATACCAAGGAGAATTCAGAAATTTTTCCTCAATGAAAGGAGGAGTAGATTCTTCTATTTCATCCAACACATCTACCATATTCATATCTAGCACTTGGAAGTTAGACTCAACCATAAGTTTTGCTAATCCTTGCCCCCTAAATACTTTGGTGGGCCTGATTTCTAAGTCATACTCAGAATAGTTGCAATCCATTTTCCCCTTTTACCATCAGGGTCTTGACTTAGAATGTCCTTGACAACAGTATGTGGAACAAAAGCAATTGTGAGAGAGTGTAAAATGTAGACACTAAAGTCTTTTAAAGCTTTCACTAATGCTAAGGCTTGCTTCTCCATGATGTTATATTTGAGAGGAGCATCTCTTAAGGCCATAATAAAGAAATATATTGGTTTTTCTTGCCCCAAGTCATTCTTTTGAAGTAAAACTGCAGCTATTGTATGCTCAGATGCAAAAGAAAGGATGTAAAAGTTTTTGCTAAAATTTGGACTAATTAGGACTGATGTTTGAGTAAGAGCTTGTTTGACCAGTTCAAATGATTGTTTAGCTGGTAAATTCCATTTTACACCAACATATTTCTTAAGAATTTTTGTAATGTTTTTTAATAGCTCAGCAAGATTAGGGATAAACCTCCTCAAAAAATTAATCTTTCCGATGAAAGATTGCAACTCTTTGAGGCTTCTTAGATGACTGATTTGTAATATGCAATCTATCGTTGTAGGGTCGATTTTGATTCCCTCTTCCAAAATTATATGGCCAAGAATTTTACCTTCTTGGAGACCAAAGAGTGTCTTCTTGGGATTCAATGGCAAGCCAAATTTCCTACACTTCTCAAAAACTTTTCTCAGGTGAATCAAATGTTCCTCATTAGTTTTTGAGAAAACGGTTATGTCATCAAGGTAAATGATTATGAAATAGCCAATATCTTCAGAAAAGGCTATGTCCATGGCCCTTTGGAAGGTGTCCCCTGCATTCATTAATCCGAAAGGAATTTTGACATACATAAAGGTGCCCCAAGGTGTGGTAAAAGTAGTTTTGATTTGATCACTTGGGAGCACTAACACCTGGTTGTAACCCGAGAACCCATCTAAGAGGGATATCCTTTTTTATCCAAATACCCTTTGAAGTGTATGGTCCATATTGGGTAAGGGATAGTTGTCTTTTAAAGAGGCTCTGTTTAAATTTCTAAAGTCAATACAGAGCCTGATTTCCCCTGTTTTCTTTCTAACAGAAACTAAGTTCGATACCCATTCTGAAAATCTAATTGGTACAATGATCCTATCATTATGCATCTTTTCAATTTCTACCTTAAATAAAGGTAGTAAGAGAGTATTTATTCTCCTCAACTTTTGTTTGAAAGGCTTTTGATTTTCTTTGAGGGTAATTTTGTGCTGGATGATGCTGGTATCATATGATTTCAAATCTTTGTATCCTAAAGAAAAAATATCTCTAAACTCTTTGAATAGCTCTATATATTGAAATTTTATGTGAGTTGGGAGAGTGCTGGATATTTTAATTATCTTGGGTTCTCCTAGACTGCCTATGTTATGCTCTTCTACATTTTTTTCCATAAGCTCTAATCTCGGTTCTTTGGCTACATCGCTAAAATCAAAAAGGTGTTCTAAAGGTGTGAGACCTCTTGAAATTTTATCATTTTTTCATTGTAAAACTTCCAAGTATTCTTGGTCTGCGTTGTCAATTTTCTCTGCTTCAAAAGGATCCTCATAATGATTTATATCAGCAGAATATGTCATTTCAAATTATGGGATTTGTTCAATATACAAACAGTTTTCTTTTTGGTTGGATTCTGCTATTGCTATGCCGAAATCATTTTTTGATTTTAAGAAATCATCTATGTGTTTTTCAGAGTCAAAAAATTTCCAGTGATCTTCGTTATCAGGCACATCAGGCCTATGTTTTATCTTTACGCTAAGCTGTTCATTTATCTCAGGTATTTGGAAGTTGCTGGCATTGAAGGCGAGCTCATTTTCTAGATGATTCATTGCTCTAGGAATGAAAATAATTTCATATTTTTCAAAGGTTTTCAATAAATCAAGGGCAGCATTCTGATATTCCCTGAGCCTTGGATTTCTAGCAGAGTATTCTCCTTTGATTTGTCTCATGATAAGTTCAGAATCTCCTAATATTGATATCCTTTGGGCTTCTAATTGTTTAAGAAATTTTAAGCCTAGCAGAATTGCTTCATACTCAGCAATATTGTTAGTGCATGGGAAATATAATTTATATGAAAAACTATGATTTTTATTTTGAATCCAAACACCTGCCCCTGCACTTGTTTTATTACAGGATTCATCAAAGTTTATTGTCCAAAGTATATTTGACTCATTTTAATTTTCTTGTTGTTGTTGATTGTCAATGTTTTGAATTTGATTCTAGGGAAGATTTGATTGTTATGGTGAACTGGTTGGGTCTATGTTTTCCTTATCTTGTTGAGTGATTTCATCTTCGTTACATAAGATAAAGGAATCTAAACTCGATTGAATATAATATATTGGAGAGTTTCTTGGTTTGTATATGTTGTTCACCATGAACTTCATGTGAGATTCCCTGTATACTCTTTTTTTTTGGTTAAAAAAAGGGATTGTGGCATAAGACATGTCCATTTGAAGGCTTCCCTGAAGTTTGGCTCCCCAAGATCTTGATAAGAGCATGCCATAGTTAGGGGGAATGTCAGCTACAACTATGTCCATGACTAAACTCTTAGCAGGGATTTGGGATAAGTTAACACACAAGTCTTTGATTAAACCCAAACATTTGACTCTGCTTGAGTCAAAGGAATACAAGTCTTTGTATGGTTTAGTAATTTCTAAGCCTAAGCTTTCCATTACCACCTTGGGCATTAGATTGTGCGAAGCTCCTGAATCTAACATGGCATTGTGTAAAATTTTCTCATGTATGTTCAAGCTAACGTAGAAGGGACGGACAACCCCTTCTTGGTATTTTCCTTCAACTTCTGGACCAAACAACAACTCAGGCTTGGCATCTTTCAAGTTCAAGGTGTTAGTATCACCTCCTAAGTTCAAATCTTTCAAAACTTGGTTTTTGTACACTTCTTGGGTTACTATTTAAGCAAGGGGAATGGTAATTTTTATCTTAGAAATCTCTCCCTCACGGCTGAAAGGAACCATTGACTTGTTCATATTTACATCTGTCTTTTCAATTGAATTCTTTTCAGCAATTTTGATTTGTTGAACCTTGTTTGGACTGGTAATTGGGATAGTTTTATTAGGACCACTAGATGAAGTGCTAGGGGTACTCTGCTAGACATTTGGTTGGACACTTTTGTCTTTTTTTATGTCTGGTTTCTTGGTCAAAATATTGGTTTTTTCTGCTGTCGTTTTGGGTTGAGTTTCTATTTTTTTCTTGATAGCAGTATTAGTGTTCTTATCCTTTGAATTATATATGTTCCCCTTGCTCCTAAGATCATATTTTTTGTGCACCTCCATGATTGCATTTTCAAAACCCAATCTATAGTCATCAGAATCTTCATAGGTGTTTTTTCTGTGATCAAAGAAGAAAACTTGTTCTTCCTCAGTGAGGAAAACATCATCCCCACTGTCTGATCCAATCAAGTTTACATGATCTTCTCCCAACCTTTCCAACTCCCTATATTCTTCATATTGATCTACATAGTTTTGTTGGAAGGGAGGTCTAATCTGTTGGTCATTTTCCTTCTATTTGTCTTGATTGTTTTCTCTTCTATAATTCTGATTTCTGTTTCTATTTTGGTTGTTTTGAGGTTCTCTTGGGGGAATTCCGTCATTCAAATTAATATTTTCAAGCATCCTCTCCATTACCTTCACTAGGTTGTCAATTTTTGTGTTAGAAGTTGAGGTTGAGGGTAGTAGGCCATCTTTATAAGTTACCCTCTTCTCTGATCTCAACCTATTTATTTTATCAATTATGTTTGATTCTACGCTCACAACTCCTTTCTGCATGTCTTCTAAGGTTAAGTAATCTCTCTCTCTTAACTAATAAGTCATTTTAGCATCAAGTCCTTCGGGATACCTTACCAAGGCCATGCCTTGAGGAGGTTTCATGTGAGTTGGAAGAGCATTGTAAACACTATTGAACCTAGTGGATTAATCATGAACACTCTCCCCTTGATTTCTCTTGAGGCTGCTATAATCTACTAGTATTTGGAGAGGATTATTTTTGAGTTCCCATTTGTTGATGAATGTTTGATGCAAGGCAGGGAGATCATTTATGCTGTTAGGAGGTAAGATTTTAAACCATTTCTTTACATCTCCTCCTAAAATTTGGGTGAATATTCTCATCTTCACAGTTTCTTCTTCTATCTCCATGTAATTGAAAGCATCTTCCATCCTATCTATATGATGTTGAGCTGTTGTAGACTATTTTCCGGTGAAATGAGGGATTTTGGATTGGTAATCATTTGGTAAGGGAAGCATAGGTTGTGGTAACAATAATAGGGCATACCATGTTTCCATGGCTGGAAAGAAAGGTGGATTTACAAGGGGTGGGTTTGCGAAAGAGAAAGTGGGCTGCAATTAAGTGGTTTGGATAGTGGATGTTGGATGGAAAGATGTGGATGTACCGGGGATAGATTGTTGAGCTGATCTTGGATGAGAGACACCTAAATTGAGAAGGAAATGTAAATCAGGTGGTGTGGTTTCTCTACTACCAGGATGTTCACTTTGTTCTGGGGATAAAAGTAAAGACTTAGAGTCTATTTGAATTATATCATCAAGCGACCTAGTTCTACAAGGATTTCTTAAGTCAACTTGTGATTGGTGTAGAGCTGCAAGATTTTCAGGAATTGAATTAGATCTCAAGGGTGATTTGAAAACAATTGAAAATTTAATCTTAGGAGAATACCTAAGTATCCTTTCAGGGTTGTCAACTATTTCTGGTGGGTTTGGGTTAGGGAAGGCTCTAGTATGAATCTTTATAGGTGCCACTATGTTGTGTTTTTCAAACCCAGCTTACAGGAAAAGTTTAACCAAATATGAAAATCTTTAAGAGGCTAACTGATCTTTTTTAAAAGGATAAAAATTTAATCCTAAAGCCTTTTAACTGAGTTTTTATGATGTTACAAAGATTATGGGTCTTCCCAATGGCGTCTTAAGGTCTGTTTAGGATTGTGGAGTCACCAGGTGGAAATTTTTAGCTCTTTTGGAGGTAAAAGGTTTTATGGTCCACCACCAAGTTTATTATGAAGCCAAACTGAAATATTTCTGGGTTTTTCTAAGTTTCTTGGTCTTATAGGTTATGAGAGTGTCCTAAATCTAACTTAACACTTTGCTAAGGTGTCAGAACATACAGTGTTCACTCTTATGGCTTGGTAACTGATTCCTTCAAGGTTTGATAAGGTTCTAAGATAATCCTAAGTGTTACATAGTTTTTCACTGATTCAAAATAAGCCCTATCATGATTATCATTATTCTTGGTAGTGCTTGAAGAAAGTTACTTATGTTATACTAGATAGTGAGTGTTTAATTTTAAATATTTTACTCAGTGTCCCACCGTGATCGCCATTATGTTGGGGTCCCATGTTTTGGTAGTTTGGAAAATCAAAAGAAAAGGCAACATTAGAACCAATCTTTAGAGTTACAGGATCTAGTCCTCCTGTTCTCAGAGAGGGATCTCTCAAATGTTTGTCAGAAAAGGTTTATCTTGTGTGCTTAGAGTATTGGTTTTAGACTAGTTATAAAGTGCAGGTGTCTGATTGTTTGTTTGGTTGAATTGATATAACAGAATGTGAAAGGTCTAGGAAAGGTAGGTAGAAAGAGGAAGTCATAGCTTCATTGGTTAATGGAGTCAAAAAGAGGTCATGAAAACCTTATCAATGGATATGGGATATCAGAGGGAAAATCTAACTTGGCCACAGGATCCTTTGGTTTTTTGAAATGAGATGGACATCAATGATTTGGAAAGAGAATTTAAATTCTCAACAAAGGTAATTTGAAAGCATAACTTGAACAATAAAGAGGTATTTGATAGACAGGGCTGGCCATGAATTCTACAAACCACACTTTAAGCAAATAATGACTTCAAAACAAATTTTAAAATGAAATCTAAGATTTGGGGAACACCCTGTTTCCTCAAAGAATTTATTTCAAATGACTTAGAAAACATAAAAGATTCACTGATAATTACAGTCATAGAAGAGGGAACACCTAACACATCCATGATTACAACTACAAAGACTTTTAAGACAACCATTTAAGCAAGGAAAAAGAGAAATATCAAAACAGACCTCCTTGGCTCACTATAAACAGAAATACTTCAAAGGGAGACTTCAATAACAGCCTTTAAGTGGCGGCAGACAAGTAGGGAGAACCATAAATAATGCTGAAACCAACTTATCCGAACTATCATAGAAAGAAACAAGTATGAGGACTAAAGAGAGAGATCAAAGACTCTAAAATACCTCAGCAGAAGAAAACATGAAACATTGAAGGATAAACAGGTCTAAGGTGCTTCTAGGAGTCATTTCTTAGCCTAAAAATTTCAACCTACTGTAGTAAGAAATTATGGAACAGAATGAGAACAGGAGAAAACATTAAACAGTTCAGAATACTTCACCAACAGCCAAGCTCATGGATCCAATTATAGAGTCTTCTCAAAAACAAGCACGCAACAACATCATCAGGCCTTACAAGACTTCAATTTCTTCTTCAACTTCAACAGACTATGTATTATTTCAGAGAGTTTCAGTATTACAAATAGTGATCAACCAACATTTCCTCATCTTCTACAGCAGTATTTATAGAAGAATGAGGAGGTAGGGGAGGATAAAAGATCTCCCAGGACAATTAATACAGACTTAAATGAATTCTCAACCTTTGAGAGGCTTGATGAAGATGTTTACAAATGTTTCTGTCTATATTAATTGTTCTACATTTAAGATTAAGCTCGGCGGGAGCTTTTTGTTGACTTTTAAGGCTCTGTTTCAGCATGTAATAACTCTACTGATACTTTGTCATTAATTTTAATTGCAGAATTAATTCTTTGGTTGCGCTGAGGAAAATATCTGATTTGAAAAATAACTTAGGCCTCTGTTTCAATGCTTGTGGATACAGGTGGCTTCGTGGTAGCTGAGAGGAATCAATTTGCCTCAGATGTGGTGGTGGAGGCGTTTTTGTCTGATAGATCTTTTGATTTTCCTTTAACTGTGTCTTAACTGGGAGGATTAGGCTTTTGATAATCATTCTTAGCTGTAATCCACACAGATCCGTCTTCAATCTCCTATTGTGGTATGTTTTTGTCTTCGACACTGATACTCTTTGTTTGTGATTCATGCACTGTGTTTTGTTGATGTGCAGGCCACGCAGGGATCGTAAGGCATCAATGCCCATGAAACATTGATGAGACATGGAAATCGAACCCTTGGATGAATTTATTTTAATGAATCGAAGGCGGGAGAATCTTTGTTCTCAGCCTTTTAATTTTTATTTAATATGATGGAAAACCATCAAAACCCTGCAAAATACAAACTTATATTATAAAATCCTGCGTTATTTAGGTTTTACTACTTCAGAGGGCGTAGGGAGAGAGCTTGGCCATTGGATGGAAACATCCAAAGGTTGAGATGTATTAGAAGAGGTTGAAAGGAAGGTAGAGGAAGAATTAAGACAGAGCCGTTGATCGCGCAGTGATCGACGATCAGGATTGATCAAGAGAAAATAAAGCGAGGGAGTCACTTTATGAAGAAATGGTGAAAATTCGATTAGATAAGGTTAAAAACCTCTGTTATGAGGAAAATATGGTTAGAAAATGAGTTTGGGGTTTGGGACGGTCGTGGGTCGTCAGATGAGATTGGCCTATAAGATCGACGATAGAGATTATATGTTAAACACCTATTATCAAATATTATACCCTGGACTTCAAAGCCCCTGATAAAACCAAACTGCATAAACATTTCAGGTCACAAAAGGAGCCCGCTGACGTCAGGGTGTTTGTGACCCGAAATTTTTATAAATTCCGCTCTATAAAGCTCCCCGGGTCCGGATTTCACGACCATGCGAGAAGCCAAACAAAACCTGATCCAATCCGGTGCTGTCGCATGGATGCTGACTAGGTGTTGGGACCACTAGTTTTGTGGGACCGCTGATCGCTTTCGTGGCCATGGGGACCAGGGCAACTGATTGTGGGTCATCGATCTATATATCATATCGACGGCGAAGATGTTTTGATAAATGCGTCATAAATTATTTCATCCCCTAAGCTCCTTTTGAGTGTGATCACCATCCAATGAGCCGGCCTCAAATCGGACGGTGCACGTCAATCGCATTGAGCCCACAATCAAATTTTAATGTGCAATGAGAGTGGGTTTTCAAAACTGCTTAAGGCCACGTGTTAGCCTGTGGCATTGATCGCGATCAAATGGGGAAAACAGCTTATCCCACAAAGGCGGTGCGATCAAAATGCTCTGTTTTTTTAACAGTAAGTGACCATGGGGACCATCGGGGCAATTGATTTATGGGCCGTCAATCTACAGATCAGATCGACGGTGGGGAGTGAATTAAGCTTTGCATCGGAAAAAACCTTTATGATATATGAAAACCCAAAAAATTAATATAAACAAAGGTTTTATTGCTTCGGGGGCGGAATATATATTTATAATATGGCTTGGCACCCGTCTGCGGGGCCACGGTCTATATGAAATGAAATATGATCGGGGGCTATAATATACAGGGCTAATTGGCATCGGAGTTTTTGTTTAACGCATAAACAAATGCACTCCATGAGTTTCTCCGACACGATAAGCGCTTAGGACCCTAGCACTTGGTTCTAGCGCTGTGGCACATGGAGGGGAAATGGATTGGATTTAGCCCAAAGGGGCTTAGACCCATAGTCAAAATACTTTTTTTTAGGACATTTTCAAAATGTTTAGAAGGATTTTTGGGGTTTCTATATAGTTCAAAAATGAGTTTTAAACTTTGTAAAAGTGATTTTCATAAATGGAAGAAGGGGAATCATAAAAATAGAGGATTTTTATGGAGGAAAAAGGGGAGCAAAATGGAGGTTAGTTTTTCAAGTGAGGAAAGGGAAAAAGGTTATTTTGCAATAGTTTCTTCTCATGAAATCAGCAGAATTCCAGAGTCTAAAATGGACACAGTAGGGAAAAGTTTGGACAGAGGCATGGGGCCTTCAAGAGTCTTCAAGAGCCAACACTTTTTTGCAATAAATTTCTTTCCTTGAAGGCTCCAAAAAACGATTTAGCCAACTTTTGGTATAAAAATTTTTATAGGTGGCTAACAAAATGCATCTTTTTTTGGTCAGAAACACAAATTGAAGAAAAACTAGCCCTACGCGTGACACATGGCTTGTCTCTTGGAATGAATTCTTGGAAAATGATGGAGGAATGATGTTTATAAGTTGGTATGGACTTACGCTTACTAACAAGATATATCAAATGAATCCTTTGCTCTTGTACCTCCTTTTCATACCAAACACTAGCTTAGTTGGAAGAGGAAATTAGGGTTTGGTGTAGGGGATTTAGGACTGCCTTGCAGAGGGAGAGGAATGAAAGGGTTAAGTGTTGTATAAATTCTTGGGGAAATTTTTGGGAATAGGGATAGATGTTAGAGAGTAGGGGAAAGTGGAATTTCAATAATTGAGTGAGGGGAAAGGGTCTAAAAGGGAAAAACACAGGCCTAGTCTCGAAAAGTGTCAAATTGTAGCAATAGGGTAGGTTTTTTAGAAAAATGATGAGTTTGAGTGATAGGAGTGATGGGAAGTGTCTATGAAGGTATATTAAGGATAGGAGGAGGTGTAGGAGCATCAAGATATAAGCCTTGTATATGTTTAACCATGGAGGACATGAAACCAAGAAAATTCCCTTAAAAGCCCTAAATGGACAATGGAGGAGTTAGGAAAAACAAAATAGAGGGCTGAGGCCAAAGGTGACACAATAAAGACAAAATGAGTGACATGTGCCCATGATGGGTCTTCTGGAATGGGTGAGCTAAGCTTGAAATGATGGGATGATAAAATAGTGAAAAATTTATCTTAAGGATAATGAAGGTAGTGAGATTTCTAGAACTGACAATGTTCATGAACTTTGTTTCTAGAAATCTAGAACCGATACATATTCATCTTCAGATAGTGAAAATTATGGATGAATAATAGCATGGAATAACGTGATAGGATTCTAGTCCTATTATGTTGGCTTTCGGGACCGGAGTAATTACTAATAGGGACTATCAGGGGCATTCTTATTTCATTGTTAGAGGTGAAGTTCTTGTGTTTATGAAAGACAAACAATTGCGAACGCATTTGCCAAGGATGTTTTTATTAATAAAGAAGAAAATTTGTGGGATCGAAGACGATCAGATACCGTCGTAGTCTTAACCATAAACGATGCTGACCAGGGATCAATAGATGTTGCTCTAAGGACTCTGCCAGCACCTTCTGAGAAATCAGAGTGTTTGGGTTACATGGGGAGTATGGTCACAAGCTTGAAACTTAAAGGAATTGATGGAAGGGCACCACCAAGAGTGGAGCCTGCAGCTTAATTTTACTCAACATGAAGAAACCCATCGTGATGGGGATAGACCATTGCAATTATTGGTCTTCAACAAGGAATTCCTAGTAATCACGTGTCATCAACTCGTTTTGACTACATCCCTGCCCTTTGTACACACCACCCATCACTCCTACCGATTGAATGATCCGGTGAATTGTTCAGATTACGTCGATGATGTTGGTTCACTGTATCGAAATTATGAGAAGTTCATTGAACATTATTATTTAGAGGAAGGAGAAGTCATAAAAAGGTTACCGTAGTTGAACCTACCGTATGATCATTGATAGCAGGGTTTTTTTTTTGGGTTGTGTGGGTTTCAATTGTAATCTAGGCTCGTGTGGTATGTCTATAGGAAAGTGGGTTTTGATGCTTGTCGGGGTGGTGCCTCTTTCAAAAGAGACTTGCAACATTGCTAGTTTCCTATCCTGAGTTCACACTTGTTGTTTCCTGTACTTGAAAGTGATACTTGTTCTTGCCCCATCCTTTTCTATTCTTTCCTCTAATGTGTTTTTTGTATCGGGTTCAGAAGCTCATTGCTCAGGAGCCCCCTCTCCAATGATATGTTTAGAGGGGCATGGTTGCTTTAGTCAAGGTGCTTGGGAAATATGATTGAAAAATTTAGACTCATTCATAGTGGCGGTGCTTAGTATTTTTTTCATTGGAAGATGTGGGCCTCCATAGTTGGTTCTCTGCAAAAGTCAGCGGTGATGGTTTATGTGTTACTTAGGAAAGCCTTTTTTTTGGTGGTTGGTTCAAGGGAGTGGTTTTGCACGTGCTTGCTATCTCAACCATTTTGTGAGTGGAAATTTTCAGGGTGGGGTCAATATGGGCTGGATGAAGAGTGGTGCAATTTGTTGGGTTGGCCACCCTAGTCCTCTTGACTGTTCCTTCATATGATCTTGCATAAGGGTTGGGTCTAGGTAATGAAAAAGCCCTCCCTCGGTCCGAGCTCCATCAAAATTGAAAGTTTCCCCATCAATGGGCATGAGGTGGAATTCTTTTCTCATGCCTTTGGTGTTTAGGGAATTCCTCATCCTTTCTTGAGCCACTAACCCTTCCAAGGAAAGTAGGAGCAAGTTATGTCCTTATTTCTCCATTTATATTGTGCATTTTTTGCGTGAATTGGTAATTTCTTAGATGTGTTGATTGTTGCAATAGCATTGTGTTGTGTGCTTTGGGGGATTCCCTCTTTTTAAGGTGTGAAATTGCATCGCTGATGTATTTGTGGCCCTTGAATTTATCCAGCATTGAGTGTCAACCTGCGATAACTCCTCTTTGGAGTTTGGTTGTTTGACACGCCTTGAATTTTTGGCTAGAAAGGTTTTTGGGTGTCCTATACACAGAGGGGTGCAATAGCGGGGTGGGTATTCTATTAGTGCATTTACTATTTGAAGCCTGGTGTGGGTTGGGGGGTCATTTACCTTTCAGTAGTAACGTGCTCCAAGTACTTGTCTCATCATGGCCTACGACTTTTATAGTGGTCAAGTTTAGTTTGTGACTTGTTTACTTGGATGTTCGATTTTCACTTGTTATGTTGTGTAGATAGAAAGGATGTTGTGCCATAATGTATGTGGAATGGTGTAAAAAGGTGCGATGATTTTGGTTGGGATCCATTTTTTCTTTCTTTTTGGTTAAGCCAACATCTCCTCGCGTGGTAGTGGCCCTCTGTTTTTCTAGTGTTGCTTGAAATTTGGCCCCCTTTCTCTTAAATTGGATTTTTTTCGTGAGTGTTATCTGGGTGATGTTTGTTTTTTCTTTCTTTCATGTCATTTTCTTCCCTTTCAGCCCCTATATTTATGGAGAAAAGAGGGAATTATTGTGGGTATGTGTCCGAGAAGGATGAAAAGCAGTGAAAACTCTCGAGGTGGCCACCCTTTTCCTTCTCGGTCATCTTTCCTTGGAGTTATACCCTTTTTGCTAAGGCACAAGGCTTTGAAAGCTTGTATTGTGTTTGAGCCTCCCCTTGTGAGTCATTTTGTCCCTATATTTACATAGAAAAGTGGGAATTGTTGTGGATTGGTGTTTATGGAAGGATGAAAAAGCAGTGTGAGTTCTTGGGGTGGCCACCCTAGTCCTTCTCGATCGCTGATCTATGCAGTTCCCCCCTTTTTGCAAGGGCACGGGGCCTTGAAAGCCTGCTTTGTGTTTGAGCCTCATCTTCTCTCCTGGCAACCATGTTTTCGTTCTATTTTTATTTTCTTTTCTTTTTTCACGTTGCTTTTTTCCCTTCCTCCTTTTAGCCCCTATCTTTACGGAGAAAATGGTGAATCATTGAGTATTGGCATTCGTGAAGGATGAAAGGCAGTGCGAGCTCCCGAGATGGCCACCCTAGTCCTTCTCAATCATCGTTCCTTGCAATTCCCCCCCTTTTGCAAGGACGCGGGGCTTAAGAACTTTGTTCTTTGTTTGAGCCTCCTCCTTTGAGCGGGTGGACAATTTTGTTTCTTTTTATTTCATGTGTTTTTCTTACTTTCCTTATTATTGCCCCTACAGTTACGGAGAAAAAAGTGGGAGTTGTAGTAGTTTGATGTTAATTAAGGACAAAAATAAATGTGAGTTTCACGGAGGCCATCCTAGTCCCTCTCAGTCATCGTTCTTTACAATTCTAACATTTTTGAAAAGGCACGAGGTTTGGAAAGCTCTTCTTGTTTGTCTGCTTAAGATTTCTCTTGTGAGGGGGTGGGAGCCACCTTCTCTTTCTTTTATTTTATATGCATATATGTTTTATTTTTCCCTTCCCATCCTCTTGTCACCTCCCAGCAACATTACGGAGAAAGGGGGGAACCGTTGTGGTTGGGTCTTCATGAAGCATGAAAAGTAGCGGGAGTTCCTGGGTTGTCCACCCTAGTCCTTCTCGATCACCGTTCCTTACATTTCCCCCCTTTTTTTAAAAGGAATGGGGTTCAGGGGGCTTCTTTGAGCCTTCCGTTTAGTGAGTGGTTTATGGAGTGTAGTTATCTTGAAAGGGAAGGGGGCTTGTTTCTTGTTGCGATGCATTGTAAGTTGGGTTGGGTTTTAGCCATTTCTTGTGGGGGTGAAATTTTTTGGTAACACATTGAAATGATTCTCAGAAACATATATCTCAGCTCTTGTTACAATGAAGAACGTAGTTAAATGTGATACTTAGTGTGAATTGCAAAATCCTGTGAATCATTGAGTTTTTGAACACAATTTTCCCCCAAGGCTTCCATCGAGGGAACGTCTATCTAGAGGTGGTCGTTTGTGCCCAATGTGGTGCTGTTGGCTGAAATGTCGTAGGCAATGTTTCATGGTGTGCATCGGCAAGCAGTGATCTTGTCCGCTTTGTTAGGCAGTCCGCGTTAGTCGATGCAGGCTTTGTGCGACATCCCTGGAAATTTCTTTGCTCTCTATTTTCCTCCTATTAGGTAGGGCTGATTTAGCTCCAAATTGTGACCTTAGCTTAAGTGAGAACACACGTTGAGTTTAAGCATATAATTAACCAGAGGAAAAAAAACTTACAAGGATCCCCCTAGTAGCGTTGAGCGAACTGGAAAGAGCTCATCATGAAATCAGGTGGCAGCATTGCCTGAATTGTAGTCTATAGAAGCATCCTCAAGGGCAGACTTGGGACAAGTCCATTGGAAGCGGGCTCTTGAGAGGGTGACAGCCCTATCAGGTCGGGACCCTGCCTCATCATGAGGTGTTTTTGACAAGTCAATTTGTTTGGGAATGCAACCCTGATTGGGTGGTAAATTCCATCCAAGGCTAAATAATGGCAAGAGACCGCTAGCGAATAAGTATCACGAGGGAAAGATGAAAAGGACCTTGAAAAGAGAGTTAAAGAGTGCTTGAAATTTCTAGGAGGAAAGCAGATGGAGGTTTTCTATGTGTCTCGGTCAGATGTGGAACGAATAAGGCTAGTCTATCGCTGGACTTGAGGTGCAAAACAACACGGGCTGCTACATCATCATAAGTGCAAGTGGAGTACCACCTGTCAGTTTTCCATTGCGGTGGTCGAGGAATGAAGCGCGCACCCTTGTGGTAGGTTGTTTGCACCTGTGCACTCATGGTGCTGGTTGGCAAGCTTTCCATTTGACTTGTCTTGAAACACAGACCAAGGAGTCTAACATGTGTGTGAGTCAACGAGTTTTAAAACCTGCGAGGCAGAAGGAAGCTCATGAGTGAGATCCCATCTCTGCGCGGGGTGCATCATCGACTGTCCTTGAGCTTATGAGAAGGGTTCAAGTCCGAGCACACCTGTTGGGAACCGAAAGATGATGAACTATGTCTAAGCAGGGTAAAACTAGAGGAAAATTTGGTGCAGGCTCATAGTGATACTGATGTGAAAATCATTCATCTAACTTGGGTATAGGGGTGAAATACTAATTGAATAATCTAGTAGTTGGTTTCCTCTAAAGTTTCCCTCAGGATAGCTAGAGCTCACGCGCAAGTTTTGTCGGGTAAAGAAAATTATTAGAAACATCGGGGATGTAATGCCCTCGACCTATTCTCAAACTTTAAATAGGTAAGAGGGTGTGGCTGCTCCATTGAGGCATGTCATGGAATCGAGAGCTCCAAGTGGGCCATTTTTAGTAAGAAGAACTGATAATGTAGGATGAAAATAAAGTTGAGTTATGGTGCTAAATTGCACGCTAACCTAGATCCCACAAAGGGTGTTGGTTGATTAAGACAGTAGGATGATGGTCATGGAAATCGAAATTCGCTAATGAGTGTGAAAAAACTCACCTGCCAAATCAAATAGCCCTAAAAATGGATGGCGCTGAAGTGCGCAACCTATACTCAACCATTAGAGCAATTACCTGGCTTCGATGAGTAGGAGGAAGCGGGGGTTGTTCAGAATCCTCGGGTGTGAGCTTGGGTGGATTGACCCCCAATGCAGATCTTGATGGTAGTAGCAAATATTAAAATGAGAACTTTGAAGACTGAAGTGGGGAAAGGTTCCATGTGAACAACACTTTTACTTGGGTTAGTCGATCCTAGGATATGGGGAAGCCTTGTATCGAGGGTGCACTCTACACGAGCATTGAAAGGGAATCAAGTTAATATTCTTCAACTGGGACATGGCAGTAGGTGAAAATGTTAGGAAATCCAAATATGTCATCGGTGGCTTCGGGAAGAGTTATATTTTATTTTTAACAGCTTTCCCACCCTAGAATCAGTTCACCCGGAGATAGGGTCCAGTAGCTGGAAGACCATCGCACGTCTTGTAGTGTCTGATGTGCCCTTGGCGGCCCTTGAAAAGCTAGAGCACTGAGTATTGTTCATGTCTGGTCGTACTCATAACAAATCGTAACTTTGGGAAAAGGATTGGCTATGAGGTATGGGCTTAGGGGTCTATGCCCTCAACTCGTGGGTTGTTAACAGTCTGCTCGATCTGCTCTCGTAGTGAGGGCAGGTAGTCACGTGCCGATTGGGCTACTAGCATAGAATTCCCCCTCGCAGGGGATTTTCCCTAGGTGGTGAACAATTGAATTAGAATTGGTACATACAAGGGGAATCCGACTGTTTAATTAAAACAAAGCATTGCAAAGGTCCCTACAGATGCTGATGCAATGTGATTTATACCTAGTAAACAAGTGTTACACAGTAATTTGTCACTGTCCCTACAATCCCCATCTTGCACATTGGAGGGTAATTTCTGTGACTAATTAGAAGTGTCATGCCTTGCAAATACCATCATCGCATCCATTCCCATGAGGAAAAAATTCCCTCTGTTGACCATTTCCTGAGCAGACCACTAAAAACACCTATTTTTGTCTTGGTGCTGGTAGCAAGTTATGCCCTCGTGCCAATCAAGAAAATTAACAATGAGACCATGCCAGTTGGTGCTCTTTCTTGGTAAGATGCCTGCACCAATCTGTTTATGGAATTTTTTTTTAAAATAGAGGACAAGTTTCGATCATAACAACTTCGTGGATGAGTCATAGGGAGTGGTTTGTGTTAGTATGAATCTTTCGTCATAAAATATCACTTTATCTACGCATAACAAATATCCCTAACATCGATTATGGATGCCAAATATCTTTAAATCTGAAATGAGGTGATCCAAATAATGCTGCACAAATCCAAATCTAAGCATAAAAGGCATTAAGAAGATAAAATAAAATGTGGCTCCATGCATCCAATAGACAAGACAAGAACAATGTATTTGAAAGAATTTTTATATTATAATAAAAAGGGGGCAGCTGAGAGGAAGACAAGAAAGGTGTTTTTCCGGTTCTCCTCAATGGGATGGGTTCTTGAAAGTCCTCAGCGTTTCATATCTAAAATTCCTCTCTCTTGCTGTTGTAGAAAACCCAAACAAACATAGAACTCAATGGGACCTCCCAAGGCAAAAATGGAGAATGTGACCTAGTATACATCCAGAGTGATCTAATGTAATGGAGGTGACTAATGAATGGGGAAAACCCTCCTATTTATAACAAAATATTAGGGCAATCTAGAACTTGGTGCATGAATAAAATATTATTAATCAAATTCTAGAACCACCCTTTAGGAATATTTTATTATATTTGTTGGAGGGAAAATGATTTTTGACTTGGGTCAATTCCTTTATTTATAAATAATAAATAAATAAATGGTTTATTTACTATTTTAAGGAGATGGTGGGAATATAATTAAATAAATAATGATTTAATTAATTATTTATAAATGATTTAGTCAAATTTAACTAGGAATATTATTTAAATAGAATTTAAATAACTTATTCCTAGGAAATAATCAAATAAATAAGGGTTTATTTAATTAATTTTCTTGTTTTGGGTTAAATATGACCAGGAAATATAAAAAAATATAGATTTGTTTATTATTTCCTTTTTGGGGTTTCCTATTTAGACGATAAATAACTTAATAAAAGTGTTTTAATAAGTTATTTCACATAGTGAAAGCAATTTTACTTAGGGTCAAATTGGCCTTACATGGTGTACTTGGGTTCATCTAATGATAGTAGGTTAGATGACCAAAAAATGGTGTAACAGTTTGACTGAATAACCGTGACCTTCTTCCTTTGGCCTCTTGTTTCCACCTTATGGGGAAACCTCCCAAGGATAAGGCCTCCCTTCCACTATTGTAGGGATCCCAACCTCATCCTCTCCTCTATAAATATAGCCATCTTCCATTGATGTGCTAGTTGAACATGTTCTAGTTGAACAAATAGCTGAAAAAGTTAACATAGAGAAGAAGCAATCATAGCTTCGGGAGAACAGTGTAGAGTGTGATTGTTTTTGTGTGTTGAGAACATAGTGAGATTTTGTACCTTTGCTCATGAGGGTGTGACAAACGTGCTTGGATACAGACCTGCCAAAGGAAAGCCTCAACATCAAGGCTTGGTTGTAAACTCCCCTTGTCTTTATCATAATAAAATGCATCTGATTTTTATCTTCCATTCTTATTTACATCTATAATGAGATTTCTAGAATTCATTGATCAGTTACATAGGTTTTAATTTTTTTATGTTTGTCCTGGTTTTATGCTTTTCGTGTTGTCTTGACTTTCTGTACAAGTAATCGAACGTTGATAGAAACATGTATCCAGTTGGAGAAAAGCGACGGATCAAGTAGCTTCAACAGAATATGAAAACAGAGCATCAGAACTAGGTAGGTCATCTTCCTTGCTCTGAATTTCATTTACAATCTAGGAAGGTAGATGTTAGTATGTTCCTATAGTTTCTAGACCCACCTTAGGGCTAGAGGGATCGCCTCTGTCTACAGAGGGGATTTACCTTGACAACAAATTGGTTACTCCGCTGGGGAGTTTCCTTTGAGTTTGTCACTCTTTGAGGTCATAGTCATTTGACGGATTTAGTCAAACGACCATTTCTCTGTTTGCTCCTATGTTTTTAATCAATTATGATATTTTGGTTTTTTCTTGAAGTGGTGAGTTTGGTCTTGGTTGGGAGAAATTCTTTTTTTTTTCCTATTCAGGCATTGGCACTTTTATTTTTCTAACAATCGCACCAATTGGCGCCAGTTGTCAGTTAGCAACCCACGCCAATTGGCCATTGACGCTAGTTGTCAGTGAGCAAGTTGTGCCAGTTGGCGCTAGTTTCACCCACCAAAGTCATGCTAATTTCTGGGTGTGTCAAAAATTGATGTTTTTTCCCTACCTTCACCAGTATGTCTTTCCCTTTTGGTCATTTTCTCTGTATGATTTACTCATTCTCTCCTCCACTTTTTCACTTATGAGCATAGATTAAATTGTTCTTTGCTCAACTAAAAATTCTTCTTTCTTGATTTCTTGATGTAAAAGGGAATGAATGCCTTGTTTTGAGCTCATGCTTTGGAAGTCCTTTTTGTGCTTGACCTCATATGTCTTGTAGCCTTTTGAGGAATTTCATTACAAAGTGTTTAAAACAATGATTGCATTCTTAGTGTGGTTTTGCATCCTATTTGCATTCATCCTTCCATGAAGGAGATTTGCATTCATTTAGTTTTCATCTCAAAGTTTTATTTTCATTAAAATGCATTAGATTACATTGCATTGAAAAATATTTTTGAGATTTATCATTGAACTTAGATCACATTGTTTAATGATTGAAAGCTAAAAATCGCATTGAGTGCATTCTCTTTCATTAAAATCATGCATTAAGTAGATTCTCATTTCATCGAAAAATGCATTGAGTGCATTCTTATTCTTTCAAAAAAGGAAATCGTGCATAGATTACAATTGCATAGTTTTCAAAAAAGAGGATTTTGCATAGATTGCATTGCATAATTCGCATCGTTGAATGTTTTAGAATACTTTTGGATAGTGAAAGTCATCTAGTTTGGAAAAAGTTTCATTTTTAGTATTGTTCTTTGTTGCATCATTGTTTGGAACTATTCTCTTAACTAGATAACATTCATCAAATTGAAATATTTCTTTCCTCATATAGCTGCATATAGGAGATTGTTAGATGACATGCGGTAGGGCCTTGAAACCGATACATAATTCAAGATCAACTTTAAAATTTGTTGAATTAACCTAAGGAAGCATTGAAACCTAACGAAACATTATTAGTGGTCTATGCTAGAGACGTGTTTCGACACCTTTAAGCCTAGCAGTTGTCGCTCGTCATCTAGCTTCAGACAACGCTAGTATGGACTTGTGCTCCCCGTACTATTGAGTATATAAAGGGAGACCCTTCTAGGTTGAAATCCTTTATCCATAGGAATTTGATTCTACTGCCTTGTAACCGTGATACACCGAACACAGCATTCGGGGAGACTACCTGCACATACGTCAATTCCTTGGTCATTTCTGTTTCATTCTATCACCAAGATGTATATGGAAGTTCACGAAAGCTTGGTATACCCTCTTGCTCAGATTAGCTGAGCAGTAATTTTGGTCTTTTCATGACTCTTTAAAAGTGAAAATATCATCGAGCTCTTGTCCTTTCATGCTCGTTTCAACCTGAAAGTGATAGAGTCATCTTTTTCCTGTTTCTTGACTCTTAAAATATGAAATGGTAGAGTTTTGCTTCAGTGTCTTAAAATATTAACTGCCCATGAAATATTCCTAATTAAAGTTATTTTCCTTAGCATTTTGTTTTACGGTTGTTTCTAATGGAAATATTTCTGGAGTTTACCAACCAAGGAATCCCCTCCGAAGGGAATCCTAGTCCTTTTCCTACTTTTGGGAATGTTGGCACTCCTTATATGGCAACATTTTCCCTTCCTAGGTTAACTGTTGGTTTGCCTATTTGGTTATTTTTGACCTCAGTGGTCATGAATGCCTTGATCTCTGTTCAACTGTCTCATCCACCTGAACAACATCATGTTGATTCTAAAGTGGACCCCTCCTCTTATTTTCCCATTTCTTCATCCTCCTCTTCTACTTCATCTGGTGAAAGTCTGGATTCTAGTAACCAGGTGGCTAAGAAGAAGAAGAAGAAGACGAAGAAGAAGAAGTCAGATAAAGGAGAGGCTACCTCTACGGCTATTGCGCCTAAGAAACCATCCATCGATAAGCCATCCAAACTTCCACGGAAAGTCAGATTCCCTTGCATGTTGTGCAAAGGTGACCATATTCTTCGATATTGCCCTGGCATTCCTAAGGTACTTGAAGTATGGTCCAACGGTCGTCCGCCGTTGCCTTTGGCTTCTGGAAGTCATCTTGGTGGCACATCTTCAACTAGTGCTAATAAGACTCATAAGAAACAAGGTAATATTACCAATCCCTATAAGTTGTGTGAAGGGCATCATCCCATTCACCTTTGTCCATACATGGATGAAGCCAAGAGAGTGTTGGACAACCCTACTATTTTTGCACCCTGCCTTCTGGGTGGTTACCATAATCTTTGTTCGAGTCCTCCACCAGTTGATTCAACGATTGGTCAAGAGTCATCCTTGGTCGATCCCGCTCCCCCAGAAATTAAAATTCAGGAATCTGTTCCCAACCAATTATTTAACATGGCATTGGTCGACTTGATCTCGTCTATGGTTTATCAGGTCCTTTCCGTCGAGAGTGGATCTCATCCCCCTCATGTTCTTCTTGTTTCATCAGATTCTTCAAACTTGGAGAAAATTTCTTTTGTCCTTGTAGTTCAAGAAGTTTCTCCCCCTACTCCTGAGATGGAGATTGAGGAAGATGCTCCTCTTGCTCCAGTAACACAGAGGGAAAACCATCTCAGTCCGATGGTACCCCCTCCAAGTAGTTTGGTCGCTTCCCTCGATTGGAGTCGATTTGCAGGATACCACCTTCCGTCTTATGTGCATTTTGAGATAACAGTACAGAAATTTGATTTGGTCGTACCTAGAACCATTATAGATGAAGGCGCGTCTATTAGTATTCTGTCTTCCACTACTTGGCAGGCTTTTGGTTCTCCACCGCTTATGTCTGTTATGTAGAATCTGTTGGCTTTTAACAGAGGAACCAGTCAACCGTTAGGGATCCTTTCGAAATTACCTGTCACTTTGGGAGGGAAGACCATCCATATGGACATGATGGTTGTTTCAGGTCCCTTGGATTTAAATTTACTCTTGGGGTGTGACTATACTTATGTCATGGGTTCTCTTGTCTCCTCCCTCTTTCGTGTGATTTGTTTTCCACACAAAGGTCAGGTCGTGACCATTGATCAACTTTCATTCTTTGGTCCCGATATGGTAGCTATCCCACCATATTCCCTTCCCGGTATTTATCTGCTGATTGTGTCTTCCCCACCGTAGGTTAATTATGTGTCTACCTATCCCGTGCCTACATTCATTAATAGTGCCATTGTGCATCGTGCGCTGGGGGCATTGGGTCCTTATTTCCAAGATGTTGTTCTCCCATCGGATGAGAAACTCTTGGAAGCCATGACTTCTTATTCATAGTGATGAGTTATCTTTAGAGCAGAGTTCATTTTCTTGTGTCAAACTCGTTAAAAAATGAAACAAGGTGTTCGGAGCATAGTTCGTTTTCTTGTGTCAAGATCGTTAAAAAATGAACAAGGTGTTCCGAGGATAGTTTTTATTTTGTATCAACCTCTTTAAAAAATGAAACAAGGTCATCTGAGCATAGTTCTTTTAATGTGTCAACCTCGTTAAAATAATGAAACACTTTCCTATTCAATTTGAGTCTTTGATAAGATCTCGTAAAATCCCAGTCGAGTCTTTCTCTTGATCTCGTAGCTTGAACCTTCACTCCATCTGCCTTTCATATGGATTGAAGCTTTGGGGGCATGTACCTCGAATTGAGTCACCATGCTGGGGGCATGCAAAATTTTTCAAGCATAGTTTGTATCCATTTCAAGCATAATTTATCTTTGTTTCAAGCTTTTGTAAAAATGAAACCAAATTCAAGCAGAGTTTTCTGATTTCAAGCATGTGTAAAAATGAAACTATTTCCATTTTACCTCTCATGATTGCCATTTTATTAGCCTGTTTTTCCAGATAAGCCTTAGTTTTCTCATTCCACCGTCACTATCTGCTTGGCCATGCAGATAGTGACGGTGGAATGAGAAAACTAAGGCTTGTTGAATTAACCTAAGGAAGCATTGAAACCTAACGAAACATTTTTAGTGGTCTACGCTAGAGACGTGTTTCGACACCTTTAAGCCTAGCAGTTTTCGCTCGTCATCTAGCTTCAAACAACGCTAGTATGGACTTGTGCTCCTCGTACTGTTGAGTATATAAAGGGAGACCCTTCTAGGTTTCAATCCTTTATCCATAGGAATTTGATTCTACTGCCTTGTAACCGTGATACACCGAACACAGCATTCGGGGAGACTACCTGCACATACGTCAAGTCCTTGGTCATTTCTGTTTCATTCTATCACCAAGATGTATATGGCAGTTCACGAAAACTTGGTATACCCTCTTGCTTAGATTACCTGAGCAGTAATTTTGGTCTTTTCATGACTCTTTAAAAGTGAAAATATCATCGAGCTCTTGTGCTTTCATGCTCGTTTCAACCTGAAAGTGATAGAGTCATATTTTTCCTGTTTCTTGACTCTTAAAATATGAAATGGTAGAGTTTTGTTTCAGTGTCTTAAAATATTAACTGCCCACGAAATATTCCTAGTTAAAGTTATTTTCCTTAGCATTTTGTTTTACGGTTGTTTCTAATGGAAAAATTTCCAGAGTTTACCAACCAAGGAATCCCCTCCGAAGGGAATCCTAGTCCTTTTCCTACTTTTGGGAATGTTGGCACTCCTTATATGGCAACATTTTCCCTTCCTA
The DNA here is from genome assembly GCA_034641835.2 of Pinus albicaulis. NCBI lineage: Eukaryota > Viridiplantae > Streptophyta > Pinopsida > Pinales > Pinaceae > Pinus > Pinus albicaulis. The sequence continues at coordinate 47,554,722 of CM076570.1, forward strand.
GGTTAACAGTTGGTTTGCCTATTTGGTTATTTTTGACCTCAGTGGTCCTGAATGCCTTGATCTATGTTCAACTGTCTCATCCACCTGAACAACATCATGTTGATTCTAAAGTGGACCCCTCCCCTTATTTTCCAGTTTCTTCATGCTCCTCTTCTACTTCATCTGGTGAAAGTCTGGATTCTAGTAACCAGGTGGCTAAGAAGAAGAAGAAGAAGACAAAGAAGAAGAAGTCAGATAAAGGAGAGGCTACCTCTACGGCTATTGCGCCTAAGAAACCATCCATTGATAAGCCATCCAAACATCCACGGAAAGTCAGATTCCCTTGCATGTTGTGCGAAGGTGACCATCTTCTTCGATATTGCCCCGACATTCCCAAGGTACTTGAAGTATGGTCCAACGGTCGTCCGCCGTTGCCTTTGGCTTCTGGAAGTCATCTTGGTGGCACATCTTCAACTAGTGCTGATAAGACTCATAAGAAACAAGGTAATATTACCAATCCCTATAAGTTGTGTGAAGGGCATCATCCCATTCACCTTTTTCCATACATGGATGAAGCCAAGAGAGTGTTGGAAAACCCTACTGTTTATGCACCCTGCCTTTTGGGAGGTTACCAGGATCTTTCTTCGAGTCCTCCACCAGTTGATTCAACGATTGGTCAAGAGTCATCCTTGGTCGATCCTGCTCCCCCGGAAATTAAAATTCAGGAATCTTTTCCCAACCAATTATTTAACATGGCATTGGTTGACTTGATCTCATCCATGGTTTATCAGGTCTTTTCCGTCGAGAGTGGATCTCATCCCCCTCATTTTCTTCTTGTTTCATCAGATTCTTCGGACTTGGAGAAAGTTTCTTTTGTCCTTGTAGTTCAAGAATTTTCTCGCCCTACTCTTGAGATGGAGATTGAGTAATATGCTCCTCTTGCTCGAGTAACACCGAGGGAAAACCATCTCAGTCTGATGGTACCCCCTCCAAGTAGTTTGGTCGCTTCCCTCGATTGGAGTCGATTTGCAGGATACCACCTTCCGTCTTATGTGCATTTTGAGATAATAGTACAGAACTTTGATTTGGTGGTACCTAGAACCATTATAGATAAAGGCGCGTATATTAGTATTCTGTCTTCCACTACTTGGCAGGCTTTTGGTTCTCCACCGCTTATGTCTGTTACGTAGAATCTGTTGGCTTTTAACAGAGGAACCAGTCAACCGTTAGGGATCCTTCCGAAATTACCTGTTACTTTGGGAGGGAAGACCATCCATATGGACGTGATGGTTGTTTCAGGTCCCTTGGATTTAAATTTACTCTTGGGGTGTGACTATAATTATGTCATGGGTTCTCTTGTCTCCTCCCTCTTTCGTGTGATTTGTTTTCCACACAAAGGTCAGGTCGTGACCATTGATCAACTTTCATTCTTTGGTCCCGATATGGTAGCTAGCCCACCATATTCCCTTCCCGGTATTTATCTGTTGATTGTGTCTTCCCCGCCGCAGGTCAATTATGTGTCTACCTATCCCGTGCCTACATTCATTGATAGTGCCATTGTGCATCGTGCGCTGGGGGCATTGGTCCTGATTTCCGAGATGTTGTTCTCCCATCGGATGAGAAGCTCTTGGAATCCATGACTTCTTATTCATCGTGATGAGTTATCTTTAGAGCAGAGTTCATTTTCTTGTGTCAAGCTCGTTAAAAAATGAAACAAGGTGTTCGGAGCATAGTTCGTTTTCTTATGTCAAGATCGTTAAAAAATGAACAAGGTGTTCCGAGGATAGTTTTTATTTTGCATTAACCTCTTTAAAAAATGAAACAAGGTCATCTGAGGATAGTTCTTTTAATGTGTCAACCTTGTTAAAATAATGAAACACTTTCCTGTTCAATTTGAGTCTTTGATAAGATCTCGTAAAATCCCAGTCGAGTCTTTCTCTTGATCTCATAGCTTGAACCTTCACTCCATCTGCCTTTCATATGGATTGAAGCTTTGGGGGCATGTACCTCGAATTGAGTCACCATGCTGGTGGCATGCAAAATTTTTCAAGCATAGTTTGTTTCCATTTCAAGCTTGTGTAAAAATGAAAATAGTTTCAAGCATAATTTATCTTTGTTTCAAGCTTTTGTAAAAATGAAACCAAATTCAAGAAGAGTTTTCTGATTTCAAGCATGTGTAAAAATGAAACTATTTCCATTTTACCTCTCATGATTGCCATTTTATTAGCCTGTTTTTCCAGATAAGCCTTAGTTTTCTCATTCCACCGGTCACTCTTGAACATGACACTTGTCTGCAATTCATGTCGGGTTGGGATATATTCACTCTGTCACTTTGCCTCCATTGGTTTGGGAAATCCATTTTCCTCTCATTCAATTACCAATTTTGTTCAAATGCTGCCAAATTCCAGAGTCATGTCGTTGATATGTTCAAGAGAAAATCCTTCTACAGTTTGTACATTGCCTAATCCTCTCTTTAAGTCTTGATTCACAGTCATATTACCTTCTTTGTTTCCTGTCAATGATGTGGGATTAATTATGACCCTCCTTCGACGGATCACATCCTGTCAACTTCACCTCATTATCTGGGAAGTTGATCTAGAGACTCCTTTTTGGTACCTTAGAGCTTGCATGCCCTAATGGCAAGTTCTTCGCATTTGACGATAGGTTCACATCATTGGCATTCGATCGAGTGATTTCATGGGTGTTCGAATTCAGCTCACTATTCACATTCCGTGGATTGTACTAGTAGTACCTTGAAATCCATTGAGATTATGGGTGGTTTCTCTCACACTTGTTAACGGTTCACATCACTGACCGGTAATCAAGTGATTTTCTAGCATGTTCGACTTCAACACGTCTATTCACATGTTGGAATTTGTACTTTTATCGGGTGGTGTCAGAGCGCAGGACCCTGGGCTTCAATCACAAAAGTCCAGGTTGCGATGAGCGATGAGTCATTCATGATTATATACCTGATTCCTTAGATGGATGGTTTCACCCATGATATGGATCTATTTCATATGATCCCTTCATTCGGATGGTTGCGTCCATGCCAAGGATCCATTCACATGATCCTTTTCTTGATGGTTAGCTGCAGTTATACCATGGATTCATGTATTTTCAACAGAGATTTCAGTTATGTATATGTATCTATTCTTGATTTGTAGGTCTCCTAACAACAACATCTGGTTCCTTGCACGTACTTGTAAATAATTTCACCCCTAACTCATGTTCAGATTTCATACTTTAGGGGGCATCTATTACACAGTAATTTGTGACTATCCCTACAATCCCCATCTTGCACATTGGAGGGTAATTTTTGTGACTAATTAGAAGTGTCATGCCTTGAAAATACCATCATTGCATCCCTTGCCATGAGGAAAAAATTCCCTCTGTTGACCATTTCCTGAGCAGACCAATAAAAACACTTGTTTTTGCCTTGGCGTTGGTAGCCCGTTATGCCCTCACGCCAATGAGGAAATTTAACATTGAGCCCATGCCAGTTGGTGCTCTGTCTCAGTGAGATGCCCACACCAATCTGTTTATGGAATTTTTTTTAAAAATAGAGGCAAATTTTCGATCACAAAACTTCGTGGATGAGTCATAGGGAGTGGTTCGACTGAATAACCATGCCCTTCCTCCTTTGGCCTCTTGTTTCCACCTTATGGGGAAACCTCCCGGGGGATAAGGCCTCCCTTCCACTATTGTAGGGATCCCAACCTCCTCCTCTCCTCTATAAATATAGCCATCTTCCATTGATGTGCTAGTTGAACATGTTCTAGTTGAACAGATAGCTAAAAAAGTTAGCATAGAGAAGAAGCAATCATAGCTTCAGTAGAACAGTGCAGAGTGTGATTTTTTTGGTGTGTTGAGAACATAGTGAGATCTTGGACCTTTTTTCATGAGGATTTGACAAACGTGCTTGGATACAGACCTGGCAAAGGAGAGCCTCAACATCAAGGCTTGGTTGTAAACTCCCCTTGTCTTTATCATAATAAAATGCATTTGATGTTTATATTCCATTCTTGTTTACATATATAATGAGATTTGTAGCATTCCTTGATTAGTTAGATAGGTTGTTATTATTTTATGTTTGTCGTGGTTTTATGCTTTTCGTGCTGTCTTGACTGTCTATACAGGTAATCAAACATTGATAGCAGTGTGTATCGAGCTTGAGAAGAGCAACAGATCAAGTAGCTTCAACAGAAGACGACAACATAGCATCAGAACAAGGTAGGTCATCTTCCTTGCTCTGAATTTCATTTAAAATCTAGGAAGGTAGATGTTAGTATGTTCCCATAGTTTCTAGACCCACCCTAGGGCTAGAGGTATTGCCTCTATTCGCAGAGGGGATTTACCTGGACAACAACAGGGGGAGTAACTGTGACTCTCTTAAGGTAGCCAAATGCCTTGTCATCTAATTAGTGACGTGCATGAATGGATTAATGAGATTCCCACTATACCTATATACACTCTAGCAAAACCACAACCAAGGGAACAGGCTTGGAAGAATCAATGGGGAAAGAAGACCCTGTTGAGCTTGACTCTAGTCCAGTTTTATGAAATGACTTGAGAGGTGTAGAATAAGTGGGAGCTGCTTTTGGCGCAAGTGAAATACCAATACTCTTAACGTTATTTTACTTATTGCATGGGGTGGAGATAGGAAACTGCCCCTGTTTTTGGTCTTATGGCACATTTCGGCAGATCAATCCTAACATAAGACATTGTCAGGTGGGGATTTTAGCTGGGGCGTCACATCTGTTAAAAGATAACGCAGGTGTCCTATGATGAGCTCAATGAGAACAGAAATCTTGTGTGGAACAAAATGGTAAAAGTACATATTATTTTTATTTTCAGTATGAATAAAAACTGTGAAAGCGTGGCCTATCGATCCATTAGACTTTCAGAATTTGAAGCTAGAGATGTCAGAAAAGTTACCAGAGGGATAACTGGCTTGTGGAAGCCAAGCGTTCATAGCTAAGTTGCTTTTTTATTCTTCTATGTTGGCTCATCCTATCATTATGAAGCATAATTCACCAAGTATTGGATTTTTCAACCACCAATAGGGAACATCAGCTGGATTTGAACTGACATTAGACAGGTTAGTTTTACCCTACTTATGAACCACCCTACAAAGTAATTCAACTTAGTACGAGAGGAACCGTTGATTCAGAAAATTGGTCATCGCGCTTAGTTGAAAAGCCAGTGGCGCGAAGATACCGTGTGTTATATTATGAATGAACACCTCTAAGTTAGAATCCATGATAGAAGCAGTGCATGTCACTCTTCAATTGTATCTCAATCCACAGTAGGGGAGTCTCTTTGTCACCCCCAAGGGCCCATATCATTTGAAAACCACTATCGTGAAGCATCTTGGTCGGGGTAGCTTTGAAGTTCAATTTCAAATGGTCATTGAGAAGAATCCTTTGTAGATGACTTAAATACGCGACGGGGTATTGTAAGTGGTAGAGTGGCCTTGCTGCCATTATCCACTGATATTTATCCCTCTTTCGCCTCGATTCAGAGCTTCGCTCTTATCACTTTATTCAAAATTTGTACAACTATCGCCATTGCACCTTTTCCCCCCTATCCTTCTTTCAAGCATCATTTTTTTTTTTTCATCTCAAAAATGCATTTCTTTTCTGGGGGAAATAAATTTGGGGTTTCCATACCACAGCTGCGAGAAGTATTGCCAATCTGTGGAACTTGTGGTTGGTGGTTACATGTCACCGTATGGCCAAAATCTCTGTTGCCCAAGTCTGGGGAACACGATAGGTGTGCCTCCATTTCACAAAATGATGTAAAACAATCCTAAGCCTACAGAACTTGGGGTTTATATGTCCTCCCGCACCCCTGAGGGAAACACGCTGGGGAAATTGGGGTTTGAATGCTGCGTCATGGGAAATACTGTCACCCAAGTCCAGGGAACATGGGGATTGGGGTTTCCATTTCATGGCAGATGACAGAGGGCCATGCCCAACCCTGTGAAACTTGTGGTTTCCATGTCCCGCCCCCGATGGAAATCACGGGTTTCCATGTTTTACGGTAAACTAGAAACTCAGGGTTTTCACTGAATCCCCACCATAGGGAACTTGGAGTTTCCATGACGATGGAAACCGCCGCCCTAGTTTAGGGAACTGGTTGTGTTTCAAAACCATGACCCAAGCCTCTGTGAACTCAGGGTTTTTCCCATGTCATGATGCGTACAAAATTTCCACCCAAGTCAATGAAACTTGGGGGTTTCCATTTCACCACATGATGCAAAAATGAACCAATTTGCAGAAACTTGGGGTTTTCATTTTGTGGCACGGAAAAAAAATTCCCAAGTTTGGGAAACCTAGGGTACCCATGTCCCACTGTGATGGAAATATAGGGTTTGCATTTTGTGGAACAGCGGAAAATTTCCCAAGTCTGGGAAACATAGGGTTCCCAAGTCCCACCACGATGGAAACCACAACCCCAGGAAAGGGTACTTGGGGATTCCATGCCATAGCATGATGGAAAATTCCACCCAAGTATGCGGAACTTGGGGTTTCCATGTCGCACCACAGCTGAAATTGTTGCCCAAGAATGGGGAACTTTGAGTTTCCATGTCATGGCGTGACAAAAAAAACCACCCGAGTCTGTGGAGCTTGGGGGTTCCCATTTTTTGCGGCACGATTAAAACCTCCCAATTCTAGGAATCTCGAGGATTTCCATGTCCCAACATGATAGAAACCATGGCCTCGATGCAAGGAACTCGGGTTTCAATGTCACGGCATGATGGAGAACTTCTCAAGCCTGCAGAACTTTGGGGCTTCTATTTCGTGGCACGAGGGAAACTCCCTAATTCTTGGAACCTTGGGGTTCCCATCTCCCGCTCTGATGAAAACCACAGCCTTGGTGTGGGAACTTGGGTTTCCATGTCATGACACAACCGAAATCGCCCAATTTTATGGAAATTGTTGTTTTCATTGCATAACACGATGAAGAACTGCCCAAGTCTGGCGAACATGGGGCTTCCATTTTTCAACGTGATGGAAACCACTTCCATGGTATATCTCTAGAAATTTTAGTTTTCATGGATCGTCGCGATGGAAACCACCCAATTATACATCCGCCATGATGGAAACCACCCCTGTAAGACCGAAAACCTGAGGATGATGACAAAGGGCATTGGAAGTGTTCAGTGGAAATGCGATGAATAATGGTTGATGAAGTGACAAAATCCACGACTAAAGGTCAGACGGGTGCACTGATGGAAAAAAACAACATTCGACTATTATGCAACGTTATCATGGTGACCGTGCGACATTTAGGTGCAATGTTCATAAACTTGTCCAAAAATGGCTAAGTGTTGGCTTGGAGGTTTATGGGCTGGCCATGGTGGCAAGCCGACGTTAAGGAGGAAACCTCATATCATAACCAAGGCTTTATGGGTGTTTAGTGGTCGAACTTATATGGTTGAAGCCCCACCCATGGAAATAATGTGTGGGAAAACATACATATAAAGGGAGGACGTGTGATGGATGATAAAGGAAAGAAAGAAGGACATCAACATCTTGTTGATTCCACCATTGGAAAGCTAAGGCATGAGCTAGAGTGAAGGTGAAGGGTGTAGGGAAAATCGGTAGCAAAACAATAGAGTCTAGGTCATTTCATTTCCTTTGTGGGTGGATGTATCAAAATTTCTAAGTTGTGATCATCTATGTGCCTTGTGCATGTTTGTGCGGCCCATTTTCCATTTTCTCCCTTGTGCCTTCATTTGGTCAGGCACGCTGTGTTGTGTCGTGTCAGGGTGCCTAATGAAACACGTTTAGGTCAGGTCATTTCATTTGGGGGTGGCCCTATCAAAATTGCTAATTTGTGACCACCCGTGTGCCTTGTGCACGTTCAGGTGGCCCATTTGTTGTTTTCTCCCTTATGCTTTCGTTTGGTCGTTTAGCTATCCCCTTTCTGGTCGGGGGTAGGGGTTGGCTTTCCATTTGAAAGGTGGGTTGGTAATTGAGTTTTGTTTTCTTGGGTGTGCCGGAAGAATGGCCTTGGGTCATTTGTAGGGTCGCCAAATTTCTTCTCTCCATCTCCACTCGGTAGAATATGAGTGGTAACGTTGGCCATGCTCGTCTTGGGAGGCATATGTGAACAATCTTCTCCTTCCGCTCTATTTTATCGGGGTTGGAGTGGGTTGTTGTGTGTGGCTCCTTGACACTACTAGCCACTCACCTATGTTTCTCTCGTACACCTTGGTCACTTTTTGGCTCCATTGAAATCGGCTCTTTGTTATGTCTCTCTCATGGCCCTTGGTCACACGTTTGCTTCGTTGAAGTCAACTCTTTGCTATGTCTCTCGTTAGCTTCGTTAAAGTCGGTTTGTCACTATATTTTTCATCTCCTCCCTTTTTTGGTGTGGGGGAAGGGGTTGGTTTTTCATGTGAAAGGTGGGTTGGTAATTGAGTTGTTTGTTCGGGTGCACCTAAAGAATGGACTTGGGTCATTTGTAGGGTCATCAACTCTCTTATTCTCTCCATTCCCACTCGGTAACACATGAGCAGTAATTTTGGCCATGCTTGTCCTAAGAGGAATATGTGAACAAAGTTACCCTTTTTCTCTGTGTTCTCAGACTTGTATGAGGTTTTTGTGTGTGGCTCCTTGAGACGATTGGACGTCTCCTATGTCACTCTCGTGCACCTTGGTCACTCGTTGGCTCCATTGAAATTGGATATTTTCTATATTTTTCACCTCCTCCCTTTTTGGTGGGTGGGAGAGGTTGGATTTTATTTCGTTGGCTCCATGAAATCAACTCTTTTATATATTTTTCACCTCCTCGCCTTTTGGTGGGGGCAAGGGTTTGTATTTTTATGTGAAAGGTGGGTTGGTAATTGAGTTGCTTGTTCGGGTGTGCCTGAATAATGGCCTTGTGTCATTTGTAGGGTTGCTAACTTTAATATTCTCCCCATCCCCACTTGCTATCACATGAGAGGTAATGTTGGCCATGCTCGTCCTTGTAGGCATATGTGAAAAATTCCAATTTCACTCCATGTTGTTGGAATTGGATGGGTTGTTGTGTGTGGCTCCTTGTGATGACTGCCCTCTTCATTGTTTAGCTCTTTACGGTGCCGATTTATTGTGCTTGTACTCTTTATATGTCATCATTGTGGGCCGAGATACATACATTTAGGAGGAATGTAGAATGGTTTTGGTTGTAAGCTGCCCCTCTTGCTTGCTTTTTCTAATGGACGATGTGAGGATCGGTTTTCCTTGTTGTAAAATTAAGGTTTGGAATTCCTTTAAGAGTGCACATCATCTATCCTTGTGTTGGATTTGAGGTTTTGATAGATGTAGTGGCCCATATGTTTGATCAATTGGTCATTTTTTTCCTTCCATCTTGCGTGCACAGTAGGATTTTTTTGGCTTGGAATGCGGAGACGTAGGTGATGGGTATTTGTTGTTTTGATCATGTATGTGATTGCGGTCCAATGGGGAGGAGGCTTTCTAAATTGATGGAGGGGGCTATATCTGGAAGGAAGACTTCAAGGTGGAATGCTTCAACCTCCATCCTCTTTGTGGAGGTGGCTGCAAGTGAAAATTATTCATTTCTAGTTGGTAAGTTCGTTAGGAAATCTCCTAGGTTGCTTCTATGTAGGGTGTTTGGGGTGTGGGGCTACCTGATCCCTCCTTCTGTCTAGATATTTTCATGCCTTTTGTAGAGAGCCTCCTTAATTTCATTTTTTTTCTTCCTCTACCTTCGCATCGAGGTTTCTGCAGGTGTTCAAGCGATCGAGGTCCACTATTGCTGCTATCCGAGTGGACTCCTAGATGGCCTCGGTGTAGGGTGGGAAGGGTTGGCAGGGAATACTAAGAGAGGTTGTAGGCTTGGTAATTCTTGTTTCATATCCTTCCTTTTCCTTTTGCATTGAGGGTGCCGCAGGTGATCAAATGATCGAGGTCCACTATTGCTACTGACCGGGTGGACTCATAGGTGGCCTCGTTATGGGGCGGGGAGGGTTGGGGTGGCATTTATAATAGAGGTTTTCGACATGGTCATTCTCCTTTTACTTCATTCCTTTCCCTTTGCAGTGAGGTTGTCATGAGAAATCAAGCAATTGAGGTCCATTGTTGCTAATATCTAGGTGGACTCCTAGGTGGCCTCACTGTTGGGCAAGAAGGGTTCGAGGGAATGTTTAAGAGACGGTGTGGTGTCGATTGTTATCCATTTATTTCCTTACTTTTCCTTATCATCAAGGTCGCCGCAGGTGATTATTTGATCGAGGTCCATCGTTTCTGCTGTCCAGGTGGACTCCTAGGTGGCCTTGGTGTGGGGCAGGGAGGGTTTGGGGTAATTTCTAAGGGTGTCTTGTTTTTTTTTTCTCCCCCTTGTCTGTTCATTGTGGCTATCGTGGGTGATAGGGCTTTTTCCATTCTTGCTGGTTGGGGGGTGGTTTCCAACTCCTAGGTGGCCTGGATGCAATGTGACTTGGCATGGTGACGCATTTTTTTATCTTTGTAGATCTTGCATCCATCATCCATTACATTTGATGTCACCGTTTATTTTGCAGGTCCTAGACATGTAGTGTGTGTGGACTCTAATCCCTTCTTGGGGATGCAAGAGGTGCAAGGTATAAAATATTTACATGATATTTTGACCTCTCTTTGACTTGATGGGTGTTCAAGCTGGCTTTTGGTAAGAGAGAGCTTTGAATTCCCTTTGAAGTGGGAGGGTGCTACCTATTTGATCATGCATGTAGTCATATGCTTGTATCAAATATTAAGTCATGCATGTCTAAGTATGAACTAATTCAGACTGTGAAACTACAGATGGCTCATTAAATTAGTTATAGTATTTTTTTATGGTAACATACTACTTGGATAACCATAGTAATTCTAGAGCTAATATGTGCAACAAGTCCCGACTCTTTGGAAGAGATGCATTTTTTAGATAAAAGGTCAGTGCGGGCTTGTTCACTTCTCCGATGAATCACGATAACTCGACGGATCGCACAACACTTGTGCTAGTGATTCTTCATTCAAATTTCTGCCCTATCAAATTTCAATGGTAGGATAGAGGCTTACCATGGTAGCGATGGGTGACAGAGAATTAGGGTTTGATTCAGGAGAGGGAGCCTGAGAAATGACTACCACATCCAAGGAAGGTAGTAGGCACACAAATTACCCAATTCAGACATGGGGAGGTAGTGAAAATAAATAAAAATACTAGGCTCATCGAATCTGGTAATTGAAATGAGTATAATCTAAATCCCTTAACGAGGATACATTGGAGGGCAAGTTTGGTGCTAGCAGTCATGGTATTCTAGCTCCAATATTGTATATTTAAGTTATTGTAGTTAAAATTCTCATAGTTTGATCTTGGTTTGTAAAGGTCGGTCCACCTACTTGGTGTGCACCTGCCCTTCCATCCCTTTTGTCAGTGGTGTGCTACTGGCCTTAACTATTTGGGTCGCGGCTTCGGTGTTGTTACTTTGAAAAAATTAGAGTGTTAAAAGCAAGCTTATGCCATGGATACATTAGAATGGAATAATGTGATAGGAGTCTAGTCCTATTGTGCTTTCCTTCAGGACTGGAGTAATGATTAATAAGTACTATCGGGGGAATTCGTATTTCATTGTCAGAGGTGAAATTGATGGATTTATGAAAGATGGACTACTGGGAAAGAATTTTCCAAGGATGTTTTCATTAATCAAGAACAAAATTTTGGTGCTCAAACATGATCAGATACCATCCTAGTCTCAACCATAAACTATGCTGACCAGGGATCGGTGGATGTTGCTTTAAGGACTCCACCAACACCTTCTGATAAATCAAAGTGTTTGGGTTCTGGGGGGAATATGGTCGCAAGGCTGAAACTTAAAGGAATTGATGGAAGGGCACCACTAGGAGTGAAGCCTATGGCCTAATTTTACTCAACACGAGGAAAATTACGAAGTCCAGACATAGTAAGGATTGACAAATTGAGAGCTCTTTCTTGATTCTATGGGTGGTGGTGCATGGTTGTTCTTATTTTGTGGAGTGATTTTTCTAGTTAATTATGATAATGAACGAGACCTTAGCCTGCTAACTAGCTACATGGAGGTTCCCCTTCACGGAAAGATCCTTAGAGGGACTATGGTCATTTAGGACATGGAATTTTGAGGCAATAAAAGTTCTATGATGCACTTATATGTTTTGTGCTGCACATGTGATACATTGATGCAACCAATGAGTTTTTATTCTTGGTTCGATTGGACCGAGAAATATTCTCAAATTACATCATGATGTAGATAGACCATTGCAATTATTGGTCTTCAACGAGGAATTCATAGTAAGTGCATCTCATAGACTCATGTTGACTACGTCCCCACCCTTTGTACACACCGCCCGTCGCTCCTACCGATTAAATGATACAATGAAGTGTTCGGATTGCGTCGATGATGGTGGTTCGCCACTGTCGACGTCATGAGAAGTTCCTTGAACCTTATCATTTAGAGGAAGGAGAAGTTGTAATAAGGTTACCATAGGTGAACCTATGGTAGGATCATTGATAGCAGGGGTATTGTTTTTCGTTTGGGTTTTGTGGGTTTCTATTGTAATCTAGGCTCGTTTAGTGTGTCTCTAGGAGAGCAGGTTTGATGCTTGTCGGGGTGGTGTCTCTTGCAAAAGTGACTTGCAACATTTTTAGTTTCCTATCTGGAGTTCATGCTTGTTTTTTCCTATACTTGCAAGCGATGCTTGTGCTTCTTCCATCCTTTTTTATTATTTCTGCTAATGTATTTTTTGTATGGGGCTTGGAAGCTCATTTCTCAAGAGCCCCCTCTCCAATGGTATGTTCGGCGGGGCATGGTTGTTGCAGTAAAGGTGCATGGGAAATATGATGGAAAAATTTAGACTCATTTCTAGTGGTAGTGCTCGGTATTTTTTTCATTGGAATATGTGGGCATCCATAGTTGGTTCACTCAAAAATCCTGTGGTGGTGGTTTATGTGTTTCTTGGGCAAGCCCTTTTGTTAGTGGTTGGTTCAAGGGAGTGGTTTCCCATGCGCTTTCTACCTCAACCCTTTGACAAGGGGAAAATTTTGGGGTGAGGTAAATATGGGATGGATGAAGAGAGGTGCAATCCATTGGGCTGGCCACCCTACTCCTCTTGACTGTTCCTTGATATGCCCTTGTGGAAGCGTTGGGTTCAAGTAATGAGAAATCCCTCCCTCAGTCTGAGCTCCATAAAAATTGCAAGTTTCCCCGTCAATGGGCATGAGGTAGCATTATTTTCTCGTGCCTTTAGTATTTGAGGGAATTCTGCATCCTTTATTGAGCCACTCCCCCTTCCAAGGAAAGTAGGAGTAGGTTATGTCCTTGTTTCTCCATTTTGATTGTGGATTTTTTGCGCGACTTGGTCATTTCTTGGATGTGTCGATTGTTGCAATAGCATTGTGGTGTGCGCTTTAGGGTATTCCCTCTTTTTAGGGTGTTAAATTTCACCTTCGATGTATTTTTGGACATTGGCTTTATCCATCGTTGAGTTTCATCCTGCGATAACTCCTCTTTGGAGTTCGGTTGTTTGGCCCCCCTTGAATTTTTGGCTGGAAAGGTTTTTGGGTGTCCTATACATGGAGGGGTGCAATAGTAGGGTGGGTTTGATATTAGTGCACTTTTTTTTTAATCCTTGTGTGGGTTCGAGGGTCGTTTACCTTTCATTAGTCACATGCTCCAGGCAATCGTCTCGTCGTGGCCCTTAGCTTTTCTAGTGGTCAAATTTAGGTTGACATGTCTGCTTGGTTGTTTGATTGTAATGTTCCCAAAATTAGCATGAAGCTAATTGGAACATTGATTTTGCTTATGTCATATCGGAGGTGAATAAAATGGGTGAGGATACCCATGAGTAGGAATAAAATCCCTGATAGTGTGAAGGGGATCAAAAGAGTAGCTTTATTTTGCACCTTCGAGTGTGAAAAGGGGCAAATGCATTAGGAAAAGGTCAAGTTTGACCAAGTCAATAGTTTTGCCAAAGAGGGTGTGGATTGCTTTGGAAGATAGCGTAGTTTGAATGGGAGGAATATCACTTGGTGGAGGAAACCATAATGTGTGGGGTCCAAGGCAGGAAGGCTTTCATTTGCATAAAAGGAGGAAGAGGCAACCATAGATGTTATGTTTGAGTATTTGATTTTGGTCTATGTAGACTATTTGCATTCTCGTGCTATTTAGAAGTGTTGCAGTGGAATTCCTGTTTAGGATTCCTTCTCCTTCTTGAGAGGCCTCTTGAAAGATTACACTTAATTAATCCACAACTAGGCCCAAGGTGAAGCCACCTCCTTCAGCTACAATGTTATTTCTGCTGAAGTATAACATTGTGTTGCAGGGTGTTGCAGTGGAGGGTTCCACAACACCATTTCCTTGGCTCATCTTTCAGAGGGGGGAGCTTCTATTCCTCTGTAGGTTAGTGAGGAAGGTTTCAAAGTTGATTTTCATATCTTAGCATCAGGCCAAGCATCTCCCATATACTACAGTGCAATCCCTCTCCTTGACTGCATTATTTCAGTGTGTATCTGTAGTGGGGGTTTGCACCACTATTTTGGAGGCTGAGATCTTCAGTGTTAGGATCATCCTATCACTTGAGAGATATCTTGGAGGAGGTATATTTTAAATTGTGAATCATCTTTAGCCATCTCCATCCATTTCTGAGTTGCATCTTCTATTCAGTCTTTGGGACTGCAACTTCGACATTTTTCCAAATTGTAGATTTCAGCCAATCCTCATAAGGATTGTTGTACTATTGTTTCCAGGGGTTGAGAGCTTGCTCCCCCGCATTTCTTGAACCTTATATTGTTATATATTTGTATTATGATTTAGAATGTTGCAGTGTCCTCAATAAACTACGTCATTTTAGCCTTATGACATTTATGTGTAGCAGTGTTTCTCTATTCTCATGTACATTTCTCATTGAGGCTTTCATTTCCCAGCTTGAGTGACTGAATCCTCAAGGATTTGTATACATTTTTTGCTGTATTATATATTTTTTGGCTATATATATATATATATATATATATATATATATATATATATATATATATATATATATCGTAATGGAATTAAGATCATAAAAATAATGATGTTACTCCAATATTTTTCATGCATTACTGCAGTCTCTTCATTGGGCACTTTTTCAAGGCAACTAGGTGTGGGAGACCTGTTTAACCCACCTAGAGTGATTTTTTTTTTCCTCCTCTTGGATTTAGGACTTAGATACATTTACATAAGGGATACAAGTGTTCGTTTCTAATCCTGTAGAATCCATTCCCAGAAAATGTGTTTTCCAGTCATGCCTTACTGACAGATCCCATTTGGAGATATTGCAGTGGTATCAAAGCTACAATGTTGCCTCAGCCTGTGAGTCTCAGCCAAAGGAGAACATAAGTGGATGGGATTTATTTCATCATATTTCAGATCCATGAAGAACCTCCCTAAGGAGGATAAGCAAATAGAAGAGGAAGTACCCTGCACTTCCTATTCTCATCAAGAGCAGAGAGAGAGATGAGAAGGAAAAAGACTCCATATTTTGGAGGAGACAAAGGGGATAGGCTTACAAATTTTCTTCCTAAATCTGTATAAAAAATTCATGAAGATCTCAAGAAGATAAGGAGGTAGATGTATGGAGAATCTCAAAATGAGTTTGAGTCTAAAGAAAACTCTAGATTTTCAGATGAGGAGTGTATGCAAGTAGCCACACACCATAATACACAGCGTAGTCACATGCCCAGGATTTCCATGAGAGATATGGAAAGAAGAGAAGAGGTTGCTAGGAGGGAAAATCTTAGTGATTACCTAAAATAGTATGAGTCTCAAACTCAGAAATTCTAAGATCAACTCAGTTTTTCAGAGTTTTGCAAGATCAAGGTGAGGGGAAGGGAGCAGCAGGATAGATTTCCTCTATCTACTTTTGAAGGGTCACCTACATGTTCAACCAAAGATTGGGTGGAGGAGTTATATAACTTATTTCAGTAGAAAATTCTTGAGGATGAAGCCATCAAAGTTGCACCGCTGCATTTGAGAGGTAAGGCCTATGCCTGGTAGATCTTTGAATCCTTTTCTTTAAAAAATGTAAACACTACATATTATGCAAGTTTCACTAAAGAATTAGTGAAAATATTTGATAGAAGGATTCATAAGACACATATGGTGGAGCTAAACAAGGAAACTCAAAAAATATCCCTGCATAAAAATGCAAAACCACTTCAGAATACCATGGGGGAGGCTGAAAACTTGCACCATACCTTGCTGGAAGGAAGACTTTCATCTCACATATTTAAGAAAGGGAGCATGGATATCTCCTTTTCAAATAAGGATCCAATCATTGGGAAATTTCCCATTCATGTTACAGATATTGAGGGCAACAACGCTGTCACATATAGAGATTGTCTAGTGGCTCATGTAGAGGAAGGATGAGCTCTTTCTCCAACTAGAGGGATTCTTGCGTCCTTGCAAGGAAGTCCCCAGGATCTCATGTGTGGAGGTCAAGGCACAACTCATAATCTACATGTGCCATTTTTGATGAGGTGTGAAACCATGGAGACATAAGGAGGATATAGGGAGGAGAACCAGCATCAAGAGATGAGGAGTACACACCCCTATCCATTTTAGGGAGTTGATGCACCTAGGAGGGAGACTGGATTGCGCAGTGGGAGCATGGAAAAATATGTCCATTCATAAATAAAGTCTACTCTTGATGATGATGTCTCATTTGATGGAGGCATTTCACTGGAGAGACCACTAGATCAACAAAGGAGGATGGATGCTTCACATTTGGAGGCACCACTCATTGATTCCATAGAGGTAGAAACCTTAGGAGAGCTTGGTATAGTGCTGGGATTCTTGGGTAGACTCAAGGAGGAGAGAGATATTCTCTCAATATTATCTACACCCACCTCATTTCAGATTCTGCATGTGGCAGAAGTAGCAGAGGAAGGATAGCAGCCTTCCAACTTTCATATTTGCCATGGGAGATGTCAAAGAAGAAGATAATGAGATGACAAATGTTCTTCATGAGAGATCATCAATGCTGCCACTATGGAGGATAGATCCATGTTGGAGATCCCGGCTATTGGTGGAGTATTCCAATGATCATTTTTCTTACATGATATTGAGTGATCATCATATGAGGAGATGCATGGATCATGTGAACATGAGAGGAAACTCATCTATGAGCTACTCCCTCTACATGAGCAAAGCATATGGTAAGGGTGTTTATTATTTACATGATGATTTATATAATGTATGTATGTATCCCTTAACCATATATGTGCAGGATATTGCTCCAAGGAGGAGCATTATTTCTTTTAGGCTTTTTGGTCTACTTGAGGCCATAAGCATGATTAATAGCCACTCCCTAGGAGGGCTTGGGGAGGAGATGTATTATGGATGACATGCTCACTTTACACCATATATCATTCACTTCCTCCATACTTATGAGGAGATTGGGGAAGCAAGAAAGTGGTTCAAAAGCCACACATTTTATCAGTCTCTATTGCAGTTAAGAGTCAAGATATGTTGGTTACATTTGAGGGACCATTGTCCTTCTCACTTATTACATATGCAGCAAGCATGATTCTCCTTTTTTCTCCCTATGTTTCTATTATTTCTGTCTTTATGAGGAGAATGTTTGGGAGAGAGACACATTGGATGGATGTGTCCTTTGGGAGAGAAGATCTCAATATCTTTTGTAGTACATGTTCTAAGGGGAGCATGGGAGAAGATATGGCCACCACAACAACACATTTGTCTCTTAATGAGGGGGGGCATAGGATTGAATGGACTCCATATGATGGTGACTTCCAACTCACGATATATGGAATGGTTTGGGCAAGCTTGATTTGCAGCGTTGGAGGAGAGATATTTGGAGATCTAGTCCTCATATTTCCACTTGAGGGAAAAATTATTGCAGCCCAAGATCAGAAAACACTCTACACTTATCATAAGTGGAGAGATGGATAGCATGGGGTAGGCTACCTTGTCTACCTTATTCAAATTTTCAGCCCACCTACTTTGCATGAGCCAAAGGTGGAGAGAAATTGTCAGGTGTTGCCTAGCTGGGAGGTGACTCATTTTGCATGGCTAATATCTTGTGGATGGAGGATCCATATGGGGAAGATTTTTCCCATGCGATTTTAGATCCCATTCCTCAAGGGGACCTCTAGACATCACTTTGTTATCCTCTTGAGTATTTCACCTTTACATGACGATAGCTTGATAACTGACTTGCATGTTGAGGAGGAGCACTGTGGAGAGTTGATTGATGAGATAACATATTTTGACTTGGAGGGGTTCATCATACATGGATGCTACAGGGAGAGGAGGAGAAATAACTCAGTTCTATCCTTGCATTTTCTTGAGGACAAGCAATCTTTGAGAGGGGAGGACTGTAATGTTCCCAAAATTTGCATGAAGCTAATTAGAACATCGATTTTTCTTATGTCATCTAGGAGGTGAACAAAATGGGTGACGAGACCGATGATTAGGAATAAAATCCCTCATAGTGTGAAGGGGATCAATAGAGTAGCTTTATTTTTCACCTTCGAGTGTGAAAAGGGGCAAATGCATGAGGATAAGGTCAAGTTTGACAAAGTCAACAACGCTACCAAAGAGGCTGTGGATTTCTTGGGAAGACAACGCAGTTTTAATGGGAGGAATATCACTTGGTGGAGGAAACCCTAATGTGTGGGGTCCAAGGAAAGAAGGCTTTAATTTTAATAAAAGGAGGAAGAGGTATCCATAGATGTTATGTTTGAGTATTTGATTTTGGTCTATGTAGACTCTTTGCATTCCCGGGCTCTTTATCAGAGTTGCAGTGGAATTCTTTTTTAGGATTCCTTCTCCTTCTTGAGAAGCCTCTTAAAGGATTGTAATTCATTGCTCCACATCCAAGCTCAAGGCCAAGCCACCTCCTTCAGCTATAACGTTATGTCTACTGAAGTATAACGTTTTGTTGCAGGGTGTTGCAGTGGAGGGTTCCACAACACCATTTCCTTGGATCATCTTTCAGAGGGGGGAGATTCTATTCCTCTAGAGGTTGGTGAGGAAGGTTTTGGAGCTGATTTTCATATCTTGGCATCATTCCAAGAATATCCCATCTACTGCAGCACAGGCTCTCTCCCTGCCTGTGTTATTTCAATGTGTATCTGCAGTGGGGGTTTGCACCACTATTTTGGAGGGTGAGATCTTCATTGTTAGGATCAGCCTATCAATTGAGAGATCGGTTTGAGGAGATATATTTCAGATTATGCGTCATATTCGGCCATATCCGTCGATTTTCTGAGTTTCAGCTACTATTCAGTCTTTGGAACTGCAACTCCGACACTTTGCCAAATTGTAGATTTCAACCAATCCTTCTAAGGATTGTTGTACTATTATTTCGAGGGGTTGAGAGCTTTCTCCCCCACATTTCTTGAGCCTTATATTTTTATATATTTGTATTATGATTTATCATGTTGTAGTGTCTCCAGTAAACTGCGTCATTTTGGCCTTATGACATTTCTGTGTAGCAGTGTTTCTCTATTCTCATGTACATGTCTCATTAAGGCTTTCATTTCCCAGCTTGAGTGACTGATCCCTCAAGGATTTTTATACATTTTCTTCTGTATTATACATTTTTTGGATACCTATATCTTCATGGACTTAATCTCATAAAAATAATGTTGTTACTCTGATATTGTTCATGCATTGCTTCAATCCCTTCATTGGGCACTTTTTCAAGACAACTAGGTGTGGGAGACCTATTTAACCCACCTAGAGTGATTTGTTTTGAGCCTCCTCTTGGATTTAGGACTTAGATACATTGGTCTAAGGGATCTAGTTCTTGGTTTCAAATCCTGTCATAGCTATTCCTGGAAAATACGTTTTCTAGTCATGCCTTGCTGACAGATCCCATTTGGGGATGTTACATTGATTTCCACTTCCTATGCTGTGTAGATAGAAAGGATGTTGCACTATAATGTATGTGGAAGGATGCAAAAAGGTGGGATGATTTTTATTGGGTTCCTTGTTTTCTTTCTTTTTGTTGAAGCCAACATCTCCTCGCGTGGTGGTGGACCTCTATTTTGCTAGTGTTGCTTGAAATTTGGTCCCCTTTCTCTCAAATTGGATTTTTGTCATGAGTGTTATGTGGGTGATGTTTGGTTCTTATTTATTTCATGTCATTTTCATCCCTTTATTTCTGTAGCTTTATGAATAAAGGTGGGAATTGTTGTGGGTCGATGTCCGAGAAGGATGAAAAGTGGTGCAAACTCTCGGGGTGGCCACCCTAGTCCTTCTCAGTCATTTTTCCTTTCAGTTCCCACCTTTTTGCTAACTCACAGGTCCTTAAAAGCTTGTATTGTGTTTTAGCATCCCCTTGTGAGTCTTTTTGGTCCCTAGATTTACAGAGAAAAGGGGTAATTGTTGTGGATTGGAATTTTTGGAAGGATGAAAAAGAAGTGCAAGTTCCTAGGGTGGCCTCCCTAGTCCTTCTCGATCGTCGCTTTGTGTAGTTCCCCCCTTTTTGCAAGGGCACGAGGCCTTGAAATCATATTTTGTGTTTGAGCCTCATCTTCTCTGGTGGAAACCATGTTTTGGTTCTCTTTTTCTTTTCTTTTCTTTTTTCGCGTTGGTTTTTTCCCTTCCTCCCATTGGCCCCTAGATTTACGGAGAAAAGGGTGAATTGTTAAGGATTGGAATTCGCGAAGGATGAAATGGAGTGAGAACATGGGGGGTAGCCACCCTAGTCCTTCCCAATCATCATTCCTTGCAATTCCCCCCTTTTTGCGATGGTGAATGGCACAGGAAGTTTTTTCTCTGTTTGAGCCTCCTTTAAGCGGGTGGATAATTTTATTTCTCTTTCTCTCATGTGTTTTTCTTAATTTCCTCGTTTTGGCCCCTAACTTTACAGAGAGAAAAGGGGGAGTTTTAGTGGTTTGATTTTCATGAAGGAAAAAATTAAATGCGAGTTTTGGGGTGACCACCCTAGTCCTTCTCATTCATCGTTCTTTACAATTCTACCCTTTTTGAAAAGGCACGAGGTTTCAAAATATCTTCTTGTTTTTATTCTTGAGATTTCCCTTATGAGGGGGTGGGCACCACCTTCTCTTTCTTTTTTGTTATATGCATATATGTTTTTTTTTCTCTTCCCTTCCTCATGTCGCCCCCCAACAACATTACGAAGAAAGGGGGGAATTGTTGCAGTTGGGTCTTCGAGAAGGATGAAAAGAAGTGGGAGCTCATGGGTTGGCCACCCGAGTCCTTCTCGATCATTGTTCCTTGTAGTTTCCCTATTGTTTCAAATGCATGGGGTCCGGAGGCTTGTTTGAGCCTTCCCTCTAGTGAGTTGGTTATGGAGTGCAATTGTCTATAGGGGGAGGGGGCTTGTTTCTTGTTGTGATGCATTGTACGTTGGGTTGGCTTTTAGCCATTTCTAGTGGAGGTGAAATTTTTTGGTAACACATGGAAATGACTCTCGGTAATGGATATTTCAGCTCTTGTTATGATGAAGAATGTAGTGAAATGTGATACTTACTGTGAATTCTAGAATTTCATGAGTCATCAATTTTTTGAACGTAATTTGCGCCCAAGGTTTTGGTCAGGGGCACATTTTTCTGGGCATAGCATCCCAATAAAACATGCTCCTTGAAATATTTTAGGAAGCAAATAAGGTGGTTTTCCATGCCCAATGTGATGCAATTAGCTAAAATGTGGTAGGATATGTTTTGTGGCATGCGTCAGCAAGTGGTGATCTTGTCCCCTTTGTTGGGAAGTCAACATTAGCCAATGCCAGTTTTGTGTGGCATCCGTGGAGGTTTATTTTCTCTCCCTTGTCCTCCCATTGGGTAGGGTGGATTTAGCTCCAACTTGTGACCTCATCTCAGGTGAGAACACCCTTTTATTTTAAGCTTATAATTATGTGGAGGAAAATAAACTTACAAGGATTCACCTAGTAGCGGCGAGCGAACTAGCAAGAGCCCAACATGAAAATTAGTTGGCAGCGTCGCTTGAATTGTAGTCTGTAGAAGCATCCCCAGTGGTAGACCTGGGCCAAGTCCCTTGGAAGGGGGTGCCTGAGAGAGTGAGATCCCTATCAGGCCGAGACCTTGCTGAATCACGAGGCGTTGTTGGCAAGCCGGGTTGTTTGGGAATGCAATCCTAATTGGGTGGTAAATTTCATCGAAGGCTAAATACGAGTGTGGGGCCGATAGTGAACAAGTACCATGAGGGAGAGATTAAAATGAATTTTAAAAGAGAGTTAAAGAGTGCTTGAAATTTCTGTGAGGGAAGTAGATGGAGGTTGTTGATGCATCTCAGTTAGATGTGGAATGGCTCAAGTTGGTTCGTCGCTCGACTTGAGGTGAAAACCAACATGGGCTGTTTCATCGTCACAAGTGCAGGTGGAGTACCACCTATCGGTTTACTATTGCGGTGGTCGAGGAACGAAGCATGTGCCCTTGTGGCAGGCTGTGTGCACCTACGCACTCATGCTGTTGGTTAGTGAGCTTCCCATTTAACTCATCTTGAAACACGGACCAAGGAGTATAACATGTGTGCGAGTCAGCGGGTTTGAAAACCTACGAGGCACAAGGAAGCTGACGGGCGAGATACCCTCTCCATGGGGGGTTCATTAACGACTGACCTTGAGCTTATGCAAACAGTTTGAGTGCGATCACACTTTCTAGGACCCGAAAGATGGTGAAGTATGCCTGAGCAGGGTGAAGCTAGAGGAAACTCAGGTGGAGGCGCATAGTGATATTGACCTGAAAATCATTCGTCTGACTTGGGTATAGGGAAAAAATACTAATCAAACCATCTAGTAGCTAGTTTCCTCTGAAGTTTTCCTTAGGATATCTAGAGCTCACACACAATTTTTATTGGGTAAAGAAAATTATTAGAGGCATCAGGGGTGTAACACCCTTGACCTATTCTAAAACTTTAAATAGGTAAGAGGGTGTTGCTGCTCCATTGAGTCATGCCATGGAATTGAGAGATCTAAATGGGCCATTTTTGGTAAGAATAATTGGCGATGTAGGATGAACCAAAAGTTGAGTTACGGTGCCAAATTGTGTGCTATCCTAGATCCCACAAATGGTGTTGGTTGATTAAAACAACAGGACGGTGGTCATGGAAGTCGAAATCTACTAAGTAGTGTGTAACAACTCTCTGGCTAAATGAAATAGCCCCGAAAATGGATGTCTTTGAAAGGAAAAACCTATACTCGAGCGTAAAATAAATTTCCTAGCTTTGATGAGTACAAGGACGTGGGGGTCATTGAGCAATCTTGGGTGTGAGCTTGGGTGGATCGACACCTAGTGAGGATCTTGGTGTTAGTATAAAATATTCAAATGAGAACTTTGAAGGCTTAAGTGGGGAAGAGTTCCATGTGAACAACACTTGGACATGGATTAGTCAATCCTAAGAGATGGGGAAGCCTTGTATCACAGGTGCACCCTGCACGAGCATTGAAATGGAATCAAGTTAATATTCCTAAACTGGGACATGGTGACAGGTGGCAATGTTAGGAAATCCGAAGAAGTCATATGGGGCCCTGGGAAGAGTTATATTTTTTTTTAACAGATTGCCCACACTGGAATCAATTAACCCAGAGATAGGGTCCAGCAGCTAGAAGAGCACCGCACGTCTTCCAATGTCTAGTGCACCCTTGGCGGCCCTTGAAAATCTGGATGACCGAGTACCATTCATGCCTGGTCATACTCATAATCACATCAGGTCGCCAAGGTGAACAAACTTTGATAAATAGAACAATGAAGGTAAGCGAAGTCGAAAAAATGGATCCATAACTTCAAGAAAAGGATTTGCTATGAGGGTTGGGCCTAGGGGTCTGTGCCCTCAACTCGTGGGTTGCTGGCAGTCTGCTTGAGCTTCTCTCTGGAAAGGGTAGGTAGTTGTGTGTCGATTGGGCTATGAGCATAGAATGCCACCTCGCGAGGTCTTTTCCATAGGTGGAAAATAGTCGACTCAGTACTGGTACGGACAAGGGGAATTTGACTGTTTAATTAAACCAAAGCATTGCGATAGCCCCTGCCAATCCTGACGCAACATGATTTCTTCTTAATGCTCTAAATATCAAAGTGAATAAATTCAACCAAGCATGGGTAAATGAAGGGATTAACTATGACTATCTTAAGATAGCCAAAAGCCTTGTCATCTAATTAGTGATGTGCATGAATGGATTAACAATATTCCCACTGTCCCTATCTACTATCTAGCAAAACAATATCCAAGGGAATGCGCTTGGCAGAATTAGCGAGGAAAGAAGACCCTGTTGAACTTGACTCTAGTCCAACTTTGTGAAATGACTTCAGAGGTGTAGAATAAGTGTGGGCCATTTTCATCACAAGTGAAATACCACTACTTTTAATGTTATTTTACTTATTCCATGGGATGGAGATGGGGCGCTACCCCTATTTTTGACATTAAGGCACATTTTGGTGGGTTGATCTAAGAAGAAGAAATTATCAGGTGGGAAGTTTAGCTGGGGTGGCACATCTATTAAAAGATAACACAGGTGTCCTAAGATGAGCTCAATGAGAACAGAAATCTCGTGTGGAACAAAAGGGTAAAACCTCATTTTATTTTTATTTTCAGTACAAATAAAAACTATGAAAGCGTGGCCTATCGATCCTTTAGACTTTCAGAATTTGAAGATAGAGGTGTCAGAAAATTTACCACAGGGATAACTGGCTTGTGGCAGCCAAGCGTTCATAGCGACGCTGCTTTTTGATCCTTCGATGTCAACTCTTCCTATCATTATGAAGCAGAATTCATCAAGTTTTGGATTGTTCAAATACAAATAGGGAATGTGGGTTGGGTTTAGACCATCGTTAGATAGGTTATTTTTACCCTAATGATGAACTGCACCACAATAGTAATTCAACTTAGTACGAGGAACCATTTATTCACATAATTGTTCATCGCACTTGGTTGAAAAGCCAATGGCATGAAGCTATCGTGTGTTGGATTATGACCAAACGCCTCCAACTCAGAATATACAATAGAAGTGGTGTATGTCACTCTTCGACTGTATCTCGATCTGTAGTAGGGGCGTCTATTTTTTTCCCCAAGGGGCCCGTGTCATTTGAAAACCACAATCAAGAAGCATCTCGGTCAGGGCAACTTTGAAGTTCAATTTCAAATGGTTGTTGAGAATAATCCCTTGTAGATGAATTAAATATGTGACAGGGTATTGTAAGTGGAAGAGTGGCCTTGCTACCATGATCCACTTAGATTCAGCCCTTGGTTGCCTTGATTTGAGGCTTTTCTATTGTCACTTTATTTAAAATTCAGAAAACTATCTTCGTTGCACCTTTTGACCACTGTCCTTCATTCAAACATCATTTATTTTTCTCACATGTCAAAAATACATTTCTTTCTTGGGGGAGGGAAATTTTGGGTTTCCATGCCATGGCTGCAAGAGAGATCATTGGTCTGTGAAACTTGTGCTTGATGGTTACATGTCACGGCATGGCCAAAAGCTCTACCACTCAAGTTTGGGGACATGGTGGGTGTGCCTCCATTTTTTTATATGATGTAAAACCAGCCCAAGCTTGCAGAACTTGGGGTTTCAGTGTCCTCCTACACCCCCAAGGGAAACACGCTGGGGAAATTTGTGTTTCCATGCCCCGTCACAGGAAATACTGTCTCCAAAGGCCAGGGAACATGGGGATTGGGGATCCATTTAGTGACACATGGAAGAGGGTTACGTCCAAGCCTAGGAAACTTGGGGTTTCCATGTCCCACCCCTGATCGAAACCGTAGGATTCCATGTTTTATGACACATTGGAAACTTGGGGTTTTCACTAAATCCTTGGAGTGGGGAACTTGGGATTTCCATGATGATGGAAACTTCCATGCGATTCTAAGGAACTGGTGGTGTTTCGAAACCACGGCTCAAGCGTCTGGGAAATCGGGGTTTTTCCCATGTCTCGCCGCATACAAACCTGTTTCCCAAGTCAATGAAACTTGGGGGTTTCCATTTCGCCACATGATGGGAAATCGACCCAAGTTGGAGAAACTTGGGGTTTCCATTTCATGGCATGGCAAAAAATTTCACAAGTCTGGGAAACCTAGGGTTCTCATGTCTCGCTGTGATGGAAACCGCAACCCCAACATGGGGTACTTAGGGGTTCCATGCCACAGCATGATTGAAACCACCACCCAAGTATGCGAAACTTGGGATTTCCATGTTGTGCCACAACTAAAATTACTGCCCAAGAATGGGGAACTTTGAGTTTCCATATCATGGCGCAAAAAAAACCACTGACCGGGTCTGTTGTTCTTGGGGATTCCCATTTTTTGCAGCATGACGGAAACTGCCCAATTTCAGGAAACTCAGGGATTTCCACATCCCACCACAACAAAAATTGTGGCCTCAGCGTGGGGAACTGAGGTTTCCATATCACAGCACGACGGAGAACTGCCCAAGTCTATATAACTTTGGGGCTTATGTTTCGTGGAATGAGGGAAACCACCTAATTCTAGGAACATTGCAGTTTCCATCTCCCGCCCCGATGAAAACTATAGCCCTGTTGCGGGGAACTCCGGTTTCCATGTCGCGGCATGATGGAAACCACTTCCCTGGTCTCTCTCCAGAACTTGGGTTTTCCATGTCTTGTCGCGATGGAAGCTGTCCAAGTATGGGGAAGGTTGGGTTTCCTCACCTTGCCATGACGACAGTCGTCCAACTATGCAAAATCTAAGGTTTCCATGTCCCTACTCAATGGAAACTACCTAATTATATGTTCGCTGTAACAAAAACTGCCCCTATAAGACCCATGATTTGAGCATGATGACCGAGGGTGGTGGAATTATTTGGTGGACATGCGATGAATGACAATCGATGAAGTGATTAAAACCATGACTAAAGGTTAGATGGGCGCAATGACAAAAAAAAACAACATTCAACTATTATGCGACGTTATCATGGTGATCGTGCAACGTTTAGGAGTGACGTGCATAAAAACGTCCAAAGATGGCTAGGTCTTGGCTTGGAGGTTTATAGGTTGGTCGTGGTTCCAAGCCAATGTTAAGGAGGAAACATCACATCGTAACCAAGGCTTTGTGGGTGTTTAGTGGGTGGGCCTTATATGGGCCAAGCCCCACCCATGGAAGTAATGTGTGGGAAAACACACATATAATAGGAGGACGTGTGATGGATGATAGGAAAGCAAGAAGGACATCCTCATATTGTTGATTCCACCATTGGAAAGCTAAGTAGTGAGCTAGAGATAAGGTCAAGGATGGAGGGAAAAGCTGCAGCAAGGAAACAGAGTCTGGGTCAAGTCAGGTAAAAACGCGTTTGGTGTTCAACCACAGGTCGAGTCAGGTTCCTTCCACAGGGTGCATGCGATGCAGTGTTCAAGGCATGGTCAAGTCACATTTGTTTTGCAAGATGTGTGTAGAAAATTTTCCATGGCAGGCGCATTCAAGTCAAGTTTGGTTCATGTAGCGTGCCCGCATTCAGGATGTGCAGAACAATATTTGAAGGCACAGAGGTCATTAAACAAGGCTAGGTCGGGTCAAACATGACCTGAACGCATTCAGGAAATGGGTGCAAACCGTGACCTCGATGACCCGCATGTAAAAATGCGTCTAGGGTGTCGAGGGCGTTTATGACCCGAGTGACCTACTTGAACCAGAATTCCTGCAGACTTCATAAACATGTTCTGAAAGGGAATTTTGGGGTTCACTTGGATTTTTTTCAATGTTGGGAAACTATTAAGGCTAGACCAAGGTACAAGCACATTTGGCAAGAAGAATAAATGGTTTATGCAGGCTTGGTAGTATAATTATTGTATATTGTACATATTTGTTGAACATGATATTAGGCAAACTTATTAATGAGAGTTTTCCCTCCCTTAAATGTATGGGCATTCATGTGGTTTGATATTTTTTGTTTTATTTCTACAGAAGAAAAGTTTGGAAGATTAACCAAACAAGTGTTTAGTTAGGCATAATATACTTATTGATTATTTTAAAAGAGAAAAATAAGCTAGTGCCGCACCCATCTATAGAGTGGTTGGGATACTAACATAGGTATAGGGGCATGAGAGTTGGTATCAGAGATACCTTTTCATGGATTTTTTATTATTGGGCAGGGATACATTTGTAATGTTGCAAGTGGTATTTAAGCTTGATGGATGAGTTTGTTTCATTGGAAATGAACTTCAAAGAAATTAAAGAGAAGTCAAAGGAAGTGGCAAAGGAGTTTGCTGATAGGATTCAGACCATTGATACATTGTGCAAAAGGAGGACATCTTACATGAAAAGAAGAAGAAATATATCGACTTATGAATAAAGTGAAAAATTTTCGAGCAGAAATGGACAAGGTGGAAGAAGAGTGAAGGAAGTTACTTGATAATCTTCTGAAACTTAGAGACCTTGAAAATATGAAGAATGGTGGCATGAAGCCCACTATGACCGAACCAAAGGATGTTGTAGATGTGATTGAAGTTAAGGAAGAACTTGATGAACAGGTTGGACCAATACAAGGCACACTACAAGCATTGATGGTGGATGATTCTAACAAGGATGGTGTAGATGTGGTAGAAGTCAAGGATGAACTTGATGAGTAGGTTGGACGTGGGCCAAGCACATTGCAAACATCAGTGATGGATGATTCTTGAGAGGATGTTGAGGATGCTGATATGATCAAGGAAGAACTTATGGAACAAGTTTAACCTGGACCAAGCACATTCCAGGCATTGGGGGATGAACCACATGAAAATGTTTCAGAAGTGACAATGATCGATGAGGAATTTGATAAGTAGGTGGTACCAGGATTGGAAGCATTGCAAACATTGATGAGGATGGAGGACACTCGCTTAGAGAGTCTTCATGAATATATGACTTGTGTTTCAATTGAGCCTTTGGGAGATGGACCGTATGCAGGTATGAGAAATAATATGACTTCTTTTCCAATACCATGGAGGACCTTTCCTTGGATGACTATGATGGAACCTTGTACATTGGGGAAGTAAGGAGCATTTCTTCTTTCAGACCTTGATAGGGAAATTTGTGACCTCGCTCTAGTAGGTCCAAACTATCATTACAAGGGTGAAAGTTGATGATCTTTATGATAGATATGGGTCATGATTAGCCACATGGTAAAATGCTAGGTTTCCAACATGACTCATGGACTGCCTTGGTGGTGGGGCACATTGTTTGGGTAGACTTATTCATGGCTTACAACCAAGAAGGAACTCTTGGTGCACCTTTAGTGGTGCAGAAGCCTTGAAGGAATTACTCATGATGATGATGGTAGAAGTGACTGAGGGAACTGGTAAATACAAGGGGAATCTGACAGTTTAACTCAAAAAAAAGCATTACGATGGTCCCTGTGGATGCTGATCCAATGTGATTTCTTCCCAGTGCTCTGAATATCAAAGTGAATAAATTGAACCCAGCGCAGGTAAACGACGGGAGTAACTATGACTCTCTTAACATATCCAAAAGCCTCGTCATCTAATTAGTGATGTGCATGAATGGATTAACGAGATTCCCACTGTCCCTATCTACTATCTAGTGAAACAATAGCGAAGGGAATGGGCTTGGCATAATCAACGGGGAAAGAATACCCTGTTGAACTTTACTCTAGTCCGACTTTGTGAAATGACTTGAGAGGTGTAGAATAAGTGGGAGTCATTTTCAGCGCAAGTGAAATACCACTACTTTTAATGTTATTTTACTTATTCCATGGGGCAGAGATGGGTCATTACGCCTGTTATTGGCCTTAAGGAACGTTTCGGCGGGTTGATATGAGCAGAAGACATTGTCAGGTGGGGATTTTGGCTGGGGTGGCACATCTATTAAAAGATAATGCAGGTGTCCTAAGATGTGCTCAAAGAGAAAAAAAATATTGTATGGAACAAAATGGAAAAAGCTCATTTGATTTTGATTTTCAGTATGAATACAAACCATGAAAGCATGGCCTATCAATCCTTTGGACTTTCAAAATTTGAAGCTAGAGGTGTTAGAAAAGATACCACAGGGATAACTGGCTTGTGATAGCCAAGTGTTCATAGTGACTTTGGTTTTTATCCTTCGATGTCAACTCTACCTATCATTGTGAAGAAAAATTCACAAAGTGTTGGATTGTTCAACCATCAATAGGGATTGTGAGATGGGTTTAGACCATCATGAGACAGGTTATTTTTACCTTATTGATGAACCGCACTGCAATAGTAATTCAACTTAGTACAAGAGGAACCATTGATTCACACAATTGGTCATCCCACTTGGTTGAAAATCCATTGGCGTGAAGCTACCATGTGTTGGATTATGACTGAATGCCTCTAAGTCAAAATCCATGCTAGAAGCGTTGCATGTCACTCTTCGATTGTATCTCGACCTACAGTAGGGGCATCTCTTTATCACCCTAGGGGCCCATGTCATTTGAAAAATGCGATCGTGAACCATCTCAGCTGGGGCGACTTTGAAGATCAATTTGAATGGGGCATTGTAAGTGGAAAATTGGCCTTACTACCATGATCCACTGAGATTCAGCCCTTGATTGCCTCGATTCGAAGCTTTTCTCTTGTCACTTTATTCAAAATTTGAACAGCTATTGTCGTTGAACCTTTTTCCCCCTGTCCTTCATTCAAACATTGTTTCTTTTGTTCACATCCCAAAAATGAATTTCTTGCTTGGCGGCTGGAAATTTGGGGTTTCCATGCCACAACTATGAGAGATATCGTCAGCCTGTGGAACTTGTGGTTGGTGGTTACATGTTGCAGCATGGCCAAAAGATCTGCCACTCAAGTCCGGGGAACACAGCGGCTTTGCATCCATTTCATGGCAAGATGTAAACCAACTCAAGCCTATGGAACTTAGGGTTTTTGTGTCCTCCTACACCCCCGAGGTAAACACAATGGGGAAATTGGTGTTTCCATGCCACATCACGAGAATTACCATTGCGCAAGGCGGGGGAACATGGGATTTAGGGATCCATTTCATGGCACACTACTAAGGGTCATGCCAAATCTTTTGAAACTTGGGGTTTCCATGTCCCACCCCCGACAGAAATCGTTGGTTTCCATATTTTACAACACACTGGAAACTCGAGATTTTCACCAAAGCCCCGGAGCGGGGAACTGGGGGTTTCCATGATGATGGAAACTGTCGCTTGAGTATATGGAAATGATGGTGTTTAAAAACCATGGCCCAAGCCTCTGGGAACTCAGAGTTTTTCCCATGTCGCGGTGCATACAAGTACCACCCAAGTCAATGAAACTTGGAGGTTTCCATTTCGCCACATGACAGGAAACTGACCCAATTTGGAGAAAATTGTGGTTTCCATTTCGTGGCACGGTGAAAAATTTCCCAAGTCTAGGAAACCTAGGGTTCCCATGTCCCGCTGCAATGGAAACTGCAACCCCAACACGGGGTACTTGGGGGTTCCATGACACAGTGTGATGGAAACCACCGTCCAAGTATGCAGAACTTGGGGTTTCCATGTCATGCCACAGCTAAAATTGCTGCCCAAGAATGGGAAACTGTTAGGTCCCTATATTACTAGCATAGTCCCTTATTGTTGTTAGTGTAACCCCCTTATGGTTATTATTGTACCCTTTTAGCCCCCATTTTATTATTATTGTGCCCTTAAATTATTATTGTTAGGTCGGCTAGGATTACATTGTGGCTCACTAGGATTACATTATGGCCCATGGACTCCTATATATAGAAAGGAGGTTTTGTAAACTAGATCATCCAAGAATTGTTCATTTATGTAATGTATTGGAGGTTTCCCCCTCAAAGTGGCTTATTTATAAGGAATTGATATCTCTTTTCTTCTATTTTTGGAGCTGGTTACACAACATTTGGTATCAGAGCTTTGGATTCTAGGGTTTCGCTGCTCCAAACAGGTCATCGTGCAATTTTCGCTATAAATTTTTTTATACAAAGTTTCAGAAGCTTAAATTTTTAGGGTGCGAAGCCAAAATCCTGAGGAAGATTGTCTAAAAATTTCAGAGCTTGGTTCACCATATTTTCGGAGATATGATCTGTGGAAGTTAGGTCTTTTTTCAGGCTCCTAAATAGGTCATCGTGGAATTTGTGCTATAATGTTGTTTCTACGAAGGTTCAGAATCTGAAATTCATATGGTGCGAAGCTGAAATCTTGAGGAATTTCTTAAAACAATTTCAGATCTTGGTTCGCAATATTTTGGGAGATATGATCTGTGGAAGGTAGTGCTTTTTCAGGCTCCTAAATTTCATCATAAAGAGGTGATCGTGGGAAAAGTTCAATAACTCTCTCTCTGGGCATCAGATTTGAGCGCTGTAAAAAGTGGTCGCAAGTGCACAGGCTCTAGTTTATTGGATATCAATTTCAGAGACAAAGGACGAAACAATGACACGTGGAAGTTCATACAAGTTTTCTCTACTGAGCTAGTCCATAATTAGGTCATTGTGGGAGATTGGACACAACTTTGTCTTGGAGAATCCAAATCAGGTCAGACCTATGGCATTCGAAAGATAATTTAGAGGGCTACATTGGTACCAAAATTTAGATATTTAAGTGCTAAAATCACATATATAATCTAATTTCAATGTCGAGCTCCTCAAAAGCAAGAAAAAGGTGTGTATTTTTTTTCCGAATTGCATAAGTCTTGTTTGAAGAATCAATTTGAATTGATTCCAAGGGCATATTGTAGAATAAATATTAGTATTTGGTTCTAAAAGATGCCCCGTAAAAATAATTCAACACCCATTAAGCCTTCAGAAGGGTCTACTATGACTCATGAAGATGAGGAATTGCAACATGATCTATCAAAATTACAAGAGCAAGTGCAAAAAATTTCACTCTTGCAAAGAGAAACAAAAAATGAAATGGAAGTTTTGAAGAAAGGCATGGAAGAGAAGATGGATGGTTTGAAGAAAGGCGTGGAAGCTAAGATGGATGGCATGGAATCTGGCATGGAAGCTAAGATGGATGACATGAAAGACAACATGGAA
Source organism: Pinus albicaulis (assembly GCA_034641835.2). Taxonomy (NCBI): domain Eukaryota; kingdom Viridiplantae; phylum Streptophyta; class Pinopsida; order Pinales; family Pinaceae; genus Pinus; species Pinus albicaulis. The sequence continues at coordinate 47,587,648 of CM076570.1, forward strand.
AACAACATGAAAAACATGAAGAATGATCTAAAAGCAGACATCGAAGGTTTGACCAAGTTGATACAAGAAATGTTTCCTAATGGTGAAAAGATAGTAGAAGAACCTCATGATGAGAACAAAATAAATGTTAATTGTGATTTCATAAACTCTAATGTTGGTGGGAAGAACCATCATATTCCAAAAATGGATATGAGGAAGTTTGATGGAAAGGATCCTGTAACATGGATACTATAGATGGAGCAATATTTTGATCTCCATAATGTGCAAAACACAAAAGGTACGCATTGCAACTTTACATTTAGAACAAAATACATTTGTATGGTATCGATGGCTTTGTTCCCGTAAAAAAATTGTCACTTGGTCAATTTTTACGGAGGAAATGATAGCACATTATGAGGATACAAAGAGCAACACCTTCTTTACCCAATTGATAAATCTCAAACAAAAGGGTTTAGTGGGGCAGCACATTGAGGACTTCCAAAAAATTGAATATAAGGGTAACTGATCTTACAGAGGAACACAGGATTGATCTCTTCCTAGGCACTTTAAAGGATAACATCCAACATGAAGTTCGCGTTTTGGAACCTGATTCATTGAAGAAGGCATTCAGGTTGGCAAGAAAAGTTGAATGTAAAATTATGGCGACAAGGAAGCCTACCACTCAATTCTATAAAGAAGGAAGTGTTGCTACATCTAGATTTCCACAACCTACAAGGTTGACACCACAACAATTGGAAGAAAAAAGAGAAAAAAGGCTTTGCTACAGTTGTGATAGCAAATACACTAAAGGTCATAAGTGCGCTGAGAAGAAATTATTTTACATAGATTGTGAAGAGGAAGAAGAAAATGAACAAGAGGAGGATATACACCAGGAACCAACCCTAGAAGAGGAAGAAATGAATCCGACCAACTCCTCAAACTCTCAAGATAGCAGGAAAAATCAAGAAGAAAAAGGTAATAGTGTTGATTGATTTAGGTAGCACCCATAATTTTATTCATTGTAAGGTAGCCAAGGAATTAAATTGTTTCCTATACCCAGCACCGAAATGTCAAGTGATGGTTGCAAATGGAGGAACTATAAATTGCTCTGGAAAATGCCATAATATCAAGCTAACCATGGGGGAATATGTATTGACTAGTCTAATGCTTTCCATTCCTATGGGAGGTGTTGATGTTGTACTAGGAGTACAATGGTTACAATCTTTGGGGACGGTAGCTTTTAATTTTCAAGAAATTTTCTTGAAATTTTTTTTCGAAGGAAAGGAAGTCGAATTATGGGGTATTGAAGGGAAGGCGGGAAGGATAATAAGCTCTGATGTCATGAAAAAACTTCTAAAGAAAGAACAACGAGGCGTAATTGCACAATTATACTCACTAGAAGTTCTGACATCAAAATCATCTATTTCTGTAGATCTCCAACAAGTCTTGGACAATCATTCCAAGGTGTTTGAAACTCCCAAAGGACTCCCACCTATTCGTGATCATGATCATGCTATTCATTTGATTCTAGGAAGTGTTCTTCCAAACATCAGGCCTTATAGATATCCTTACTTCCAAAAGAGCGAAATTGAACGTATGATTGTAGAAATGTTAGAGGCAGGTATAATTCAACCTAGTCAAAGTTCTTTCTCTGCTCCCGTAGTATTGGTACACAAGAAGAATGGATCATGGCGAATGTGTCCGGATTATAGGGAGCTCAATAAGCTCACCATTAAAGATAAATTTCCCATTCTTGTGATTGATGAATTATTGGATGAATTACATGGAGCAATTTATTTTACCAAGTTGGATCTTCGTTCAGGATATCATCAAATTAGAATGAAGACTGAAGATATTCCAAAATAGCATTTCGAACTCATGAGGGTCATTATGAATTTTTGGTCATGCCTTTTGGCCTTACCAATGCACCTTCTACATTTCAAGGGTTGATGAATTCCATTTTCAAACCCTTCCTTAGAACATTTGTGCTAGTATTTTTTGATGATATACTAATCTACAACAGTTCTTGGAAGGATCATGTTGAACATGTTGACAGGGTGCTCAAACTATTGCAGGAGAAACAATTATATGAAAAAAAATCCAAATGTTTATTTGGAGTACAAGAGGTGGAATATCCGGGTCATATTGTATCTCACGAGGGTGTTAAAGTAGACCCTAACAATATTAAAGCCATTAAGGAATGGAAATTCCCCACAACCATAAAGCAGTTGCGAGGATTTCTCGAGTTAACAGGGCATTATCGCAAGTTTGTTAAGAATTATGGGAAAATAGCAGCACCTCTAACAACATTATTGAAGAAAGATGCATTTTCATGGACTCCTGAAGCAACTAAGGCCCTTGAACGTCTTAAAGAGGCAATGTTCCTAGCACCGGTCTTAGCTATGCCAGAATTCACAAAAACCTTTATTGTGGAATGTGATGCCTCAGGAAATGGAATTGGTGCGGTTTTAATGTAGGAAGGAAGACCCTTTGCTTTTGAAAGTCGTCCAATCAAAGGAAAGTATTTACAGAAACCTATTTATGAGAAGGAAATGTTAGCAATACTGCATGCACTAAAGAAATGGCGAACTTACCTAATGGGAAGACACTTCAAGGTAAAAACTGATCATGATAGTCTTAAACACTTTTTGAACAAAGACTATCGTCAGAAGAGCAACAGAAATGGGTCACAAAGATGTTGGGTTATGACTTTGAAATAATCTACAAAAAAGGAAAGCTTAATGTTGTTGCAGATGCACTCTCAAGAAAGAATGAAGAGGTGGAAGCATTTCTTTGTGCCATTTCTATTATCCAACCAGATTGGATAACCGAAGAAAGAGATGAATGGAAGAAGGACAAAGATGTATGGACACTCATTCAAAAGTTGCAGCAAGATCCTAGTACATCCGATACATTTAGTTGGAAAAATGATTCCTTATGGTACAAAGATCGCTTATATCTTTGTAAGAATTCCCAACTAAAACAAAAGATTCTTCTGGAATTGCACACTTCTCCTTTAGGAGGACACTCAGGATTTTTAAAAACTTACCACAGGGTGAAGAAAGAAATTTTTTGGGATGGCCTTAAATCTGATATTCGAAAGTTTGTGGCGGAATGTTTGGTTTGCCAGCAGAATAAAGTGGAAACAATTAAGACCCCGGGACTTCTACAACCCTTATCCATTCCAAGTCAACGTTGGGAGGAGATTTCAATGGATTTTATCACAGGTTTACCTAAGTCCGAAGGAAAGAGTGTCATCATGGTGGTAGTTGATAGAATTACCAAGTATGCACACTTTTGTGCATTATCTCATCCATTTAAAGCAAGTACAGTTGCTACTACATTTATGGACAAAATTTAAAAGCTACATGGAAGCCCAAGGGTTATTGTGAGCGACAGAGATCCCATTTCTACTGGAAATTTTTGGATGGAGTTATTTTCTTGTTTGGGTAATCAATTAGCTCATAGCTCATCTTATCATCCTCAATCTGATGGTCAAACTGAGATAGTAAATAAATGTTTGGAAGGATATCTTCGTTATTTTGTATCTGATAAACAAACACAATGGGTCAAGTGGTTACCTCTCGCTGAATGGTGGTATAACACTTCCTTCCATACTGCAGCAAAAATGACCCCATTTATGGCACTTTATGGATATCGTCCACCATCCATCACATCATCTTTAAGAGAAAATTCGAAGGTTCAAGCAGTGGAAGATCACATCGAGCATCAACAAGAAGTTCTCCAACTCTTAAAGGATAACCTGAATTTGGCACAAAATCGAATGAAACAACAGGCAGATCAACATCGCAGCGAGAGAAGTTTTGATGTAGGAGATTGGGTATTTTTACGGCTACAACCATAGAAACAAATGTCCCTCAAGCAATCAAAGAAGGATAATAAATTATCGCCAAAGTACTATGGTCCTTACAAGGTGTTGCAAAAGATTGGTACTATGGCATATAAATTGGAGCTTCCTGCTTCTTCGTGAGTACATCCAATTTTCCATGTTTCATGCTTAAAGAAGGTTATCAGTGAAAATCTTCCAGTTCAAAAAATATTACCAAAACTTGATGAGGAAGGAAAAATCATATTGGAACCTGAAGCGGTCACGGAAACAAGAACTCAACAACTACGGAATCGATCAATTTCAGAGTATCTCATCAAGTGGAAGAACTTACCCACTGAAGATTCTACATGGGAGGATGAGAATTTTATACGGAAGCACCCAAAGCTACTCAAGTGTTGAGGACAACACTTTTTTGAAGGAGAGGGGCATGTTAGGTCCCTATATTACTAGTATAGTCCCTTATTGTTGTTAGTGTAACCCGCTTATGGTTATTATTGTACCCTTGTAACCCCATTTTATTATTATTGTGCCCTTAAATTATTATTTTTAGGTCGTCTAGGATTACATTGTGGCCCACTAGGATTACATTATGGCCCATGGACTCCTATATATAGAAAGGAGGTTTTGTAAACTGGATCATCTAAGAATTATTCATTTATGTAATGTATTGGAGGTTTCCCCCTCGAAGTGGCTTATTTCTAAGGCACTGATATCTCTTTTCTTCTATTTTTGGAGCTGGTTACACAACAGAAACTTTGAGTTTCCATGTCATGGCACGAGAAAAACCACCGCCCGGGTCTGTGGAGCTCGGGGGTTCCCATTTTTGTGGCCCGATGGAAATTTACCAATTCTAAGAAACTCAGGGATTTCCGACTCCCACCACGATAGAAACCATGGCCTCGGTGCTGGGAACTCGGGTTTCCATGTCGCGTCACGATGGAGAACTGCCCAAGTCTATTGAACTTTGGGGCTTCTGTTTCATGGCATGAGGGAAATCGCCTAGTTCTAGGAACCTTGCGGTTTCCATCTCCCGCCCTGATGAAAACCGCAACCCTAATGCAGGGAACTTGGGTTTCCTTGTCATGGCATGAACGGAATCACCCAATTTTATGGAACTTGTGGTTACCATTGTGCATCATGATGAAGAACTGCACAAGTCTAGTGAACTTGGGGCTTTCATTCATGGCGTGATGGAAACCACTTCATTGGTCTGTCTCCAGAACTTGGGGTTTTCATGCCTCATTGTGATGAATTCCATCCAAGTGTGGAGAAGGCTGGGTTTCCTCACCCCGCTGTGATGATAGTTACCCAGTTGTGTGAAATCTAAGGTTTCCATGTACCTTTTCAATGGACACCACCTAATTATACATATGTTGTGATGAAAACTACCCCTGTAAGACACATGAGCTGAGGATGATGAATGAGGGTGTTCGAAGCGTTCAGTGGACAAGTGACGAACGATGGTCCATGAAGTGATGAAAACCACAACTAAAGTTTAGACGGGCGCACCGACGGATGAAAAATACATTCGAATATTATGCGATGTTATCATGGTGATCGTGCAATGTTTAGGAGCAACGTGCATAAACATGTCCAAAAATGGATAAGTGTTGGCTTGTAGGTTTATAGGCTGGTCGTGGTGGAAAGCTGACATTAAGGAGGAAATATCACATCATAACCAAGGCTTTATGGGCGTTTAGTCGGTGGGCCTTATATGGGTGAAGCCCCACCCATGGAAGTAATGTGTGGCTAAACACACATATAAAAGGAGGACATGCGATGGATGATAAAGGAAAGAAAGAAGCACATCAACATCTTGTTGATTCCACCATTGGAAAGCTAAGGGGTGATCTAGAGCGAAGGTCAAGGGTGGAGGAAAAAATCGCAACAAGGAAATGCAGTATATGATGAGTTGGGTAAAAATGCATTCGGTGTTCACCTGCAGGTCAAGTTAGGTTCCTTCTGCAGGATGCGTGTGGTGTAGTGTTCAAGGTAGGGTTGATTTCGGTTCCTTCTACAAGACGCATGTAGAACAGTGTTTAGGGCAGGCGCATTCAAGTCGAGTCAGGTTCGTGTAACGCGCCTACGTTCAGGATGTGCAGAACAATGTTTGAAGGCACAGAAGTCGTTTAGCAGGATCGGGTCTGGTCAAACACAACCCAAACGTGTTTAGGAAAGGCATGCAGACCATGAACCGAGTGACCCTCGTGTAGAAAAGAGTTCAAGGTGTCGAGGACGTCTATGACCGAGTGACCCACTTGAAGCAGAATTCGTGCACACTTCAAAAACATGTTTTGAAAGGTCATTTTGGGGTTCCTTTGGATTGTTTCCAATGTTGGGAAGATGTTAAGGCTAGACCAAGGTACAAGCACATTTGGGAAGAAGTATAAATGGTTTATGCGGGCTTGGTTGTGTAATTATTGTATATTGTACATATTTATTGAAACATGATATTAGGAAAACTTATTAACGGGAGTTTCCCTCCCTTGAATGTATGGGAATTCATGTGGTTGGATATTGAGGTTTATTGTTGTTTTATTTCTACAAAAGAACACTTTGGAAGATTAACTAAACAAGTGTTGAGTTAGGAATAATATACTTATTGATTATTTTAAAAGAGAAAACTAAGCTAGTGCCGCACCCATCTATAGAGTGGTTGGGAGACTACCACAGGTATAGGGGCATGACAGTTGGTATCAGAGATACCTTTTCGTGGATTTTTTTATTATTGGGTAGGGATACAGTTGCAGTGTTGTAGGTGGTATTGAAGCTTGATGGATGAGTTTTTTCCATTGGAAATGAACTTCAAAGAAATTAAAGAGAAGTTGAAGGAATTCGAAAAGGAGTTTTATGAGACGAGTTAGACCATTCATACGTTGTGCAAGAGGAGGACATCTGGCAGGAAAAAAGATGAAATATTTCGACTTATGAAGAAAGTGAAAATTATTTTAGCAGAAATAGACAAGGTGGAAGAAGAGCGAAGGAAGTTACTTGATAAGCTTCTCAAACTTAGAGACCTTCGAAAGATGAAGCATGGTGGCATGAAGCCCACTATGACCGAACCGAAGGATGTTGTAGATGTGATTAAAGTTAAGGAAGAACTTGATGAACAATTTGGACCAAGACAGGGTGCATTACAAGCATTGATGGTGGATGATTCTCACAAGGATGGTGCAGATGTTGTAGAATTTAAGGATGAACTTGATTAACAGGTTGGACAAGGGTCAAGCACATTGCAAGAATCGGTGATGGATGATTCTCGGGAGGATGTTGAGGATGCCAATATGATCAAGGAAGAACTTGTGGAACAAGTTGAACCTGGACCAAGCACATTGCAGGCATTGGGGGATGAACCACATGAAAATGTAGTAGAAATGACAATGATGTAGGAGGAACTTGATCAGCAGGCGGTACCAGGATCAGAAGCATTACAGACATTGATGAGAATGGAGGACACTCGCATAGAGAGTCTTCATGAAGATATCACTTGTGTTTCAATTGAGAATTTGGGAGATGGACTGTATGTAGGGATGAGCAAGGAGATGACTTCTTTGCCAATACTATGGAGGACCTTTCCTCGGATGACTATGATGAAACCTTGTTGTAGGTTTTGACCCTGAACATAAATTATCTACACACAAATATTATAACAGAAAATAAACAATAGCGAGAGCATAACACATAAAATAGATAGACACAAAGATTTTCCCCTAGATCCCAAATTGGGATGACCATCTTGATTTTTTCATTATTTTCCTTTTGGTGTTACAACACATATATATACATACCGAAGCATACATGAACCCCAATCCATTAACCCTAGATTAGAACATAACCGTAGTTCCCTTGACCGGATCTACAAAATACCGGGGGTCGAAAACCATCGTAACCCAAAACCATGTGCAAACTCATCAACAAAACATGGGTGGGTCCACCTATGAGTGGGTCCGCACACCGAAACAATTTTCGCCGGGGCACTGCCCCAAACCCCATTAGTGGGGGTTGCCTCCCCCCTTGTAAGCCCCCTGTTGCGCCCAGCGCAACATACAGCGCGTGGGGCTAGTTGTGGAAAGAGTATAACACATACCCAAAATTCTTCCACTTGTTGTTTTATTTCCACATGGGGCCACATGAGAGCTTAGTCATTGGGCCAATTATTCAACACCCATTGTTTCTCTACACCAAGAGAACTTCTGAGTTCTCACAGACTTCGTCAATGCATCTGCAACATTCTTCAAAGTGTCCACCTTTACCAACAACACCCTTTTAGCCTCAACCATATCTCTAACAAAGTGATATTGAACATCAATGTGCTTTGTCTTTGAATGATAAGAAGGGTTCTTAGCCAAGAAAATTGCACTTTGGCTATCACAGTCTATCCTTATAGCTTGTTGTACCAACCCCATACTTGAACACAATCTCTGCAACCAAATTGCTTCCTTGCTTGCATGAGTGGCTATTATGTATTCTGCCTCTGTAGTTGAAAGAGCCACTACAAACTGTCTTTTACTCATCCAACTGACTGCGCCTCCAAATAGGCTAAACACATACCCACTTGTAGATCTTCTTTGGTCCAGATCTCCAGCCTAGTCCGCATCAACAAAACCACGAATGTCCAACATTCTTTCCAATCCTGGTCTTCCCTGGTAGCACAAGCCATAATCACTAGTGCCACGTAAATATCTGAAAACCCGCTTCACTGTTGTCCAATGATCCTTCCCTGGGTTTGACATAAACCTGCTCAATACTCCCACTGCATGTGCAATGTCTGGTCTAGTACAGACCATTGCATACATCAAGCTACCCACCGCACTTGCATATGGAACATGGGACATATACTCCTCTTCTTCTTGTGTCTTGGGACACTGTTCATCAGACAGCTTTACACCTACAGGAATAGGAACATTCACCGGTTTACTATCCTGCATATTGAACCTCTGCAATATAGTCTCGACATACTTCCTCTGGTTTAACCAGAGCTTCCTCTTTGCCCAATCTCTCTTAATTTCCATGCCTAAAATATAGTTTGCAGCACCCAGATCCTTCATGTCGAATTTGGAGAACAGTTGGGTCTTCAAATCTTGGATAATTTCTTTGTCATTTCCAATCAACAACATATCATCCACATACAAGACCAAATAAATAACACGGTCACCAATTAACTTAAAATAAACACAGTGATCCTCCTTGCTTCTGGTGAAGCCAAGTCCCCGTATATAGGTATCAAATTTCTGATACCACATCCTTGGTGACTGTTTTAACCCATACAAAAACTTCTTCAACCTGCATACCAGTTCTTTCTTACCCTTCACCATAAAGCCTTCAAGTTGCTTCATGTAGATCTCCTCTTCTAGATCCCCGTGAAGAAATGATGTCTTCACATCCATTTGTTCTATCTCAAAATCAAATGTAGCAACAACAAATAAAAGTAATCTAATAGAAGTAACCTTGGCAACAAGAGAAAAAATATCACCAAAATCAATTCCCAGCACCTGGGAATAACCTTTTGCTACCAACCGAGCTTTGTATTTCTCCACCTTGCCTTCTACATTCATCTTCTTCTTAAACACCCATTTTCTTCCAATGGGCTTCCTTCCAGCTAGCAACTCCACCAGATCCCATGCCTCATTTTTGTGCAAGGATGCCATTTCATCAACCATGGTCTCCTTCCAGAGTTTTCCATCCTATGAATCTACTGCCTCCCTGACAGTTCTGGGATCATCATCATTTATAGTTAAGGATAAACCTGAATAGAAAGAAGATGTACTATACCTTTCTGGTTTCCTTCTTTCTCGAACTGATCTTCTCAAAGCTGGAGTTTGTGGCTCTTCCTCTTCTGAATCTTCGTTTGCTGTAGAGTCTGATTAATTCTCCTTTAGCTCAAACTCTATCTTCTCAAGTTCTTTTGGTATGATTTCATGTTTAACAACATCTTTCACCTCTCTAAACACTACATCTCGGCTGTACACAACCTTCCTTGTTTCCGGGTTCCAAAGCTTGTAACCTTTTAAACCATCCTTATACCCAATAAAGATGCACCTTTCAGATTTATTATCCAAATTGGTCCTTTTCTCCTTTGGAACATGTACATATGCATCACATCCAAATACCCTTATATGTGAAAGACAGGGTTTCTTACCAGTCCATACCTCATGTGGATTCTTATCCTCCAACGCTGATGAAGGTGATATATTAACCAGATAGCATGTAGCCTCCACTGCCTCTGCCCAGAATTCTTGTCCTAACATGGTACCACTGAGCATGCTTCTTGCCTTTTCCATCAATGTTCTGTTCATTCTTTCTGCAACTCCATTTTTCTGTGGTGTGTATGGAGTAGTATTTTGTTGTTCTATACCACACTCCTTACAGAACTCTTCAAATTCCTTCTTGCAGAACTCCCCACCATTATCTGTCCTCATTGCCTTTATCTTCTTCTTTGTCTGGTTTTCCACCAGAGCCTTAAATTCTTTAAATCTGTCAAAAGCTTCAGATTTATTTCTCAAGAAATATATCCATGTATTCCTTGAGAAGTCATCTATGAATGAAACATAGTACACATAATTTCCCAGTGATGGAACTGACACAGGTCCAAACACATCATTGTGCACAAGTTCTAATATCTTGTTCGCCCTCTTAGCACCAGAAGGAAAACTCACCTGATTCTGCTTCCCATATACAAAATGTTCATAGAAATTGAAATCCAGAGAGCAATTAGACATACCTTCTGCCATACCATTTCTATGTAGTATCCGAAGGCCCTTCTCTCCAATATGTCCAAGCCTTTGATGCCATAACATGGTCTTTTCTCCAGAGATAGCTAGGATTTCCGCTCCACTTTCAGGAACCACATAACTATTACAACCATCAATAACAATGCTACCTTGTAGCTTGTACAGAGTTCCAGTCCGAACTCCCCACATTAATACCAGTTCTCCGTGAACCATCTTGGAGGAATCTTTCTCGAACACTGTTTTTACACCTGTATCATCCATCTTTCTTACAGAAATCAGATTTCTGGCCAATGCAGGAATATGCAGAGCCACAGGAAGTGTTCTAATCCTTCCACCTTGCAGCTTTAGCTTGACCTTTCCATGTCCGATGATGTTTTCCTTCCTATCATCCCCTAGGAAGACATCACCACCATCATATTTCTCATACTCGCAGAACCACTCCCTATGGGGAGTGAAGTGAAAGGATGCACCTAAGTCAATCAACCATGACTCATGATCTACATGTGTATTTGAAGAAGAAGCCAAATAGACATCCCCACCTTCATCCGAGGTGGTTTTTGCCTTTGCAGAAGGAGCATCATCAGATCCCTTTCCTTTCTCAAGAGCTTTAGATATGCATTCCTTTTTGTAGTTTCCTTCCTTTCTGCATTTCCAGCACACCTTTACAAACTTTCCAAGAGATTTAGATCTCCATATAGATTTAGATCTCCCACTCGAAACATTATTATTGTTTCTGTTTTTGGACCTTCCTCATACAGATAAGGCATCTCCATTCTGACCCTCCATATTTCTCTATCTCATTTCCTCCAACAGCAAGGCTGAGACAATGTCATCAAAATTCAAGGTATTTGTATTTATACCTATTGCAGTAACCAAACTATCCCACGAGTTTGGTAGAGAACACAACAAACTGATGCACTTATCTTCATCTGAGATTTTAATATCAACATATGACAGCTGAATTACCACAGTATTGAAGGCATTCAGATGCTTTGTCACCGAGTCTCCATCCTTCATCCTCAGGTTATATATCTTTTTCCGCAGGAACAACTTATTCACCAAATACTTAAATTGGTACAAAGTCCCAAGTTTTTCCACAAATTATTCGTCGTAGCTTCCCCAGATACATTCAACAATACTGAATCTGGGACACACAACTACATTGTCCTCTTAGCCTTCTGATCCAGTTTCTTCCATTCTTCATCTGATATTGTTGTTGGCTTAGTACCTGGATCTACCGCAATCCACTAATATTTATCCACCAGTATATTCTCCATCTTGAGCTTCCACAACTCAAAACTCTGACCATTAAATTTCTCGATCTTTATCTTTCCGCCACTTTCCATCTTCTTTCACCGCAAGAATCGATCTCGCAGATCTTCCACTGAGTAGGGTCTACCCCAGGCTCGAGAAAAAAACCCTCAGCAGTAAAGGTGTCCCCTTGAAGCCAAAATAGCTCTGATAGAAAATGTATGTTTTAACCCTGAACATAAATTATCTACACATGAATCTTATAACATAAAATAAGCAATAGAAAAAGCATAAAACATAAAATAGATAAAGACAAATATTTTCCCCTAGATCCCAAATTGGGATGACCAACTTGACTTTTTCATTATTTTCCTTTTGGTGTTACAACACATATATATACATGCCAAAGTATACATGAACCCCAATCCATTAACCCTGGATTAGAACATAACTGTAGTTCCCTTGACCGGATCTACAAAATACCAGGGGCCGAAAACCATCATACCCCAAAACCATGTGCAAACTCATCCACAAAACATGGGTGGGTCCACCTATGAGTGGGTCCACACACCAAAACAATTTTTTCCGGGGCGCTACCTCGGACCCCAAAAGTGGGGGCTGCCTCCCCCCTTGTGACCCCCCTGCTGTGCCCGGTGCAATGTACAACGCGTGGGGCTAGTCATGGAAATAATATAACACATACCCAACACTTGTACATTGGAGAAGCAAGGAGAATTTCCTGTTGCATACCTTGATAGGGAAATTTGTGACCTCGCTCTATTAGGTTCAGATTCCCATGACAAGGGAGAAACTTGATGATCTTTGTGATAGATATCGGTCATTCTTAGCCACATGGAAGTTGGCTAGGTTCTTGAAATTACCCTTGGACTGCCTTGGTGGTGTGGAAAATTGTTTGGGTAGAACTATTCATGGCTTAAAACCAAGAATGAACTCTTGGTGCACCTTTAGTGGGGGAGAAGCCTTTAAGGAAGTACTCATGATGATGATGGTAGAAGTGACTGAGAAAAATTAACCTATACACTATACACATAATGATGACTAGAGTTGAGGTGAGTCTACTCTTGATGGACACATGGGAAACCAAATTCATGTACATTGACATGAGGGCATTGCAGGACATTATGTGGAGACTTTATGCAAGTGCACTTACTAGGTTCCAGTTATGAGCATCCTGGAGGAGTGTCAAGTAGGATGTTGAGCATGGTCGATTGTTGGTGCTACATGGAGATCATTCGTAGATGGGTTGATGGATGATTTTCACTTTGAAAAATAAGAAATTGGTTGGATGAGTAGCCTATGAGCACATTCATATGAATTGCAGGGTGAGAAAAAATTGTGGTGGCACTCGTGGCCAATAAAAGTATGCTTTGCAATACTTTGTATAGGATGATGCATAGGAGTTCATGATTGAGTTTCATTCATTGGAGGCTTCATACTACAATGATCTTGTAGTATCTGGTTAACTGAGCAGCTGATATCGAGATTCGTATTGATTTTGATGCATTATGGTATGCATACCATTGAGCACATTAATGGGGTGTGTTTGTGAGGAGTCACTTGATGGATATGATTAATGGGACACTTTGGAGCTTGATGGAGGTGTAGTGATGAGATACCTTGGTGGTATGCACTTTGGCATGGGTTGAGACTTCTTGACTTAACTTTGGTACGCATGTTGGATGCATATTGTGTATGGGGTGAACATAGCTTCATGACCTAAATATGGCACATTGTTGAAAGGATGTTATTGACTTGATTTGAGGAAGGCCTTTCACACGTGGATGATGATCAATAGTTGTGACTATCTTTTGAATAACACGTGGAGATTGGCATCACAGGTAGCACATTTCACATAGATATGTCTTGCTGGATGGACAACATGTTGCGGATGAGATGAAGGGTGCTTCATGGACCTTAACATTCATTACTTTGTGTTGTAGACAATCTTGTCACCCCTAGAGACAGCCTAGAGTTCCCATAGACCAGTGCCTAGGACATCTTATCATAGCAAGAGAACATGAAATATAGCTTCGGTGTCAATCCAAAAGCTCTCTTACTATCTCTTGTAAAACAAGGAGATTAGTTTGAATGGGACCAATCTCTCTCAGAAGATGATACAAAGATAAGAATAATGTAGGAACATCATGAAAAACTTCAATACAAAGGCATCAAATAGTTAAGAGACAACTTACTGCAAACAGGGCCAGTTCAAATAAGATGCCACAAAAATAAAATATCAGAAAGTGGGTGCAGTGAAGAAACATGAAGAAGATACTAGTTAGCATGAGCCTGATACCCAGATACACAACAGAATCACATATGGGCTTATCTAACTAAGAATCCATACACGACAATGGCGTTTTAAAAGCACCCTCCTCAAGCAACTAATATAGCAGAAAATATGGATGAAATGAGCATGGAATAGTATATCATGACTAGGCCTATTTAAAGCGCTTGACTAATCGAAGTATGGGCACCAACTAGGATGAATCCTTACTTAAGATCAGTGAGCCACTCACATTCTAGAACATGATACAAGAAGATAAACAACATGGAATGGGATTTTATATTAACACATAAGAGAAAATTACATACTGTGAGATACCAAAGACTAGAATCCTCATTACAGTTATAAATCCTCCTCACTGAGACCCTACGGGCTCTGAGCCTTCATACAGAAACTTTACAAGATGTATATAGAAGCCTTTCACTGCACAGTTTGCTGATAGAAATCTGGAACCCTTACAATGTTTTTCATCTGGGGTTTTATAGGAGAGGTAGAAAACTCTAGAGAACAAGGTAGGTGATGCACATTTAATGATTTGATTTGAAACAAAGTGGCAGAAACCTTCGCGCCCATACTGTTAAATGACTAGGTGATGTTATCTTGTACTTTGAGATCTGCCTGCTGAAATAAATGCACATGAACGAATCTCTTCAGGAACGCAACATAGGAGTAAATCTTCACGAAAATTCTGTACTTTCCTGAAGAAAACTCGGTTGAAGTACCACCTTGCGAGTATTGCTTCCTGTACATTATATTCTCTCCCTTTAAATGCCTGAATTTGAATTTGAAACCTTTCATGCCGGACATGGAATTCATTGCTCCTTCATTAATATTTTGCTGTTGCATTAATGTTTTCATCCGTAAAGTCTTGGTTTGGAATGGCTCTGGAGGTTTGGATGGATTTTGAACCTTGCTGTTTTAATGAGTGTCATGTCACAGCGGCTCCCCGAGGCTTCTCTTCATAAATTTTTCTCTGAAATATTATCTTTGGAAGAGGTCTCGGCTTCTATAATGGAGGCGGTAATTAATGGCCATTTTCTTCTTTCCGCACACTGCAAAATACACAAACCTTGTTAAGAAAACAGATGCACAGGAGAGTGAATGCAGTGGAGGTGACCTAGGTGACAAGGTGGTGTGATAAGATGATGGAAGCATGAAGGAAAGCAGTGAAAAACATAGGGGAGCGATGATGAATTGGCTGGGTGGAGGTCGATAACGTGAACACTGAAACATGACATATGAATGGAATGTATAAATGGTAGGGGGGGGGAATGTATTTGACACGTAGAGCGGTGACGTGGATGTGGGACCTGGTCACAGCGGAGGGTGATTCATTGAAAAATGCAAAGGTTTGACTATGCATGGAAATGCAAAGAAATATGATGAATTGCAATGGAACATGGTGGGAGCGATCGTGCGAGGTGGGGCCCGGGAAGCGTTTCAAAAAATCGCAAATAGAGAAAGTGCGATGGGGAGATGGTGGTGCAATTAGGAAACTGCGCTTTGCACTTTGCAATGGAGGAGTTACATGACGCGCAAAATTACGAATAGCGGAAGTGCGACGGGGGAATATGCGATGAGGGGAAAGTGCGATGGTGCGATCGATCACGTCACAAATAATTGCGACGGATCAAACAGTCATAACCGATGAAAATGCGATTTGTGATAAACACCCTAAGGGGAAGTGCTTGGATACATGGATGAAAGGAGGTGCGGGTTTAGGCCCGATATAACTTTAATCACAGATTTTCGGCCTTTGTACAATGTATTTTGTGGGCGGATAGGATAACAATAGACAGTATATGAGGGTCTAAGGCCATGACAGGGGTTCTAAGAGGATTAAAAAATGACAGCAGGCCAAGAATTTGTATGTATGGGCTGACATGTACAACATCGGCTCCATCTGGGGACGGCATGTTCATCCTTGGACATGTCGAGAACCTGCAGACCTTTGATCATCCTATATGTAGATTCCACTCTTCATCCCTTTGCTTTTTCTTCAAAACTCATTAGCACATATTCCTTATTAAAATAAAAACAGAAGCAAATTCTATATACAATATAATACAACAGGCATACTCTGCCCGAATCAAAATTGAAAGTAGGGCTTGAGAAATTGGCCATTTACAAGGGCATCCAGCAGATCACCTTGTAGGTTCTCTAACATAAAAGTATTATTTCCCCCTTGATTCACAATTTTGAATGGGCCAAACCACAGTGGATCGAATTTGGCATGCTTGCCCTTTTCAGCTCTTCGGATATCCCATCTAAGAACCAGGTCTCCAATTTGAAATTTTCTATCTTTTGCATGCCGATCAAATACATTTTTCATTTTCTCCTGATATTCTGTTAATCTCTGATTCACTTGGATCCATGTTTCCTCTAATTCGATTAATTTATTGATTCTTCTGACCGTGTCATCTGGTTCTTCCTGACTTTCCTGCATGAAGCATGCCACTGGCAAAGCCAACTGCACAGGAAACACAGCTGCTCGCCCATATACTAATTCATATGGGGATTTCCCTGTTGCTCTCTTGCTGGTTATCCTATTCACCCATAGAGAAAATTTTAATTGGGAGTCCCAATTCTTCTGAGTCTCATTTATTGTTTTCTTCAAGGCCTTCACCAGGGTTTTATTAGAAGACTCTGCCAAGCCATTCCCCTGTGGATAATAGGCTGTTGAATGATTCAATATAATGTTATACTACTAGAAGAAGTTTACGAACCTGGCAGACTTGAAGGCCTGTGCATTATCAGTTACAATTCTAGCAGGACAGCCAAACCTGGATATGATATTTTCCTCCATAAACTTGATTATCACAGCATCTGTAGCATTTCTTGCAGGTATGGCTTCCACCCATTTTGTAAAATAATTTGTGGCTGTTAGTATCCATTTATATTGGCCACTTGATGGGGGATGTATTTATCCTATAAAATCTAATCCCCATTTCTGAAATGGTTCATTTACATGAATAGGAATCAAGGGCAAAGCTGCTAATTTCTGTCTTTCTACAAATATTTGGCACTTGTCACATGTTCTGACCCAAGCAAAAGCATCTGTAAATAGTTTTGGCCAATAGAAGCTAGCCTTCAGGATTTTATGAGCTGTAGCCCTCCAGCTGTAATGCCCTCCACATATTCCCTCATGAAATTCTGCCATAATATTCTCCACTTCATTTTCTGTGAGACATAGTAGTAATATACCTGAAGGATCTCTGCAGTATAGCTGCCCATTAGCAATTATGTATTTCTGGCATTTCATTCTTATAGCCCTGTATTTTACCTTATCACATGTTGTGTAACCAACTCCAAAAATAGAAGAAATGAGATATCAACGCCTTAGAAATAAGCCACTTCGAGGGGGCAACCTCCAATACATTACATGAATGAACAATTCTTGGATGATATAATTTGCAAAACCTCCTTTCTATATATAGGATTCCATGGGGCCATAATATAATCCTAGTGGGCCACAATGTAATCCTAGCCGACCTAACAATAATAATTTAAGGGCAAAATAATAACAATATGGGGGTTACAGGGGTACAATAATAACAATAAGGGGGGCTACACTAACATAATAAGGGCTATACTATTTAATATAGGGACTTAACATGCCCCTCTCCTTCAAACAAGTGTTGTCCTCAACGCTTGATTATTTCTTGATGCTTCTGTATAAAATTCTCATCCTCCCATGTGAAATATTTTACAGGAAAGTTCTTCCATTTGCTGAGATACTCTAAAATTGATCGTACTTGTCGAGTTCTTGTTTCTATGACTTCTTCATAACTTCTTTTGATGTGATGTTGATATTCATGTTGTTTCATTAGATTCTGCACCAAAGTTGGGTTATCCTTTGAGAGTTGGAGAACTTGTTGTTGATGCTCGATGTGATTTTCCATTAATTTATCATCCATATTTGCTATTATTTGATCCTTAAAACCATCCAACTTAGCCTCCATTTTTTCTTTTAAACCATCTATTTCATCTTCAATTGATCTTCGTAAGATTGAAACTTGTTGCACTTGGTACCGTAATTTTGATATCTCATACTGCAATTCTTCCACTTCATGCATCATAGTATAGATTTCTGAGGGGTTGATGGGTGTTGAGTTATTTTTATGAGGCATTTCAGAACGCAATACTGAAATATATGCTCAATAGGCCCTTGGAATCACTTCAAACTGATTTTTCAAACAAGATTTATGCAACTCGGGAAAAACAATACACACCTTTTACTTGCTTTGAGGAGCTCGATATTGAAATTAAATTATCTCTGTAATTGAAAATATAAAATATCCGAAATTCATCTCTGCAGTATCCCTCTGAAGCTTCTTTAAAATTCCACAGGTCTGATCTAATTTGGATTCACCAAGACAAAGTTGTGTACAATCTCCCACAATGACCTAATTATGAACTGGTTCAGTAGAGCAAACTTGTAGGAATTTCCACGTGTCACTGTTTTGTCCTTTGTCTTTGAAATTGATAGACAAGAAAATACGGTCCATGTACTTTTGACCACTTTTTACGGCACTCAAATCCACTGCCTAGAGAGAGAGTTATTGAAATTTTCCCATGATCACCTCTTTGAGATGCAATTCAGGAGCCTGACAAAGCACTACCTTCCACAGATCATATCTCCAAAAATATTGCGAACCAAGCTCTAAATTTTTTTGACGACTTTCCTCAGGATTTCAGCTTCACACCATAAGAATTTCAGATTTGGAACCTTCGTAGAAAAAAAAATATAGCGAAAATGCCACGATGACCTGTTTAGGAGTTTTAAAAAAGGCCTAACTTCCACAGATGATATCTCCGAAAATATTGCGAACGAAGCTCTGAAATTTTTAGAAAAAATTCCTCAGGATTTCAGCTTCGCACCCTAAAAATTTCAGCATCTGAAGCTTCGTAGAAAAAAGGTTATAGCGCAAATTCCACAATGACCTGTTTGGAGCAGCGAAACCCTAGAATCCAAAGCCTCTGATACCAAATGTTGTGTAACCAACTCCAAAAATAGAAGAAATGAGATATCAACGCCTTACAAATAAGCCACTTCGAGGGGGAAACCTCCAATACATTACATGAATGAACAATTCTTGGATGATACAATTTGCAAAACCTCCTTTCTATATATAGGAGTCCATGGGGCCATAATGTAATCCTAGTGGGCCACAATGTAATCCTAGCCGACCTAACAATAATAATTTAAGGGCAAAATAATAACAATATGGGGGTTACAGGGGTACAATAATAACAATAAGGGGGGATACACTAACATAATAAGGGCTATACTATTTAATATAGGGACTTAACATCACAACTTGGAGGACAGCTAAGTGTTAAAGATATTCAACTATTTCTTTATACCAAGGACTAGTAAGATATTTTATGTGTATCTTTTGAGAGGCCATCTCTAGCCCTTGTTGTTCTTCTCCTTTCTCAGATTCTTCATTTGCTATCATGGATAAATTTATGCCTAGAGCCTGATGGTTTGATTCAGACAAGATTTTGGCTAGACCTTGTCCTTTGACCAACTTAGTAGGTCTTATGTCCAGATCATATTCCTGTATTTTTGTAATCCACATTCCTCTTTTGCCTTCACTGTCTCCTTGAACAAGGATGTCCTTGACAGCTGCTGTAGGAACATATGCACTAATGCGAGATTGTAAAATATACATTCTGAAATCTTTGAGAGACTTCACCAAGGCATATGCTTGCTTTTCTAGTATGTTATACTTTAGTTCTGCATCATGTAATACTTGACTGAAAAAGGCAATAGGCTGCTCATATCCATCTTCATTTTTCTGTAATAAGACTCCTGCTACTGTATGGGGTGAAGCAAATGAAAATATTATAAATGGCTTTGTATAATCTGGCCCAACTAGCACAGGAGCTTCAGCGAATGCCTGTTTTATCCTTGTAAATGCATCTCTAGATTCTTGGGACCACTTTACTTCATTATCCTTTTTCAACATATCAGCTATATGCCTAACTATCTCATCGTAGTTAGGAATAAACCTTCTCAGAAAATTGATTCGGCCTAGAAACACCTGCACCTCCTTCTTATTCCTGGGTAAAGGAATACTGTTTATAACTTCAACTCTCTTTGGGTCTATTTTCACACCATCTTTAGTTACAATGTGCCCTAAGAGTTTTCCCTCATCTAATGCAAATAAAGATTTTTGGGGATTGAGGGAAAGACTATACCTTCTACATTTTTCAAAGGTTCTCTGCAAGTGATGAACGTGTTCAGTATCATCCTTTTAAAATACTATGATATCATCCAGATATACCACCAGAAACTTGTCCTTTTCTCCAACAAAAGCTATGTCCATTTCCCTTTGAAAAGTAGCCCCTGCGTTAATTAAACCAAATCGCATCCTGGCATACATAAATGTTCCCCATGGGGTTGTAAATGTAGTATTATTCTGATCCTCTGGGAACACAGCCACCTGATTATAACCAGAAAAACCATCCATCATTGACATTCTGGAGGCTCCGACCACTTTCTGTAGAATGTGGTCCATCTTAGGCAATGGATAATTATCTTTTAAAGATGCTCTATTTAAGTTTCTAAAATCTACATAGAGCCTTATTTCTCCATTTTTCTTTCGAACAGGAACAAGGTTTGCTACCCATTCTGAGTATCTCAATGGCACAATTATTTTGGCCTTCAGTAGCTTCTTGATTTCTTTTTCAATACAGGGAAGCAGTAGAGGATTTATCTGCTTGAGCTTCTTTTTATAAGGCTTCGCACCTTCCCTCAAAGGAATTTTATGCTGCATTATATCAACATCAAAAGTTTTAAGGTCTTGATAAGACCATGCAAATACATCCTTATATAACTGGAACAACTTCAAATATTTGCTTTTGTATTCTTCTAAAACCTTCTTAGATAATCTTACAATTTTGGGCGCAGCATCAGTGCCCAAATTCAAGTCTTCTACTCGATTTTATTCTATCACTTTGTTTGGTTGCAATGGAATATCATCTTTGTTAAATAATCTTTCTAGAGGCACCAAACCTCTAGGTATAACATTTCCTTTCAGCTGCAGCACTTTATTACCTGCTATCTTCTCCTCCCATCTGTTTTCTACAATATTTTCAGTTTCCTCTTCTTCCTCATAATCATCAATCTCCATATTGGAGAATTTTCCCACTGTCTCCAAAAATCTCTTCATTTGTTCATCATCTTCAAATACCTGCCAATATTTAACATTATCTAGGATTGATGGTCTATATCGTACCTTGACTTCATATCTCAGAAGAGGATTTTGTGGAGGATGAAATGTACTTGCAGCCACAGCAAGAGAGTCTGCCATTCTATTCTACTCCCCAGGCATGAACTGTATATTAAAAGCCAAGAAGAAATTTTCCACCATGTCCCAAACTTCATTTCTATATGCCCTCAGCCGTGGATGCTTGGTTTGACATTGATTTCTGATTTTCCTTACCACCAGCTCAGAGTCTCCCATGACTTTTAGACTTTGGATGCCCATGTTTCTAGCTGTCTGCAGTCCCAATAAAAGTGCTTCATATTCAGCTACATTATTGGTAGCTTCATATTCCAATTTAAAGGACAGTGGGACCCATTTTCCTGTAGGAGAGATTAATAACACCCCAGCTCCATTGCCTTATCTTGAATTTGCTCCATCAAAATGTAAAGTCCAAATTTCTGATTCCTGATCTTCTTTAGGCTGCTCAGCTTGAACTTGACCAAAGAGGGGCTCATGGGCGTAATTTTGATTTTCTTCTAGCATCAAACATGAGAAATCTCCCTCTTTGTTATAAACTGGGGAATTCTCTGAGCAGTCAGCCTTAGTTACCATTTTAACAAATCTAGTCTCCCTGTATAACCTCCTCTCCTGGCCTCCAAAGACTGGGACAATAGCATATGTTAAATCTAATTTGATTGACCCACCAATTTTTGTACCCCAGGACCTTGACAGCAACATGCCAAAGTGGGCTGGGATATCAACAACCACGATGTCCATGACCACACTCTTTGCTGGAATTTGGGCCAAATTGACCACTAAATATTTAATCATCCCCAAGCATTTTACTCTTTTGGAGTCAAATGAGTATAGGTCTTTATATGGTCTTGTAATTTGCAGTCCCAGTTGTTCCATGACAGATAGAGGCATTAGATTATGGGAAGCCCCAGAATCTAACATACAATTGTGTAACAGTAGGTCATGAATAACTAGAGACACATAAAAAGGAGGAGTAGAAGGGTCTATCTCCTCGACATGTGGGCCAAAGACTACCATGGGTCTTTCTTCTTGAAGATTTAAACTATCAGGCACAATTGGTATTTCAGAAGGAAGCATGAAAGAAGTAACTTGAGAGTGATATGCAGGTTGTTTTAGCAGCTTGGTCAAGGGAACTAGAATTTTAATTTTCTCAAGTTCTTTTTGCAAACTAAAAGCAGGAGGGGGATTTTCTATCACAACTTATTTTGACTCTTTATTTTCAGCTGAAGATTTAATTTCTTTTGACACTGACTCAACATTAGGAGGACTGACTATTTTTGAAGAAGAAGGAATCTAATCATTGGGCTGCAAGGGAGAATTTAGAGGACTCTTACCTTTTTCTATGTTTCTCTTTGTTGCTGATCCCTTCTAAGCAGGTGCTTCTTTCTGAGGTGGCTCCTCTTCTTGATCTTGAGTTTGGGTCCTCTTCCTTGAAGATCTGAGATCATATTTTACATTGAATTGTGCTTGCATGAAATCAGCAAATTGTTTACAATAATGATCAATCTCTGCTTCTTCTTCTTCTTCTTGCAATGGGCATTCCATATCATCACTGTTTGAAAAAGAAAAATTTGAATCTCCTAATTGATAAGTGGCATCTTCAGTGGAGTCTTCTGCTGGACCTTCCAAGTACAATGGATGTGGTACCTGATCTGGTTTCTCTTTTGCTTCTCTTGGCAATATCTGCAGTGGTGGTCTTTTGTACTGAGGATTGTATCCTTTGTTTGGAGCATTATAGAAATTATTGGGAGCTGGGTTCTTTGCCTCCAGTTCAAGATTAACCATATTATTTATCATTTTTCTTATTTCGTCCATTTTATCTGAATCCTTATCTTGATTAGAGGTGGAAACCTCTTCTTTGCCTCTCCTCCTAGTATCTTGTTCAACCTTTCCCTTTAATTTCCTGGTGGAGGCAAAGTTTGCTTCCAACTCCAGAGCATCTGACTGAGCATCATCTAAAGTAGCAGGTTTTCTTTCCCTTAGAGAGAATCCAAAATCTGAGTCAAATGCTGCTATGAAAACAACTTTGGCAGCATTTTGATGTGGCTTCATATCAGCAGGGAGATTTAGATATAACTTATTAAATCTCTTGATAAACTCTGATACTCCTTCATTATGTCTCTTCTTTAGAGTATTGAATTCATTAAGACACTGTCCATGATCTTTCTTTTCTCCCCACTTTTTGAGAAAATGATTCTCCATATCATCCCAAGTGGTTACAGAACGATTTCCCAATGTTTTGAACCATTTTCTGGCTTCACCCTCCAAAGATTCTACAAATAATCTTAAGACCACATCCAAATGTTCAACATTTAAGTTTTCTGCAAAAGAGCAGAAAGTCTCAAGATGTTTCTAAGCATCAATTTCATTTTCACCATTGAATCTACGCAAAATCTTCAAGTAATCCTGTGGCATATCATTTAGCACTTGGGGTAAGGCCAGTGGAGCATATTTGTTCAATAGAAAAGCAAGAACATTAGCCATTGGAGGAGGTGGGGGTTGTGCAACAGTCTGAGATACAAATGAAGGAACAGGAGGAGGAGGAAGTGGAGTATGTATAACAATTGGAATAAATTGCACAGAAGCCTGAGGCGTAGATGGGAATAGTTCACGGTTAACAACAGCTACTTCTGTGACCTCTTTAATTTCCTCAGTCTCGAGAGTAGGATTGAAATCCTCTTCAATCCAGGCACTTCCTCTTCATGGAGTTTCTGAGTAAAATTCGGGATTTTCCTTGGTATAATCGAGATGTTTTGTTCTGATCTCTTGAGAAGAAGAGGGCATACAATCTTCAACGGAATGTTCAGGGTTTTCAGCACAAACAGATTTCCTCTCCTTCCAAATTCTTTTATGAATGATCTTCTATGGGTCAGACACGTAAGGTGTCTTTGACTGAGATGTATCTGACCTCAAATGTGGCTTACGAGGAGCTAGGACTACCAATAGATTTATCAAATAAAGAACAGTGGAGTTGCCAAGGTGAGAGATACGCAACTCTTCAACTCTCTGTGCTCACCTGATTAGAGAGTGAATATGATTTTTCGAGGCCCAAGGAAAATAATATTCTCAAATTCGTCCCTGGCAACGGTGCCAGAAAGATGTTGTAGACAATATTGTCACCCCTAGAGACAGCCTAGAGTTTCCATAGACCAGTGCCTAGGACATCTTATCATAGCAAGAGAACATGAAATATAGCTTGGGTGTCAATCCAAAAGCTCTCTTACTATCTCTTGTAAAACAAGGATATTAGTTTGAATGGGACTAATCTCTCTCAGAAGATGATACAAAGATAAGAATAATGTAGGAACATCATGAAAAACTTCAATACAAAGGCATCAAACAGTTAAGAGATAGCTTACTGCAAAGAGGGTCAGTTCAAATAGTATTCCACAGAAATCAAATATCAGAAAGTGGGTGCAGTGAAGAAACATGAAGAAGATACTAGTTAGCATGAGGCTGATACCCAGATACACAAAAGAATCACATATGGGCTTATCTAACTAAGAATCCATACACGACAATGGTGTTTTAAAAGCACCCTCCTCAAGCAACTAATATAGCAGAAAATATGGATGAAATGAGCATGGAATAGTATATCATGATTAGGCCTATTTAAAGCGCTTGACTAATCGAAGTATGGGCACCAACTAGGATGAATCCTTACTTAAGACCAGTGAGCCACTTGCATTCTAGAACATGATACAAGAAGATAAACAACATGGAATGGGATTTTATATTAACACATAAGAGAAAATTACATACTGTGAGATACCAAAGACCAGAATCCTCATTACAGTTATAAATCCTCCTCACTGAGACCCTACGGGCTCTGAGCCTTCATAGAGAAACTTTACAAGATGTATACAGAAGCCTTTCACTGCACAGTTTGCTGATAGAAATATGGAACCCTTACAATGTTTTTCATCTGGGGTTTTATAGGAGAGGTAGAAAACTCTAGAGAACGAGGTAGGTGATGCACATTTAATGATTTTATTTGAAACAAAGTGGTGGAAACCTTCGCGCCCATACTGTTAAATGACTAGGTGATGTTATCTTGTACTTTGAGATCTGCCTGCTGAAATAAATGCACAGGAATGAATCTCTTCAAGAACGCAACATAGGAGTAAATCTTCACGAAAATTCTGTACTTTCCTGAAGAAAACTCGGTTGAAGTAACACCTTGAGATTATTGCTTCTTGTACATTATATTCTCTGCCTCTAAATGCCTAAATTTGAATTTGAAACCTTTCATGCCGGACATGGAATTCATTGCTCCTTCATTAATATTTTGTTGTTGCATTAATGTTTTCATCCGTAAAGTCTTGGTTAAGAATGGCTCTGGAGGTTTGGATGGATTTTGAACCTTGTTTTTTTAATGAGTGTCATGTCATGGTGGCTTCCTAGGGCTTCTCTTCATAAATTTGTCTCTGAAATATTATCTTTGGAAGAGGCCTCGGCTTCTGTAATGGAGGCAATAATTAATGGTGATTTTCTTCTTTCCGCACACTGCAAAATACACAAACCTTGTTAAGAAAACAGATGCACAGGAGAGTGAATGCAGTGGAGGTGACCTAGGTGACAAGGCGGTGTGATAAGATGACGGAAGCATGAAGGACAGCAGTGAAAAACATAGGGGAGTGATGATGAATTGGCTGGGTGGAGGTCGATAATGTGAACACTGAAACATGACATATGAACAGAATGTATAAATGGTAGGGGGGGGGGACATATTTGACACGTAGAGCTGTGACATGGATGTGGGACCTGGTCACAGCGGAGGGTGATTCATTGAAAAATGCAAAGGTTTGACTATGCACGGAAATGCAAAGAAATACGATGAATTGCAATGGAATGCGGTGGGAGTGATCATGCGAAGTGGGGCCCGGGAAGCGTTTCGCAAAATCGCAAATAGAGAAAGTGTGATGGGGAGACGATGGTGCAATCTGGAAACTACGCTCTGCACTTTGTGATGGAGGAGTTACGTGGCACGCAAAATTACGACTAGCGGAAGTGTGACGGGGGAATATTCGATGAGGGGAAAGTGTGATGGCGCGATCGATCGCGTTGCAAATAATTGAGACGGATCAAATAGTCATAACCGATGAAAATGCAATTTTCGATAAATGCCCTAAGGGGCAGTGCTTGCATACATGGATGAAAGGAGGTGCGGGGTTAGGCCCGATATAACTTTAATCACAGATTTTCGGCCTTTGTACAATGTATTTTGTGGGCGGATAGGATAATGATAGACAGTATATGAGGGTCTAAGGCCACGACGGGGGTTCTAAGAGGATTCAAAAATGATAGCAGGTGAAGAATTTGTATGT
The DNA here is from genome assembly GCA_034641835.2 of Pinus albicaulis. Classification (NCBI taxonomy): domain Eukaryota; kingdom Viridiplantae; phylum Streptophyta; class Pinopsida; order Pinales; family Pinaceae; genus Pinus; species Pinus albicaulis. Next base: position 47,614,347 of record CM076570.1, read on the forward strand.
ATGGGCTAACATGTACAACACTTTGCATGCACATGGGACAGATTCTTGATTGAGGTGATGGATGTGATAGGATTCGAGAGGAAAAACTAACGCAGGGTATGAGGATGTGCATTCTCACGATGAGAATGTATGGTTGGAATGATAACCAAACTAGTTCGATTTATGAGGGCTACAGTAGTGTGCAGAGTTATGCTGGATACATATTAGGTTTTGTTACAATAATTCCTAATCAGTCCCACGCTAATAGGAATATTCATTTTGTTTTTCTTTCTTTGTTTAGAGAATAAATATGTAAAGGAGGTTCATAAAACTCCTAATAAAAGAATAAATCAATGCCCAATGTGAACAAGGCTAAATCTGGGCCACTTCTAAAAACACACTCGAGTGTGAAAGAGACTAAATCTATTGACCAATTCAACGAGGACCAAATCAACAACGCTATCTAGATACAATGAATCTCCTAGAAGGATAACACAGTCAAGTTGGAGGCTACACATGTGAATGGGGCTAAATCATTGAAGGTGGTTTAGGGTTTTAAAATCTCTTGATCTTATAAAAGGAAGAGGAGGGCAACATATTGAGGTTGTTCATGATATGAAATTTTGATATATTGTCTGTTTAGACATATAGCTTTCTTGGTTGTTTAGCCTAGATTGCAAATTTTGTTTAGCATTGGGATTTCATGTTTAGGAGTTCCACCTCTTTCCATTGAGTAGCTCTTGGAAGAGTTTGTACTACATAGTCCACTATCCAGTTTGAAACCAAGATTCTCCTTTCAACTACAATTCATGTCCTATTTAGGGTGTGATTTTCTTTGCAAGCTGCAGCAAGTGGAGGCCAGATCTAGGCCATACTAGTGCCTCTTTCCAGTGAGAGAGTATTTTATCCTCATGGTGAGAGTGTATTAGCTGATTGGAGCTTCAGATATACATCTTGGCATCAAGCCAAACTCTACAGAAATTCTACATTACAATTTATGTCCCTGGACTGCGTTATTTTCAAGTGATAATTTGCAGGGTCTTTTGGAAACTATTTGAAGGAGAGATCTCTGGTGTAAAGGAGTCTTCCTTGCACTGTGGTGATCCATGGATTGGCCAACCAATCCATGTATGTTTTAGATCTAATATATTCATAGATGTATTTTCTTCAAAATTTTTGAATCATTTTGTAGGTCTGCTGCAGTAGATCTTAGATCTACTCCATGTACTTCATTTTCTACTAAAAACCCCAAGGGGATCTGAAAGAGGAGCATTTCTAGTGTATATATCTAAGATGGATCTAATTTTTTGTACACATATATTCTATATATCTGATGTGTAATATACTTCTGCAGTACACTCAATAAAATAACGTTTTCAAGCCTTTGAAGTCATTTCTATGTGTTGCAGCACCTCATTCTTGATGGTTTCTTCATCAAATCTTCCATTTTATTCATGTTCTAAGAAATAAAACTCCAAATTTTATGTTTTCATCATATTATAGTATAAATAATCTTTAAATGACGATGTTCATGCTTCAGTAATTTGTGAATACTAAAAGTCATGGGATTTCAGTGTTTTTGAGCCATATCGAGAGTGGGAGATCTGTTTAACTTAGATAGATTTATTTTTTTCACTAAAATTTGGTATGTGAGTCCCTCATGACCTAATATAAGGGAGAACACTATCAATTTCCCTTATTTTTACGAAAATATCTGAAAATGACGTTTTTGGGGCTGAAATAGTTGTTTTTCTCCACTTGTCGGATCATGGAATGAAAGATAAGTTGTTGTTGTAGTTCCAATTTATGTATATGTGTTTTTCACACCTATTTTAAGCTTATTCATCATTTCAATACCATAATACAGTTTATGTATTGCTGAATCCCTGTTTTGGGATATTACAGTGGTATCAGAACATCATCTTGGCTTAGCCTGTGAGTTTCAAGCCAATATATCTTTTCAAGGAGAGAAGAGATAGAATAAGAAGATTGATTACATTGAAGAAAAAAAATAAAACGTTAAAACCCCTTTTTTTGGAAGAATGAAAGGGAAAGAGTTCTTAAAAAATCTATTCCAAACTCTGCATGAGCTTAAAGGAGAAATCAAAGAAATAAAGAGGGCAAGACATGAAGGTCCATAAACAAGATATTTACATGAAGAAAACCCAAGTTATTCATCTTATGTGTGCAAGAACTCATCTACATCAGATCTACAACTTTATTTTGTGCCCAGATCTACTACAATAGAAATGAGGGAAGAAGATGCACCAAAGGGGGAGACTTTGAGTGATTATCTTTAGGAGTATGAATCTAAATCCTGGAAAATCAAGGAAGACTTGAGCTTCCAAGAATTTTTCCAGCTCAAGGAAGAGAGAAGATCCAGCAATAGAGGAAGAAAATGTAGATTCTTTCTACCTAACTTTGATGGATCCTCGACATGCACAACCGAAGAATGGTTGGATCAGCTAGACCCATATTTGGATCTACATCAAGTTTCAGAAAAATAATCCCTTAAGGTAGCAGCGCTACATATTAAAGGTAAAGCCTATGCTTGGTGGTTATTTGAATATTTTTCGTTGAAGAATTCAAATATATCTACTTATGCTAAGTTCACTAGGAGAAATGGTGAAGAAATTTGATGAGGAACAAGCTAAAGCTTCTTTGGAAGAGCTAGCAAAGCATGCACATGGAAAACCATTGCATGAGTTGGAAAGATATGTTTTGAAGAGTTAAATCCCCTCTGCAGACATAGGTGATACCTACTAGCCCAGATCAGGTCTAGCAATAATCAAGTCACGCAATGATATTGGTTCCTAGTTACAAAAAAACAAAGATTGCAATAAGTAGCCTACCTCAATTCCCACGCAGTTGTCGTTGAAGAAAATATGATGTTTCCCATCCCTCGCTCAATATATCACGATACTTCCGTTCGACACATCCGAACACCTATACACATGCAAGGAAATAACAACATACAACGTAAAATCTAAAGCATGTAACCATATATCAATCAGAGAGGATATAATTCATTGCATTACATAAAGAAATGAATACATGAATGGAACCATAATCAGAGTCACTTATATTATAAATGAAAAAAGGGAGATTACAAACAAATGCTCTAATGCTATGATATTCCTTTGGCAGAGCTGACAGTGGAGCGTGTCTCAACAAAGCCTGTCGGGGATCTAGACGAAGCTCTCTTTCTTTGGCTTGGCTCTCAAAAGGTTTCCCGACTATAGTTTGCTTCCTAAAAGTTTAGCTAAAGCATGTTCAAACCTTTAGCCATTCAACTCTAACATGTTCAACCAACACATCAATGGAAGATGGATATATTTATAGAGGAGAGGAGGAGGTTGTGATCCCTATAGTGGTAGAAAGGAGGCCTTATCCCTTGGGAGGTTTCCCCATAAGGTGGAAACAAGAGGCCAAAGGAAGAAGGCCATGGTTATTCAGTCGAACCACTTCCTATGACTCATCCATGAAGTTGTTGTAATCGAAACTTCGCCTCTTTTTTTAAAAAAAATTCCATAAGAAGATTGTCACAGGTTCTTAACTGGGACAGAGTGCCAACTGGCACAGGCTTAGTGTTAACTTTCCTCATTGGCACGAAGGCATAACGGGCTATCAGCGCCAAGGAAAAAACAGGTGTTTTTAGTGGTCTGCTCAGGAAATGATCAATAGAAGGAATGTTGTCCTCATGGGAAGGGATGAAATAATGGTATTTGAAAGGCATGACACTGCTTATTGGTCACAGAAATGACCCTCCAATGGGAGAGATGGGGATTATAGGGATAGTGAAAAATTATTGTGTAACAGATGCCCCTTAAAGCATGAGGTCTGAGAGAGAGGGAGGGGTGAAATGATTTATGAGAATGCATCCCACTGAAAAAAATTTCATCAGAAAACCTGCAAAGAAAAATACAACTGATATCTCTGATACAGGACATGTGGTATGGGCACAACCATCCATAATAGAGTGTACAATAACTGATATCCAAGGTATGGATGTAGCCATCTAGTAAAGAAGGATCAATAAGTAGACTCAGGTATGGTCGCAACCATCCAATCAAATGAGTCATGTAACCAATCATGATAATCCATAAAGAATCCGCAGCCTAGATTTAATCAGATAAAATCTACAGTCTTGCGCTCCATCTAGAATGGAACAAAGTACAAGTTTGAGCATGCGAATGACTGAGCTGAAGTCGAACATGCAAGAACATCGTCTGATTACTAGCCAATAATGAAAGTCGTTAATGGACGCGAGAGGAACCACCAATAATGAGGATGACCCTCAAGGTACTATAGGTAAAATCAACAGAATTTGAACAGTGAGCTGGCATAGAACACCCATAGAATCATCCAATCAAAGGCCAATAATGAAAACCTTTCGTCGAATGCGAAGAACCTGCCGTTGAGGCATGCAGGCTCCAAGGTACCTGAAGGGAGTCTCTAGATCAATTTCATGGATAATGAGATGAAGTCGATAGGAAGTGGCCTTGATTGAGGGTGGGCCATAGTGTTTCCCACATCATCAATGCGAGACAGAGGAACATGACGTTTGTGAATCAAGATCAATAGAGAATCAGAGGGAGGTTGAGAACTATAGAGGCCAACTTCTCTTGAACATATCAACGACATGACAGTGGATTTGGTAGTATTTGACATCAAAGGATCTAAGGTAATGATGACGTGGCAAAGAGAAGATGATCAGTCAAAAATGATTACCCAAACCCATGGAGGCAAGCAGAAAATGAGATGAGATGTCCCCAACCCGACATGAATGAAGAAAAGTGCCATGTTCAAGAGTGACATACTGCTGACATGATGGTGATACTGGTTCCATTTTTCCCCACCATTTCTAGCGAGTACCCCAATTATTTTTGGAAACAAGCTTGAAGGGGATAGCATATGCTTGTGATATAAGTTTGTCCTTCAGACAAATCCAACCTAGTACATTTAACAAGCCCTAGGAAGGAGGAACTCGAGTAATGTCGTAACGATGGAGTCCGATGTCATCAGGTTTTAGCGAGTCTGAAAAAGGAATAACTCGACATCTTTTCATGTTTAGAGAGTTTGAAAAGATAGCAGAAAAGAAAACTCCAACAGTCCCTTTTCTTAGATAGTCCCACAGATCCGAAAAGGTAGAAAACTATATATGAGAGAGCCTCCTAGTCACGATAGGCTAGGGTATTCTTTTTTCGTAAATAATCTATCCAAGCCTGAAAAACGGGTAAATGTATACTGGGTAGATGTAGTTTCATAGCCAATTTAACGAGCTCAAAATGACAAGCGACTTGGCGATCTTTTCAGTCTTAGAGAGTCAGAAAAGAGCTGAAAGGTGACTCCACCTCGAGGAATGAGTGGTATAAAGGGCAACAACTAGTTCCAGTAATGGTGGAATTGCTCAGAACAAGTAAAGGTTAAGAGGCTGGCAGACAAGACCAATCATTGCAGCAGTTCCTTAGGAACAAGTAAAACAACCAAGTGAAGGCATATGATCGGCCAAGCAGATAGTGACGATGGAGTGAGAAAACCAAGGCTCATCTAGCAAAAATAGGCTAATTAAATGGCACTCACAAGAGGTAAAATAGGAATGGTTTCATTTTTACACAAGCTCGAAATCAGGAAAATATGTTTGAAGTTGGTTTCATTTTTACACAACCTTGAAAAAAAGATAAACTATGCTTGAAATCGGTTTCATTTTTACACAAGCTTGAAATGGAAACAAACTATGCTTGAAAAAGTAAGCATGCCCCTAGCATGGTGACTCAATTCGAGGTACGTGCCCCCCAAGCTTCAATCCATATGAAAGGCAGATGGAGTGAAGGTTCAAGTTACGAGATCAAGAGAAAGACTCAACTGGGATTTTACGAGATCTTATCAAAGACTCGAATTGAATAGGAAAGTTTTTCATTGTATTAACGAGGTTGATACATTAAAATAACTATCCTCAGATGACTTTGTTTCATTTTTTAACGAGGTTGATACAAAAGACAAACTATCCTCGGAACACCTTGTTTCATTTGTTAATGAGCTTGACACAAGAAAATGAACTATCCTCCAGACATCTTGTTTAATTTTTTAACAAGATTAACACAATAAAATGAACTTTTCTTTGACGACCTTATCATAATGAATAAGAATTCATAGCTTCCAAGGGTTTCCCATCCGATGGAAGGAAAACATCTTGGAAGTCTGGACCCAATGCCTCCAGCACATGATGTACAACGGCACTATCACTGAATACAGGCACAGGATAGGTAGCCATATAATTAACATGTGGCGAGGATGACACAACCATAGGATAAAGATCTAGCAGATATGATGGTGGACTAGATACCATATTGGGGCAAAGAACGCCAGCTGATCGATGGTCACAATCTGACCTTGGTGTGGAAAACACATCACATGAAAGAGGGAGGAGACAAGCGCTCCCATGGCATAAGTATAATCGCAACCCAGGAGTAAATTAAATTCCAAGGGCCCAGGAACAACCATCACATCCATATGGATAGTTTTTCCTCCCAAAGTAACAGGAAACTTCGGAAGGATCCCTAACGGTTGACTAGTTCCTCTATTAAACGCCAATAGATTCTTCATAACAGGCACAAGAAGAGGCGGAAAAATTGCTTTCCAAGTATTTGAGGATAAAATAATAATAGACATGCCCTCATCTATAATGGTGCTGGATACGAACAAATCAAAGGTCTATACTGTGATCTCAAAAGGCACATAAGATGGAAGGTGGTATCCTAAGAACCGACTCCAATCAAAGGAAGTGACCAAACTACTTGGAGGGGCTACCATCGAACCGAGATGGTCTTCCCCTGGTGTTACGATAGAATAAGGAGCATCTTTTATGACCTCCATCTCGATGGTGGGAGAGGTATCCTCCGGGACCTCCATCATGGGAGGTGGAGCAGTAGCTTCTTGAGGTATAGGGACAGGAGAATATTTCTCCAAGTCCAAAGAACCTGAAGAAACAAGAAGAACCTGAGGGATGTGAGATCCACTCCCAACGGAAAAGACCTGGTGCACCGTAGACGGGGCCAGCTCAACAGATCCCATGACAAATGGTTGGTTTGGAACAGATTCCTAAATTTGAATTTCTGGGGGAGTAGGATCGACCAAGGATGACTCTTAACCAATCGTAGGATAAAATGGTGAAGGACTCAAAGAAATTTTTTTATAACCAGCCGGAAGGCACGGCGCATAAACAGTCAGGTTTTCCAACACTCTCTTGGCTTCATCCATACACAGACAAAGGTGAATGGGATGATGCCCTTCACACAACTTACAGGGATTGCTGAGTTTACCCTGAAACTTAAGAGCTTTACTAGCATTAGCTGAATATGTGCCCCCAACTTGACTCCCATAAGCCAAAGGCAATGACAGGCGATCGTTGGACCATACCTCAAGCACCTTTTGAATGCCAAAGCAGTCTCGAAGGAGATGGTCTCCTGTGCACAACATGCAAGGGAATTTGAATTTCCGTGGAGGGTTGGAAGGTTTATCAAGAGGAGATGTTTTAGAGGCATTAGCTGTAGCCTTAGCCTCTCTCTTATCAGACTTCTTCTTCTTTTTCTTCTTCTTCTTCTTCTTAGCCACCTGGTTACTCGAATCCATAATTTCACCAGGAGAAGTAGAAGTAGAAGAGGAGGACGCAAAAATAGGCGAAGAAGGGGAGAGGTCCACCTTGGAATCAACATGATGTTGCTCAGGTGGAGGAACTGATTGACCAATAGCCGAGACATTAAGGAGCATGGAGGTTGAAAACAACCAAACAGGCAACCCAACAGTTAGCCCAAGACGGGACAACGTTGCCATATAAGGAGCACCAACATTTCCAAAAGGAGGAAAAGGACCAAGATTCCCATCGGAGGGGATTCCTTGGTTGGTGAAGTCCAGAAAAGCTACCATCGGAAACGACCTTGAAACAAAAAACTAAGGACAAAAACTTTTAACCAGGAATATTTCGTGGACGGTTAATTTTATGACATCGAAACTAGAAATTCATCGTTTCATGTTTTAAGAGTCAAGAAACGAGTAAAAGATGACTCTATCACTTTCAGTTTGAAAACAAGCGTGAAAGGACAAGCGCTTTATGATATTTTCAAATTTAATGAGTCAGTAAATATCAAAATTACTGCTCTGGTAATCTAGGCAGATGGGTGTACCAGATATCCGTGAACTGCCATATACACCTTGGTTAAAAAATGAAAGAGAAATCAACCAAGGACTTGACGTACGTGTAGGTAATCTCCCCAAATGTTGTGTATGGTGTATCACGGGTAAAAGGCGATAGACTCGAATTCCTACGGATAAAGGATAGAAACCTAATGGGGTCTCCCTTTATATACGCGACAGTACGGGGAGCACAAGTCTGTCCTAGCGCTGTCTAAAGCCAGATGGTGAACGACAGCTACTAGGTTTAACGACACCAGAACACGTCTCTAGCCTAGACCACTAAGAATGTTTCGTTAATGTTTCAATGTTTCCTTAGGTTAATTTAGTAAATTTTATGTTTTTTCTTCAATTATGTCTCAGTTTCAAGGCCCTACCGCATGTCATATGACAATCTCTTATATGGACCTATATGAGAAAAGAAATCTTTCAATTCGATGAATTCTATCTAGTTAAAGGAAGAGCTTCAAACAATGATGCAACAAACAACAATACTACAAACGAATTTTTTCCAAACTAGGTGACTTTCACTATCCAAAAGTAATCTCAAACATTCAACGATGCGAATAATGCAATGTAATCTATGCAAAATCCTCCTTTTTGACAACTATGCAGTTGTAATCTATGCAAAATTTCCTTTTTCTTTTTAAATTATAAGAATTCACTGAATGCATTTTTTGATGAAATGAGAATCTACTTAATGCATCCTTTTAATGGAAGAGAATGCACTCGATGAGATTTTTAGCTTTTAATCATTAAACAATGTGATCTAAGTTCAATGATAAATCACAAAAATACTTTTCAATGCAATGTGATCTAATGCATTCTATCGAAAAGAAAACTTTGAGATGAAAAGTAAATGAACACGAATCTCCTTAATGAAGGATGAATGCAAAAGGGATGCAAACAAACACTAAGAATGCAATCGTTGTTTCAAACACTTTGTAATGAAAATTCCTCAAAAGGCGACAAGACATATGAGGTAAAACATAAAGAGGACTTCCAAAGCATGAGACCAAAACAAGGAATTCATTCCCTTTTACATCAAGCAATCATGGAAAGAAGACATTTCAGCTGAACAATGAGCAATATAATCTATGATCATACAGAGAAAAGACTGGAAGGTAAAGACACACTGGTGAAGGATTGAGGGAAAAAATCTTAATTTTCACACACCCTGAAATTGGCACGACTTTTGTGGGTGAAACTAGCACCAACTAGCACGACTTTCTCACTGACAACTAGAGGTAAATCCCCTCTGCGGACAGAGGTGATCCCTACTAGCCCAGATCGGGTCTAGCTATAATCAAGTCACACAATGATGCTAGTTCCTAGTTACAAAAAGACAAATATTGTGTTAAGTAGCCTACCTCAAATCCCACGCAATTGTTGTTGAATAAAAGATGATGTTTCCTGTCCCTTGCTCGATAGATCACAATCCTTTAGTTCGACACATCCGAACACCTATACACATGCAAGGAAACAACAAAATACAATGTAAAATCTAAAGCATGTAATCATATATCAGTCAGAGATGATATAATTCATTGCATTACATAAAGAAATGAACACATGAATGGAACCATAATCAGAGTCTCTTATATTATAAATGACAAAAGGGAGATTACAACCAAATGCTCTGACACTATGATCTTCCTTCGGTGGAGCTGAAAGTGGAGCATGTCTCAACAAAGCCTGTTGGGGATCTGGATGAAGCTCTCTCTCTTCGGCTTGGCTCTCAAAGGTTTCCCGGCTATAGTTTCCTTCCTACAAGTTCAGCTAAAGCATGTTCAAACCTTCATCCATTCAACTCTAACCTATTCAACCAGCACATCAATGGAATATGGCTATATTTATAGAGGAGAGGAGGAGGTTGGGATCCCTAAAATCGTGGAAGGGGTGCCTTATCCCTTGGGAGGTTTCCCCATAAGGTGGAAACAAGAGGCCAAAGGAAGAAGGCTGTGGTTATTCAGTTGAAGCACTTCCTATGACTCATCCACGAAGTTGTTGTAATCGAAACTTCACCTCTTTTTTTTTTTAAAATTTCCATAATTATATTGGCGCAAGTGCTTAACTAGGATAGAGTGCCAAATAGTGCAGGCTCAGTGTTAAATTTCCTCATTATCATGAAGGAATAACAGGCTACCAGTGCCAAGGCAAAAACAGGTGTTTTTAGTGGTCTGCTCAGGAAATGATCAAGACACTGCTTATTGGTCACAGAAATGACCATCCAATGGGCGAGACGGGGATCGCAGGGACAGTGACAAATTATTGTGTAACAATATGTTATGCAAAATCCACTTCATATTTCTATTGAAGGGGATAAGAACTTGTGTGATACCTTGCCAAGGGCAAGATCCCCATTGCATGAAGAAATTTCTTCTCAAAAAGAATTCATGGAGATCCCTCTTTCAAGAGAAGACCAAGATCCAAGGTCTCTTGTTGATAATGAGGTGTTCTCAAATATTAATGAGAAGGAAGAACAAGAACACAGTACCAACATTGTCACTTCAAAATAAGACCCAATACCACAAGGGAATGGAGACGAAGTTATTGTTTCAAGGGAAAGAGCTTATGTATCTTTTCAAGTAATTCCCATGGAGCAATATGTGACATCGCTATTGGGCAGTGATACCTTACTTAAAGAAAGAGGAGGAAGGATGGATTAGCATTCTATGATGAGGAGCATGCACCCTTGTTTATTTCAAGGGGTTTCTATTCATGAGAAGGAGGTTGAAGTATGCAGCAAGAGAAGGGACACATCAGTCTAGTCATCCATATAGTCCACTTCAGATCTAGATGTCTCTTTACATGGAGGCATTCCACCAGGGAGACCCCCTAATGAGAATAAGAATAAAGTGTTCTCTCAACTTTTTGCATCAGTGACAAATTTGGCTAAGGAGGAAGCTTTGAGGGTAGCTACCACAGCACTGAGATCTATTGATGGTTTCCAAGGAGAGCTGAACAATTTTCTGAAATTGATTTTGCTATTTCTCACTCATCTCTTTGCGCTAGTAAAGAAGAATTTAGAGATCCATGATGACACTAACATGATTTAAAATGGCCACTCCATAGACTTGGGGTAGCAAATGATATCCCTCCATACAAAGTATATTTCTGAAGAAAGAAAGAGGGCACCAACACTCTTGTGTGCATGTGCTAAACTATGGAGATTTTAGAAGAAAGATATCTTTCAAAAGAAGGTTGATCTTCCTATTCTTCAATATTGTCTTAAAAAATATCAGTTGCAAGAGAGGCAAGAAATATGGAGTAACTTTACTCCCACACATCAATTTTTCATTGAGCATGTCAAAGAGGAGGACCATGATATGACAGAAGCTTCAGATCAGATTTCTGTAGTGTTGTCATGGTTGGGGATATTGGATCCATATTGGAGATCACAACTGTTGGTGGAATATTCCAAGGATCTTCACACATGCATGACTCTTGATGACCAGCTACTAGATGAGGGATATTTAGTCCAATATGGATTCATCTATGATCATGGTAGGATCTTCTTATCTAGAGCCTCCAAGCTCAAGGAGAAGTTACTAAAAGGAGTTTATGAAGAGTTCTCTTTTCGCCACACATATTCTATGAAGCTCAACAACATCATATTGAGGATCTATTACTGGGAGGGCTTTGAAAAATAACTATATCAGCATTTTCAAAGATGCATGAACCTTGTGGAGTTGGAGCAGAAACAAGACTCTAAGATAGAGTTATTTCAGCCAACTCTTCCTACCTTGGGAGGAGGAGAGAGATCCATACACCACTCCAGTTGTATAAGGAGAACTATTAATGAAGACAATACTTATGTAAATCATATTTTATTTTCTAATTGTATGCATTCTCTTACTTTGTATATGTATGCCATGACTCCCAATAGGAGTTCTATACCTTATAAACTTCATGGCCAACTTTGGGTCAAAACTATTTCTGATTATGGCCACTCCTTTGGTGAACAAAGGGAGATTTTGCAGCATGATGGGTGCTTTCCTAAGGCACCAAATATATCTTCCACTTTCAGCCATGTAGATATGTTATGGGAAACAAGTAAGTGGTGGGGAAACCACTTACCACATCTAAATTTGATGCAAGCAGAAGATATCCTGCGCTGGTTGCTATTGGGTGAGTATGGGTACTACCCAAGGTTTTATATTTTCTTGTCTCATGCCTTGAATCTTAATGAAACGATGCATAAGAAGAAGGCATGGCTACTTTGGTTGAGAAGAAGAGATTTTGGAAATCCCATGTTAAATTTCATGTCCATGTATTTTCTTATGATTGGAATGTGTCTCTTGTATGTACATGTATTTCTTTTTGGAATATATCTCATGATCATGTATGTACTTGGGTTTGGAAGAAAATGTAACTCTCTCATGAGGTGGCATAAGAGAGCTTGTTTATATGATGATGATGATGATTCTCTAATTTTTTTGGGAACATGAGAGGAGGGATGACACATTGGTTGAGAGTGTCCTTTGGGAATGAAATCTCCCATATTCATTCATGCTTCAAGAGGAGGATAGAATATTGTATGGCTGCTACATTATATCATTTGTTTTCTTATTCAAGAAGCCATATGTTGGGCTTATGTAATTGGAAGAAGTCTCTCACTTGGGAGAATTTGGAGCAAGACATGTGTTGCTTGAATTATATTCAGCCAAAACCTATTATCCTCTACTATTTCCAAGCTTTGAAGAAGATTATTGCAGCAAGAAGGTGGTGGGATGACCACTTATTATACAATAAGTTGAGGCAGCAAGATGAAGGAAAAAGATGGTCTCAAGGGAGGGACTATTGTCACCATCCAAAATATCACATGACACTTAGTCCATGTTTCTTTTTGAGCACATATGGTGGGGATACTTTATTCACTATATGAATGGAATATTGGGCAAGGAGGCTCACTAGAATAAATGAAGAGAATCGTGAAGTTCCAAGTCTCTTTTGGCTTCATGAGGACTATATTATTATAGCCCAGGATCATCAACTCCATATTTATCATAAATGGAGGGAGAGACAATGTTATTTGAGTATTCTTATCTCTCATTTCCAGCCATGGAGCCCCTACACATTGCATATGGTGGGGATTGGTGGCAATTTCTTTGAGCTACCAAAGATGGCTCACTTTGTTTGGATGATATCATTGTTTCCCATGGGGGTTGAAGCAGATAATATTTACTAGCTCTCATGCCTTAAGAAGGCCAATGGACAACATATGATACTTTCTATGTATCTCCCACTACTTCATGATGACAGCTATTTGGTTCATCCACCAAATGCAAGCTTGTATTCTTGGGAGGATACAATTCCATTTGAGATTTTGCAAAGTCCTTGTGAGTTGCTTGAGGACAAGCAAGATTTTGGAGGGGAGGACTGTAATATTCCTAATTATTCCCAAGCTAATAGAAATATCCATTTTTTCTTTCTTTCTTTTTTTAGAGAATAAATATGTAAAGGATGTTCATAAAACTCCTAATAAAAGAATAAATCAGTGCCCAATGTGAACAAGGCTAAAAATGGGCCACTTGTAAAAACACACTTGAGTGTGAAAGAGATTGAATCTATTGATCAAGTCAACCAGGACCAAATCAACCATGTTTTCCAAATACAATGAATCTCCTAGAAGGATAGCGCAGTAAAGTTGGAGGCTACACATGTGAATGGGGCTAAATCATTGAAGGTGGTTTAGGGTTTTACAATCTCTTGATCTTATAAAAGGAAGAGGAGGGCAACATATTGAGGTTGATCATGATATGAAATTTTGATATATTGTCTGTCTAGACATATATATTTCTTGGTTGTTTAGCCTAGATTGCAAATTTTGTTTAGCATTGGGATTTCTTGTTTAGGTGTTCCACCTCTTTCCATTGAGTAGCTCTTGGAAGAGTTTGTAATACATAGTCCACTATCTGGTTTGAGACCAAGCTTCTCCTTTCAACTAAAATTCACGTCCTACTTAGGGTGTGATTTTATTTGCAAGTTGCAGTAAGTGGAGGCTAGATCTATTCAGATCTAGGCCATACTAGTGCCTCTTTCCAGTTAGAGAGTCTTTTATCCTCCTTGTAAGAGTGTATTAGCTAATTGGAGCTTTAGATTTACATCTTGGCATCAATCCAAACTCTATAGAAAGTCTACAGCACAGTTTATGCCCCTAGACTCCATTATTTGTAAGTGATAAGTTGTAGAGTCTTTTGGAAACTATTTGGAGGAGAGATCTCTGGGGTAAAGGAGCCTTCCTTACACTGTGGTGATCCATGGATTGGCCAACCAATCCATGTAATTTTCAGATTTTATCTATTGATAGATGTATTTTCTTCAAAAATTCTGAATCATTTTGCAGATTTTCTACAATAGATCTCAGATCTACTCCATGTACTTCATTTTATACTAAAAACCCCAAGGGGACCTGAAAGAGGAGCCTTTCTAGTGTACAGATATGATATGGATCTAAATTTTTGTACACAAATCTTCTCTAGATCTGATATTTAATCTGCTACTGTGGTACACTCAATAAAATAACGTTTCCAAGCCTTTGCAGTCATTTCTATGTGTTGCAGCACCTCATTCTTGAGGGTTTCTTCATCAAATCTTCCAATTTTCTTCATGTTCTGAGCAATAAAATTTTAGATATTATCTTTTCATCATATTTTAGTAGAAATACTCTTTAAATTATGTTGTTCATGCTTCGGTAATTTCTGAATACTAAAAGTCATGGGATTTCAGTGTTTTTGAGCCATATCGAGAGTGGGAGATCTGTTTAACTTTGCTAGATTTATTTTTTTATCTCAAATTTGGTATGTGAGTCACCCATGACCTAAGCTAAGGGATCCCACCATCACTTTCCCTTATTTTTACACAAATATTTGAAAATGATGTTTTTGGGGCTGAAATAGTTTTTTTTCCCCACTTGTCGGATCATGGAATGAAAGATAAGTTTTTGCTATAGCTCCAATTGATGTATATGTGTTTTTTACACCTATGTTAAGCTTATTCATCATTTCAAAACCGTAATACAATTTATGTATTGCTGAATCCCTGTTTTGGGATATTACAACTACGTTGAGTTGGTTGGAGTACTTGATGCAGAGATTCACATGATATGGACGATATATGATGGGTTGACATGATATATGTTGCATCATCATGTGGCCATGATGGAGATATTTACTTCCCATGATGGTATAACATGTGGTGATTTTGACAAATGTTTTTATGACCATGGATTGAGGAGATATTTCACTTGGATATGTTAGACATGAACCTTGATGGTTTATGCGACGATATTGTGCGATGATACATTGCGTCAAAATTTATGACAATATATTACGATGATATGATGCTACGATGATGGTAGTAGTATTCGGGATGACATTCTTATATTAAGTGGGGGAGTATGTAATGTTATTCATCAGTAATTTTTTGCCTTTGAAGATGACTAAATGTCTATCCTAGATTTCTAGAAACAAAATTCATGAATGTTGTGAGTTTTAGAAATCTCACTGCCTTCATTATACTTAGGATATTATTTTCACAGTTCTACTACTATATCATGTCATAGTTAGCCTATCACTCATAGAATATCCCTCATGGACTCATGCCTCTCATCTTTGTCCCATTTTTACACCCATAAATCTCCCCTCACATGTATGGAACTCTTGGATGCCATGAAATCTTATTAAACATAATGAGGTCATCGGAGCAGAGTTCGTTTTCTTGTGTCAAGCTCCTTAAAAAATGAAACAAGGTGTCATGAGGATGGTTTGTCTTCTATTTCAACCTCGTTAAAAAATGAATTAGCTCATGAGGATAGTTATTTTAATGTGTCAACCTCGTTAAAACAATGAAACACTTTCCTGTTCAATTCGAGTCTTTGATCAGATCTCGTAAAATCCCAGTCGAGTATTTCTCTTGATCTCGTAACTGAACCTTCACTCCCTCCATATGTTTACTCAAGTGCATGGACTGAAGCTTGGGGGGCATGTACCTTGAATTGAGTCACCATGTTGGGGGCATGCAAATCATTTCAAGCATAGTTTGTTTCTGTTTCAAGCTTGTGTAAAAATGAAATTGGTTTCAAGCATAGTTTATCTTTCTTTCAATCTTGTGTAAAAATGAAACCAACTTCAAGCAGAGTTTCCCATGATTTCAAGCTTGTGTAAAAATGAAACCATTCCCATTTTAACTCTCGTGATTTCCATTTCATTAGCCTATTTTTCCAGATGATCCTTGGTTTTTTCATTCAATCGTCCCCATATGCTTGGCCGATCATATGCCTTCACTTGGTTGTTTTACCCATTCCTGAGGAACCGCTACAATGAGTGGTATTGTTATCCAACCTCTCGACCTTTACTTATTCTGAGCAGTTCCACCTTTACCGGAACCAGTAGCTACCCTTAATACCAATCGTTCCTCCAGGAGGAGTCATCTTTTAGCTCTTTTCTGACTCTCGAAAATTGAAAAGATTGCCGAGACTCTTTCCGTTTTGAACTCGTGAAATGGTTTGGAAATGATATCTACCCAGCATACGTTTACCCCTTTTTCAGGTTGGGATAGATTATTTACGAAAAATGAATACCTTATCCTATCGTGACTAAGATGTTCTTTCAGATATTGTTTTCTACCTTTTCGGATCTGTCAGACTACCTACGAAAAGGGATCTGTTGGATTTTTCTTTTCCGCTTCTTTTCAAACTCTCTAAACATGAAAAGATGCTGAGTTCTACCTTTGTTAGACTCATTAAACTCTAATGACATCGGAAATCATCACCCTGACGTTAATTGAGTTCCTCCTTCCTAGGGCTCATAAAATGTACTAGGTTGGATTTGTCCGAAGGAAAAAATTATATGACAAGAATATGGTATCCTCTTAAAGCTTGTGCAAAAATAAAGAGGTAATTTCCAGAAATGGTGTGGGAAAATGGAAGTTATACATCAGTTGTGTCAGCAGTATGTCACTCTTGAACATGACACTTGTCTGCAGTTTGTGTCGGGTTGTGATATCTTCACTCTGTCACTTTGCCTCCATGGGTTTGGGAAATCCGTTTGCCTCTCATTTGACTATAATTTTTTTCAAAATGACCTCTGATCTTATTTGAGTCAAATGCTACCAAATTCCAGAGTCATGTCATCGATATGTTGAAGAGAAAATCCTTCTGCATCTTGTACATTCCTTGATCCTCTATTTCAGTCTCTATTCAGACTCATATTACCTTCTATTTTTTGTGTCGATGATGTGGGATTCATTATGACCCTCCTTTGACAGATCACTTCATGTCAACTTCAGCTTATTATCTAGAAAGTTGATCTAGAGACTCATTTCTAGTACCTTAGAGCTTGCATGCCCTAATGGCAAGTTCTTCACATTCGATGACAGGTTCACATCATTGGCCTTCGATCGGGTGGTTTCACTAGTGTTCGACTTCAGCTCACTATTCACATTCCGTGGATTGTACTAGTAGTACCTTGAGAGCCATTGACATTATGGATGGTTTCTTTCACACTTGTTAACGGTTCACATCATTGACCAGTAATCAAGTGAATTTTTGGAATGTTTGACTTCAACAGGTCTCTTCACATGTTTGAATTTGTACTTTGATCGGGTGGTGCTAGAGTGCAAGACCCTGGGCTTTGATCACAAAAGTCCAGGTTGCGAGGAGTGACGAGTCATTCATGATTATATACATGATTCTTTAGATGGATGGATGTGACCATACCATGGGTTCTCTTGTTTTTATCCTCTCTATATGGATGGTTGCACCCATACTGTGGATCTATTTCATATGATCCCTTCATTCGGATTACTGCGTCCATGTCGAGGATCCATGCACATGATCCTCCTCTTGATGGATACATGTGCCTATACCATGGATTCATGTATTTTAAATAGATATTTCAGTTATGTATATGTATATATGCTTGATTTGTATGTCTCTTGACAACAATGTCTGGTTCTTTTCATGTACTTGTAAAGCATTTCACCCCTCACTCATGTTCGGACTTCATACTTTAGGGGGCATCTATTACACAACATTTTTTCATTGTCCCTGAAATTTCCATCTCGCCCATTGGAGGGTCATTTCTATGATAAAAAATTAGTGTCATGCCTTGCAAATACCATCATTTCATCCATTTCCATGAGGAAAACATTCCTTCTGTTGACCATTTCCTAAGAAGACCACTAAAAACACTTGTTTTTGCCTTGGCACGAGTAGCCAGTTACACTCCCGCACTGAGCTGGAAAATTAACACTTAGCCCATGCCAGTTGGCGCTCTATCCCAGTTAAGCACCCATGCTAATATATTTATGAAATGTTTTTTAAAAATAGATGCGGAGGTTCTATTCCAACCACCTCGAGGATGAGTCATTCGGAGTGGTTGAACTAAAACAACCACAGACTCCCTCCTTTAGTTAGTAGTTTCCACCTCCCTTGGAACTCTCCTAAAGTATAGGAGTCTCTCCCACCTTTTTAGGTATCCCAACCTCCTCCTCTCCTCTATAAATATATCCATCTTCCATTGATGTGCTAATTGAACAGATAGCTAAAAAAGTTAACATAGAGAAGAAGAAATCATAACTTTGGGAGAATAGTGCAGAGTGTGATTGTTTATGTGTGTTGAGAACATAGTGACTTCTTGGACCTTTGTTCACGAGGGTGTGGCAAACGTGCTTGGATATACACCTGACGAAGGAGAGCCTCAACATCAAGGCTTGGATTTAAACTCCCCTTGTCTTTATCATAATAAAATGCATCTGATGTTTATCATCCACTCTTGTTTACATTTATAATGAGATTTCTAGCATTCCTTGATCAGTTAGATAGGTTGTAATTGTTTTATGTTTGTCATGGTTTTATGCTTGTCGTGTTGTATTGACTATCAACACAAGTAATTGAACATTGGTAGCAGCGTGTATCAAGCTGGAGAAGAGAAACGCAAAAAGAAGCTTCGATGGAAGATGGCAACATAGCATCAGGACAAAGTAGGTCATCTTCCTTGCTGTAAATTTCATTTACAATTTAGGAAGGTAGATGTTAGTATATTCCCATAGTTGCTAGACCCACCGTAGGGCTAGAGGGATCATCTATGTCCATAGAGAGGTTTTTCTTGGACAACAGGGAGAAAAAGGCAAACATGCCACGTGCATGAGGCACAAGGATGGTCACAACTTAGAAAATTTGATATGGGTACCCTCAAACAAAAAGACTTGACACGAACGAGTTTTATCGGGCGCTCTCACATGGGGTGACTCGGCACACCCGATTGAATGAAGGAATAAGGGGGAAAAAAAAAAGGGTTGCGCGAATGTGCAAAAGGCAATTGGGTGGTCACAACCTACCAAATTTGATATGGTCACCCTCAAAGGAAAAAACCTAACCTAAATGCATTTCATCGGGAACCCTCACACGACGTGACATGGCACAAGGGAGAAAATGGAAAATGGGCTACTTGAATGTCTACAAGGCACCCGAGCTGTCACAAATTAACAAAATTATATGGCAGCCCTCAAAGGAAACAATTTGACTTGAATGCAT
Organism: Pinus albicaulis; assembly: GCA_034641835.2. NCBI lineage: Eukaryota > Viridiplantae > Streptophyta > Pinopsida > Pinales > Pinaceae > Pinus > Pinus albicaulis. The sequence continues at coordinate 47,634,055 of CM076570.1, forward strand.
TTCATCAGGCGCCCTCACACAGCGCAACACGGCTCGCCCGACTGAATGAAGCCAGAAGGCATAATGGAAAATGGGTCGCAAGAACATGCACAAGGAACTTGGGCAGTCACAACTTAGCAAATTTGATACGATGCCCTCAAACGAAATGACCCAACTTGGACACATTTCATCAGGCGCTCTCATAGGACGTGATACGGCACACCCAACCAAACAAAGGCATAAGGGATAAAATGGAAAACAAGTTGTGCAAATGTGCATAAGGCACCTAGGTGATCACAACTTAGAAAATTTGATATGGCCTCCCTTAAATGAAAAGACCTGACCTGAAAGCATTTCATCGGGCAGCCGACCAAATAAAGTCATAAGGGATCAAACAGAAAACGGGTTGCATGAACATGCACAAGCCACTTGGGTGGTCACAGCTTAGAAAATTTGTTACGAACAACGTCAAACCAAACGACCCAACCTGAATGCATTTCATCGGGTGCCCTCACATGGCGTGACACAGGTCACCCAACCAAACGAAGGCACAAGGGAGAAAACGAAAAACTAGCTGCCCGAATGAGCATAAGGAAACTTGGCAGTCACAACTTAGAAAATTTGATATAGCAACCCACAAACGAAACAACCTGACCCAAATTATTTTCATCAGTGCCCTCACATGACGCAACACGATGCGCCTAATCGAATTAAGGCACAGTGAGAAAATGGAAAATGAGTCACGCGAACGTGCACAGGGAAATTGGGCGGTCACAACTTAGCAAATTTGATACAACTGCCCTCAAACAAAATGACCAGACCCAAACATGTTTCATCAGGTGCCCTCAAATAAAATGACCTGACCCAAATGTGTTTCACCGGGCACCCTCAAACGACGTGACACGACATGCTCAATCAAACAAAGGAACAAGGGGGAAACCGAGAAATGGGCCACATGAACGTGCATAAGGCACGTGGGAGGTCACAGCTTAGAAAATTTGATATGGCCAACCGTAAATGAAATGACTCGACCAAAATGCACTTCATTGGGCACCCTTGCACAACGTGACATGGCGAGCCAGACTGAATGAAGGCCCAAGGTAGAAAATGGAAAATGGGCCACTCGAACATGTACAAGACACTCGGGCTATCACAACTTAGAAAATTTGATACGTGCGCCCTCAAAGGAAATGACCCAACCCAAGTGCGTTTCATCGGGTGCCCTCACACAGCGTGACATGGCTTACCCAACCAAATGAAGGCACAAGGGATCAGATGGTAAATAGGCCACACGAATGTGCACAAGGAACTCAGGTGGTAAAACCATAGAAAATTTGATACGGCCATCATCAAATGAAATGACCCAACCTGAACGCGTTTCATTGGACGACCTCGCACGACACGACACAGATCGCCCAACCGAACAAAGGCACATGGAAGAAAATGGAAAACGAGCCACACGAAGGTGCATAAGGAACTCAGGTGGTCACAAGTTAGCAAATATGATATGACTACCCTAAAAAAATTACAACCAGACCTAAACGCATTTCATCAGGAGTCGTCACACGGCGAGACACAACGCGCCAGACAAAATGAAGGAAAAAAAGGAGAAAATGGAAAATGAGCTGAACAAACATGCACAAGGCACCTGGGCGGTCACAACTTAGAAAATTTGATAAGGTCTCCCTCAAAGGAAAAGACCCAACTTGAACACGTTTCATCGTGCGTCCTCACATGACGCGACACGACGTGCCTGATGGAAGAGGATCAAGGGAGGAAACAAAAAAGTTTCCGCACAAACGTACATAAGGCACTTGAGCAGTCATAACATAGAAAATTTGATAGGGTAGCCCTCAAATGAAATGACTAGGGCCAAATGCATTTCATCGAGCACCCTCACATGGCATGATAGGGCGCGTCCGACCAAACGAAGGTACAAGAGAGAAAATGGCAAACGGGCTGCACAAACTTGCGTAAGGCACCCTGGTAGTCACAACTTAGCAAATTTGATAAGGTCACCCTTAAATGAAATGACCCCACCTAAACGCATTTCATCGGGTGCCCTCACATGCCCTGACATTGTGCGCCCAATTGAACAAAGTCACAAGGGATAAAATAGGAAATGAGCTGCATGAATGTGCACAAGCCACCTCGGCAGTCACAACTTAGCAATGTTGGTATGACCACCCTCAAACCAAACGACTCTACCCAAACACGTTTCAATGGGTTCCCTCACACAGTGTGACAAAGCCTGCCCAACCAAACAACGACATAAGAGATAAAATGGAAAACAAGCCTCCCGAACGAGCATAGGACAACTGGCCGGTCACAACTTAGCAAATTTGATACGACCGTCCTCAAATGTAATAACTCGAATGAAATGTGTTGCATTAGGCACCTTCGTACGACACGACATGACACACCTGACCGAATGAAGGCAAAGGGGGAAAACAACAAACGTGTCGCGCAAATGTGCACAAGGCACCCGTGTAGTAACAACTTAGCAAATTTTATATGGTCGCCCTCAAACGAAATGGCTAGACCCGAATGTGTTTCATCGAGCACCCTAAAATGAAACGACCTGACCTCAACATGTTTCATTGGGCGCCTTCACATGATGTGACACAGCACGCCCTACCAAATGAAGGCAGAAGGGAGAAAAAGGAAAACAGGCCACACGAACGTGCACAAGGCACAGGGGTAGTCAGAACTTACCAAATTTGATATGGGCGACCTTACTTGAACGAGTTTTATCGGGCGCCCTCACACGACATGACTTGACATGCCTAACCGAGCAAAGGCATGAGGGAGAAAATGGCAAATTGACCGCACAAACATGCACAAGGCACCTGGGAGATCACAACTCAACAAATTTGATATGGCTACCTTCAAAAGAAATGACCCAACCTGAACGTGTTTCATCGGGCACCCTTCCACAGCGCGACACGATGAACTGGAGTAAATGAAGGTGCAAGGGATAAAATGAAAAATGGGCCACTCGAACATCTACAAGGCACCCGGGCTATCACAAATTAGAAAATTTGATAGGGCCACCCTCTAATGAAACGACCCGACCTGAACACGTTTCATCAGGAGCCCTCACACAGCGTGACACAGCTTGCCCGACTGAATGAAGGAACAAGGGAGAAAACAGAAAACGGGTCACACGAACGTCCACAAGGAACTCAGGAAATCGCAACTTAGAAAATTTGGTACGATGCCCTCAAATGAAATGACCTGACCCGAACGCATTTAATCCGGCGCCCTCACACAACACAACATGACGCACCTGAACAAACGAAGGCACAAGGGAGAAAATGGAAAATAGGCCACACAAACATGTACAAGGCACCCTAGCAGTCAAAAATTAGAAAATTTGATACGACCTCCCTCAAACATAAAGACCCGACTTGGATGCATTCCTTCGAGCGACCTCACACAACGCGACATGGCATGCCCGACCGAAGAGGCACAAGGGAGAAAATAAAAAATAGGCCACACAAATGTGCATAAGGCACCCGGGTGGCCATACTTAGCAAATTTGATACGGTCACCCTCAAATGAAACAACCCAACCTGAACGCGTTTCATCGGGCACCCTCAGATGACGCACCTGACCGAATGAAGGCATAAGGGAGAAAATGACAAAGGGGCGACATGATTGTGCACAAGGCACCCGAGCAGTCTCAACATAGCGAAATTGATATGACTGCCCTCAAACAAAATGACCAGAAATGAACATTTTTCGTTGGGTGGCCTCACATGGTGCGACATGATGTGCCTGTCTGAATGAAGGCACAAGGGAGAAAACAAAAAATGGGCTGCACAAACACTCACAAGGAACTTAGGTGGTCACAACTTAGAAAATTTGTTACGACCACCCTAAAATGAAATGACCTGACCCCAACGCATTTCATCGGGTGCCTTCACATGATGCGATAGGGGTGCTCGACCAAACGAAGGCACAAGGGAGAAAATGGGAAAAGGGTCGCACGAACATGCATAAGGCACCCGTGTGGCACAAATAAGAAAATTTGATACAGGCACCCTAAAATGAAGTGACCCAACCCAAACACGTTTCATCGGGCGCCCTCACATGGCGTGACATGACACGCCCAATCGAACGAAGGCATAATTAAGAAAATGGCAAACGTGCCACACAAATTTCCACAAGGCACCCTAGTGGTCACAACTTAGAAAATTTGATACAGCCTCCCTCAAACAAAAGGACCCAACACTAGTACATTTCAATGGGTGCCCTTGCACAATGCGACATGACGCGCTAGACCAAACGAAGGCACAAGGGATAAAACAGAAAACGAGCCGCACGAATGTGCACGAGGCACCTAGGTAGTCACATCTTAGGAAATTTGATACATCTGCCCTCGAACGAAATGAATTGACTCGAACGGGTTTCATCGGGCACCCTCGCATGGTGGGACATGACCTGCTCAGCCGAACGAAGGCATAAGGGAGAAAATGGAAAAAAGGCTGCACAAATGTGCATAAGGCACTCAGGAAGTCACAAATTAGCAAATTTGATATGACCACCCTAAAATGAAATAACCTGACTTGAACGCATTTCATCGGGCACCCTCACATGGCGCGACACAACGCGCCCGACCAAACGAAGGAAAAAGGGATGAAATGGAAAACGGGCTGCATGAACGTGCACAAGGCACCCGGCCGATCACAATGTTAGTCATCAGTAATTTTTGATGATATCAAAAGATGAGTAAATTGTGATCCTAGAATTCTAGAAACAAGATTTGAGAAATATTGTGAGTTCTAGAAATCTCACTGCCTTCATTATCCTAAGTCAAAATGCTTCACTAATTTTCTCCTCTCTCTACCTCCTAAAGTTTACCCCACTGCTGCAAAAAGGGATTTTTCTCATTTGGTATGTTTTCCACATTTCATCACCTTACCCTCACTCTCATTCATGACCATATCCTTTTGAAAAACCCATTTTCTCCTTTCCTCAAAAAACCCTCATATACACCCCTTCGTTCATCATTTTTCCCTTTGACATATTGAACAATGTAAAAAGCTTCATTTTTACATTGTTTAAAGCTGAGGTCTAAACTATTGAGTCCTTTTAATTTTATTAAAAACCCCTTTTTATGTGTAAAAACCAATTTTTTGAAATAATAGGCCTTAAGCCCTTTTTTCTCTTAAGCCCCGGCTCCTCACACCCATAAAACCCTGACCTTCCACTTATCCCTAGCCCCTTCCCCCGTATAAAATATACTTCCACCCTTTTATTTTATTTTTATATAACACCCCAAACCTTTAAATACATTAAATTGGACTTTTTTTCCTTTGAAAAACCCCGCGCCCATGATCGAGCCATCCCCACCATTGATCGAATATCCTTACCCTGATCTAATGGCTATCGCTCCCTGCCTTGTTAATATAAATTCCCCCTTCCAATCTTAGAAAAGGCTACTTCTGCCCTTTATTTATTGAAACCTCGTGCCCTGCCTTCCACTATACCCTGAGTCCATTCATATCATGCCACCTGTCCCCGGGCTCCACTCTTGAACCCTTCTCACCACTCCCTTGAGCCTTTCCACACCATTGATCTCCAAACCCAAGATCTAAAAGCCCAAGATACATATCGCAACTAAATTTGCGAAGGGTTTAAAGTTTTATAACCCACGCGAAATAGGTGGTTTTATTCAACCACTTGTCGCTCCCTAAACTCTATCACGTCCATTTCACCTAAAACCACTTACCACCCATTCCCCATGCGATAAACCACTTATGATTTTAAAAACCACTTTTCCCCTCTGCGCAAAAATTCAAATTCCTCCTGCCTCCGTTTGAATCTCTCCTTGTTTTTCCTTTGGAGCCTTTCCCTCTTCACCCTCTCCTCCTCTACAAACGTCCTTCGGTAGTCCAAAACCATGAAAACGCAACAAAACCCTCCCGTAGGTTTTGAAAAATTAATATTTTGTGTTTTGTGCAGGTTTTAATGGCCAAAACGTTCACCATGCCCTCCCACAGTCCAAAAAAGGATTGGATTATAATGTTGCGTGACGATCCAGTGGTTTTATTCCAAGATAAAAAGACCAGAGGCCCTGCATCAAGATCAAACATTGATGAAACATGATCATCGGTGGATTAAATGAAACCTCTAGCCATGAAGACAACCTCCCCTACACACAGAAAAAACAAACATTCAAAGAAAAAGTGAAAGAAAGAAAGTAGCAATATTAGAGGACTAATCCTAATCAAAGGATAAAAACAGAGGATTAGCCCAAAAATTAGAAGTCAAGGAAAGAAATAAGACATTGGAAAGACAAAAATAATAAAGGAAAAGGATCAAAAGAAATAAAATAAATAATTAAATAAACAGGACAAAGATTAAACAGATTGAAGAAAATATGATAAAAAGAAGATAGTCAAAATCATAAAGACAGAGTTTAAGTCCTAATAAACAAATATTAAAGATAAAACAAAGGGCAGATTAACCCAAGACAAATTTGAATGACTGAGCCTGTGGCAGTTACTCTTCTCAAAAGATATTTTTTCCACCTAGTTCTTTGTTTCCTTCAATAATAAATAAGAAGTTATTAGACTGAGTCAGAGATATTTATATCTGCCAGACAATTATTGTAACAGTTATGAATAGGCCTTAAAGTCAAACATTTAACCTATTTTTCCTTAAGAGTTAAAATAGAAGTTATTATTCAGAGAAATATCTGTAGATATTCCTGCCTTGAGCCTTGCATGGTCTTCAAGGTTAGGAATTAATTAACTCTGTAGTAAATGACACTCAAACCCTAGATTAGCTTCACCTCCTCATTTTCAGCATAAATACTGCATTTCAACTCATTATGTTGTTGGCATTTGATGACTCTTTGAAGTAATACATAGTCTTTTGGAAGTTGAAAAGAAATTGATGTCTTGGAACTTGTCGATGCCCTGATTTGTTTGTTGATGGAGGAGGCTAGATAACTGGATCCTTGAGCTTGGTTGTTGGTGAATTTCTTCTAATTTTTTATTGTTATTTCTTGTTTCATGATGTTTCCACCTTTCTATGTTGTAGTAGAATAAAATTTTTAGGCTAAGAAATGTCTTCTGAAAGCACCTTAGTTATGTTTATTCTTCACCGCGTTAATGTTTTATTCTGCTAGGAAATTTTAGAAAACTCCTAATTGCTCTCCAGACATGCTAAGCCTAGTTATTTCATAAATATTTCGATACCGTTGGTATCAAGCATGATTTATGGTTATCCCTGCATACTTGTTGCCACTAAAACACTGTTTTTTGAAGTCTCTCTCTAAAGTACCATTCTTTAAAGTCTACCAAAGAGGTTTTGTTTCGATCATACCCTTTGTAATTGCTTAAATAATTGATTTTAGAGATCTTCATAACTATAATCAAGGATTTTTATGAGTTCCCTCTTCTCTTATTGCAGTTATATGTGTGTCTCAAGTGTTTTATGTCCTTGAAGGTGAAATCACTAGAAGTTAAATGAGTTTCTTTCCTTCTATATTTCATTGGAAAAGTTTGTCTTGAATTATTATCTATTGTAGTGTGGATTGTACAATTTATGGTTTTCCCTATCTATTGATTTCCTCTTCATGCTTATGATATTTAAGTCCCTTTGTTGAGAAGTACATATGATAAAGGATTATTGATTTCCCTTTACCCTACTTTTCATTCTTACAATTGATGTCCATCTCATTACCCCTAAAAACTTGAAGATACACTGGCCAAGTTGGATTTTCCCTATGATGATCCCCAATTCATTGATGAACTTATCATGACTTCCATTAGACTCCATTTCCCAATGACTTAGATATTTCATCATTCTACCTATGCTTCTAGATCATTATACCCAACAAAAACAAACAAAAAAACCTCACACTTAATAACTAACCTAAAATCAACCCTACAAAGCACAAAAGTTTATATCCTTTGCAAATTAATATAGAGATCCTTCTTTGAGTCTAGGAAGGCTAGGTCCTAGGGCTCGAAAGACTAGTTCCATGTTTCCTTCTCATTTGGTATACCAATCTGACAAATCATGGGACACCAACATTCTGGCGATCATGGTGGGACATTCTGAGTAAGTTCATGCTTAAATATCCCTTAAAAAAATTAGAAACCCTTGAAAAATAGTATCTGGTGGTTTATTTCCAACTCATCGCCATCACCGACATTCTGGCGATCACGGTGGGACCTTTTGAGTCAGTGACAAGCTAAGTACACTTTAGGACTCTAGAAACCATTATCAAATTATTGAAAACCTAACTGATAGCATAGAGTAGACTTTATTTGTTTCACCATATTAGCTAAATGATGATTCAGGTGCGGGACACTCTTACAAACCTTAGGACTTCATAAAAATTCAGAAAACCCCAAAAACATCCCTAGATTGCTTTTTTGTCAATTATTGGTGGTGGACCATAAACATTTATCCTCAAAAAAACTAAAAATATCCACCTACCTATTCCACTAACCTCTTGTAGGCCTAAAACTTCACTAGCTCTCTTTATACTTCCTTAGGATTGTATCAAACTAGCCCTAAGAAGTTTAGGAGCCTAGTCCCATATTTAAGAATTTTACTTAACACTGTGAGAGGTCAACCTTCTGAAAACAGCCCTAAAAATTTTAGCCTCTCCAAAATTTTGAGTTTGAAATCTGGCTTCACATAGGATCAATACCAGATCTCATCTAGACCATAATCCTCCTACTATAGTTGATGATCCAGAAAATATTTTGTGGCAAACTTCTAGAGCTGGAAATTTAACTACTAATAGGACTATTCAAAGAACAATATCTATCCCTGAAAACCTTACAGTCTTGAAAGATCCTCACTTTGACTTCTACCATTCAAAGAACTTATTTAGAGCCATGTAACACAGTGATATTGATCAATATGACCAATATGACCATGAGACCATAGAGAAGCCTTTCCTTCCACTCCTCCTGATTTTAAGCTTCTCCATTACTCTAACTCCTTCCATAACAAATCTGCTCATAATCAGTTTGCTGTTCCAAGTAATTCCACCATACCCATCCATACATCCATTATTCAAAACACTCCATTTCATCCTACTTTCCCTTCCACAAATTCACCTCTTGTAAATCTCCCATTCACTCCTATCATGGCAACATGGTATGCTCCATTAGTATTACAACAACCTCTGTTTCCTTTACCAAATTATTATAAATCAATAATTCCCCATTTCACTGGAACTGAATCTACTACTACCCAAAAACATGTAGATAAAATGATTAATACCTTTGACCTCATGGAATTGAAGAATATGCCATAAAAATGAGGATTTTTTCCCTAATCTTAGTAGGAAAAGCCAGAAGATGGTTAGAAAACTTGACTGCCAAAACCATATGTGATCTCCTATCCCTCTACCAGACATTCTTGAACAAGTGGGGGAATAAGAAAGACTCTCCCCAACCATCGAAAAACTATAGCAACTTTAAAAAAATCCATAATGATAAAAATAGACTTCATTTTCTACAAACTAAAAGAAATTTTTCAAAACCTAAAATCAATTTAGAAAATAAATCAAGTTTCTCAAATAAAGGAAAAACATAAAAAACACAACTGTTCCCTTTTTCCAATCCAAAAATACTGAAATACCCTCACAAATATTTTTTTTTTGGAAATATGGATCAAGAGAGTCTTATGTTTTTGCCTTACATAGATATCTCATCTTCAAAGAGTCTTGTCCTTTCAGAAGACATTTTTCCCACAAATATTGCTATGGACCCTGAAGAAGTATCTATTGAAACTAACATAGAGGAATATAATGTAGGCCGCCTAGGAAAACCCAAAATGATTAAATTATCTAGAACCTTGACATTACACACAAAACTGAAATACATAAGATTGTGCAAAAGGCTTCAAAATTATTTTTTATATAAAACTAAAGCCTTAAAGCCTTCTAAACCTCACATTATTCAAAATGGGCCACCTTCAAATAAATAACATGAAACCCCTGGGTAAATTCTATCATTAATAAATAAAACCAAAGGATATAGGTGGTGTGTAGACTTTAGGTACCTAGGCAAAGCTTCCATGAATTCCAGATACTGTTTTTCCAAGATAATTCATCCTATGCCAAGGGTAGAAATTTCTAACAAAGTGTCATTTCGTAATACTATTTCAGGTTATCATCAGATGATACCACCTCATATCAATTAGCATAAAGACATTTTCAAAATTCCTTGGGAAAGCTACATGTTTGACCAAATGCCCCCAGGACTAAGGAGTACTAAAGATATCTTCCATGGATTCATGGCCCCTAATTTCAACTTCTTCACTATGATATACATTAGTGATATCACCATCTATTTTGAAGCTGATAAAGAATACATTTTTTATCTAAGGAGGACCTTTGATAGAAACAGATTTGGGAAGCAATACTCAAGGAAATACCAATAAGAGCATGGATGTTTTGAAAAATTTTGGGAAAATATTTGTACCATGTTTTCAAAAGGGTGTAATTATGATGTCTGTCTACAAAAGCTAAATGAAGAAATAATGTTAGGAGATCCTTTTGAGTATAGGATGCTCAAGTACCATTGTTGTAAAAACCCTTAGTATAAAACTTTCATTCATTGTACATAAACATTGCATGAGAAAATCTTGGAAACAAAAATAAAAAAACAATGAAAGAAAAAAAATACGGAAGATTCAAAAGAGGTATAGCCCCATAACCACAAAACAATACTACTAGAAGTGTGCAAATCTAAATGCGACTACTGATTCAAAATTATATCTTATTTAGTTATCTAGCCTAATCCTGCTTGAACATGCTTTAAATTTATGTTGGTAAGTTGGTGAAAACAATGGTTGTCAAGATTATTTCAAACTTGACTTATCAGGAAAAATAGATTAGGGAATAAAGGTACTGGTTCCACATGCTAAAAATAGAACCAAATAGAAAGATAAGGATGCATTTTCAAATGATAAATCACAGCCCTTATCTTTCTATTTTACTTTTATGAAAAATAATGTTTGTGTGTAGCTTGTTCGAATGCCACAACCATGGTAATTCAGATTGCCTAATCCTGATTTCAACCATGCTTTAAATTGCATGTCAATACTTTAAAGAATCAATATTGCCAAACAGCTTAATCTTGGCAATCAAGTAGCCTAGGTAGAGAAAAAGAGAGTTCACTAGTTTAATCTGAACGATTGGAAGCAATAAGGATAGATGTATATAGTTTATTTCTATTTTCAAAATAAAAATTTCAAGATTTTTCCAGTTAAAGTGCACTCAAAGAAGAAAAAATGTTAAGACAAGTAGGTTAGGTAGGTATAAATGTTGTTAAAAGAAATCGTATGTTGCAGATTGTTAAGATTGTCACTTCAAAAGAAATATCATCAAGTGAAAATAAGGGAAAATATGCCCAATGGATAAGTCCCTGGTTTGCAAAACTCAGAGATTTGATAAACTGAAATTTTTGGACACCTCTGAAAAAGAGATGCCCTCCCCAAGTGGAGCCACTGTTAGTTATCAGTAATTTTTGTTGATATCAAAAGATTACTAAGTTATGATCCTAGATTTCTAGAAACAAGATTTAAGAAATATTTTGAGTTCTAGAAATCTCACTGCCTTCATTATCGTAAGTAAAAATGCTTCACTAATCTTCTCCTCTCTCTGCCTCCTAAATTTTACCCTACTGCTACAAAAAGGGATTTTCCTCATTTGTATTGTATGCCTCATTTCATCACCTTAACGTCACTCTCATTCATGACCTTCTTCTTCTGAAAAACCCATTTTCTCCTTTCCTCAAAAAACCCTCATATACACCCCTTCATTCATCTTTTTTTCCTTTGAGATATTGAACAATGTAAAAAGTTCCCTTTTTAAAGCTGAGGTCTAAACTACATGGTCCTTTTAATTTTATTAAAATCCCTATTTTATGTGTAAAACCTGTTTTTTTGACCTAATAGGCCTTAAGACATTTTTTCTCTTAAGCCCCAGCTCCTCACACCCATAAAACCCCGACCTTCTGCTTAACCCTAGCCCCCTCCCCTATATAAAATATACTTCCGCCATTTTATTTATTTTTTATATAACCCTCCAAACCTTATATAAAGGCCCCAAACCTTTGAATATATTAAATTGGGTTCTTTTTCATTTAAAAAACCCCGTGCCCATGATCGAGCCATCCCCACCATTGATCGGAGATCCTTACCCCAATATAACGACCATCACTCTCTGCCTTGTTAATATGAATTACCCCTTCCAACCTTAGAAAAGGCCGCCTCCACCCTTTATTTATTGAAACCCCAGGCCCCACCTTCCACTATACCCTGAATCCATTCATATCACACCACCTATCCTCGGGATCCACTCCTGAAACTCGATTTCCACTCCGCTGAGCCTTTTTGCATCGTTGATCTCCAAACCCGAGATCTAATGGCCCAAGATGCATATCGCAAATAAATTTTCGATGGGTTTAAATTTTTATAACCTGTGCTAAACAGGTGGTTTTCTTCAGCCACATGTCGCTCCCTAAACTCTATCATTTCCATTTCACCCAAAACCACTTACCACCCATTCCCCATGTCATAAACCACTTATGGTTTTCAAAACCACTTTTCCCCTTCATGCCAAAATTAAAATTCCTCCTGCCTCCATTTGAATCCCTCCTAGTTCTGCCTTCGTAACCTTTCCCTTTTCACCCTCTCCTCCTCTGCAAACATCCTCCAATAGTCCAAAACCCTGAAAACGAAAGGAAACCCTCCCGCAAGTTTTCAAAGACTAATAGTGTTGAGAATGCAGCAAGATGATGGAGCTTGGTGAAATGAAGTCGCCTTCACCAAGTGGGCCCACAGGCGAATTCTGGCGCAAAGTCTATTTTTAGACATATGGAGCATGGTTCGGGGATTCCAGTTTGAGATTCTTGGAGCATTGGTCATGTTGGTAAAAATATATGAGACTCTATTTTTTAGGTCGAAGAGGTCGAAGGCTATTTTTAGACTGCCTCTCCTTAAAACAGGGAAGTCAAATATTATTTACCCTTAATAATATTTAGACTATAAACAGCAGTTTACTCTCTTGGAGAACTTCAGTTCGAGCTACAGAAGTGGCTCATGCATCTGACAGAGGAATCACGTGGTTCCCAAGGGTTTGATGGCATCATGCATGGTTGACTTCAGTTGGACTTCAGTGGCAGAAGTTTGGAGTTAATGAGACAGATAGTGGAGTTGTGTTTTGTTTATTTTAGTTGAACTAGTTGAGATTAGTTTAACTAGATAATCAATTAGTTATGAGTGGAGTGAATTAAATATTATTTAATTCATTAATTAGTAACTCATTATTCAACTCAAGAACACATCAATTCACTACAGTGCATGATCAGTTCAGTGGAGACCAGTGAAAGAGGTAGATGAAAGGGTGGAGTTAGCTATCAGTTGTGACTATACTGTTGCTATTTGCAACACACGGATAGGTGGAGTAAGCCCATGAGGATTGCGCAGTTCAGGCTGGTGGTTTATCTATATAAAGAGGCCATCCCATAGCATTGAAACACGCAATAGAGGCAAGGCAATTGGCGGTGAGTTTTGAACCAGTAACCTGTTCAAAACTGAGCTAGATTGTGAGTAACTGTATGAGAAAGTACCGAGTACTTGTGAGGAGTATTGTACTGAGTTTGTTACTTGATTTCTCCATTATAATATACACAATAGCTGCGGGGTTTTCAGCTATAAGCTTTCCCCATACATGCTGTGTTAATGTGTATGATGATTTGATGTGTTATCGCTTGATTTTATTTCCGCATGTGTGATGATCTGAGTTGATCTGAGTGGAAGAGATTATGTGTTGTGTATGAAGTTCAAATAGTATGTGACCAGGATAGTCTCGGTGGATAATTAATCATTATTTAGCAAATTTCTACAAATAGTTTGTGTTTTGTGCTAGTTTTAATGGCGAAAAAGTTACCATGCCCTCCCACAGTCCAAAAAAGGATTGGATTATAATGCTGGGCGACGATCCAGTGGTTTTATTCCAAGAAAAAAGGATTAGAGGCCCTGCATCAAGATCAATCACCGACGAAACATGATCATTGGTGGATCGAATGAAACCTCTAGTTATGAATACAACCTCCCTTGCACACAGAAAAAACAAACAGTCAGAGGAAAAGTGAAAGAAAGAAAGCAACAAGATTAGAGGAATAATCCTAATCAAAGGATAAAAATAGAGGATTAGCCCGAAAAGCATAAGTGAAGGAAAGAAAGAAGACATTGGAAACACAAAAATATTAAATGAAAATGATCAAAATAAATAAAATAAATGATTCAATAAATAAGATAGAGATCAAACATATTGAATAAAATATGATGAAAATAAGACAGTCAAAAGCATAAAGACAGATTTTAAGCCCTAATAAACAAAGATTAAAGATAAAACAAAGGGCAGATTAACCCAAGACAAATTCGAATGACTCGGTCTGTGGCAGTTACTCTTCTCAAAAGATATTTTTGACACCTGGTGATTTGTTTCCTTCAATAAATCACTAAGAAGTTATTAGAATCAGTCACAGATATTTATATCTTCCAGACAGTTATTGTAATAGTTATGAAAAGGCCTTAAAGTCAAACATTTCACCTATTTTTCCTTAGGAGTTAAAAGAGAAGTTATTATTCAGAGAAATATCTACAGATATTCCTGCCTTGAGTTGGTGAAGTGCTTCTAATATGTTATTGTTATTTCCTATTTCATGATGTTTCCACCTTTATATGTTGCAGTAGAATAAAATTTTTAGGCTAAGAAATGTCTTCTGAAAGCACCTTAGTTCTATTTATTCTTCATTCCCTTGATGTTTTGTTCTACTAGGACATTTTAGAGAATTCTTAATTTCTCTCTAGACCCCCTAAGCCTTTTTATTTCATAAATAGTTGAACACAGTTGGGATCAAGCATCATTTATGGTTATCCCTGCGTACTTGCTACCACTAAAACACTGTTTTTTGAAGTCTCTCTCTAAAGTACCATTCTTTAAAGTCTGCAAAAGAGGTTTTATTTCAATCATACCCTTTGTACTTGCTTAACTAATTGTTTTAGAGATCTTCATAACTATAATCAAGGATGTTTAGGAGATCCCTCTTCTCTGATTATAGTTACATGTTTTTCTTAAGTGTTTTTTTTCCTTGAAGGTGAAATCACTAGAATTTAAATTCGTTTCTTGTCTTCTATATTTCATTTGAAAATTTTGTCTTGAATTATTATCTGTTGTAGTGTGGATTGTATAATTTATGGTTTTCCCTTTATATTGATTACCTCTTCATTCTTATGATATTTAAGTCCCTTTGTTGAGAAGTACATATGATAAAGGATTTTTTATTTCCCTTTACCCTACTTTTCATTCTTACAATTGATGTCCATCTCATTACCCCTAAAAAATTGAAGATCCACTAGCCAAGTTAGATTTTCCCTATGATGCTCCTCGATCCATTGATGAACTTATAATGTCTTCCATTAGACTCTATTTCCCAATGACTTAGAGATTTCCTTATTCTACCTATTCTTCTAGATCATTATACCCAACCAAAACAAACAACAAAACCTCACACATAATAACTAGCCTAAAATCAACCCTACAAATCACACAATTTTATATCCTTTGCAAACAAATAGAGAGATCCCTATCTGAGTCCAAGAACGCTAGGTCCTAGGGCTCCAAATACTAGTTCCATGTTTCCTTGTCATTTGGTATACCAGTCTGCCAAATCACGGGACACCAACACACAATTAGCAAATTTGATACGACCTCCCTCAAATGAAACGACCCGACTCGAATGCATTTCATCGGGTTCCCTCACACGATGCGCCTCACTAATCAGGAGATCATGTCCAAGTTAAAAAAAATGTTGAAAAATGAAAATGCTAGGAATTGGTTGCAATATTAATGACTAGATAGGCCCCGTCACTGCGATTCTGGTGCCATGAATCGGTCTCAAATCTGATGTCCTATGTGAAAGTTACTAAAGTTTTAAAATGCCTAATGACCTTCAAAACAAGACTTTTTGACCAAGAAAAATTGTCATTTTTCAAATTTTAAGATGGAAAAAAAAATATATAATTTTTTTATGGACCTATTATAGGGTGCCACGTGTCCTGCCCAGAGGCTACCATGTGGCCCCAAGCCAATGGTTCAAAAGTCATATTAAAAATGTTGAAGGCAAGAGGTTTCAACTCTTGACCAGACCCCTAGGGCGGAGGTAAACTTGACCAACACGGTAGCAGGCAGTTGAATGAGTCGGGTCAATGTTGAATGCATTCGGGAAGTTTAAATTTTAATGGCAGAGAAAGGTTGGGGGGCCAGCCCCGTCGCGATGTGACCACAGGCGTATAACCATGGGCATAAATGTTTGAACTAGTGGAAAATGTAAGGTTATCCCCACATGGCTAGCCCCCTTGGCATGCAACCATACTCCACGTAACAAGGCCCTTAAGCTCCAGTGGGTTATTTAGTCATTACACTCGACGGTTAATGCGGAATGTGACCAACACATTATCCGCCCATTTAATGCCACATTTTTTGTTATAGGTTATTCTGTCAGCGGTTTGACTTCACATGTGACTATAACCTCCAACATTTGACATAACTGCTAGTGGTTCCACCCTATTTTGGGCACGTTACACCAAATTTGTGGTTATGCCAAAGTTAGCACTCCTAACTAGAGTTAACCCACATTTAGTGGTGTTTTCAAGTGACATTGGGCAGAAATTTGTTTTCGTCATAACTTTCTCAATATTGAACCAATTTGGACGAAATTTTAGTCAATTTTGGATTTCTTTAGCATTCTGGAGTGTTTGGGATAGGTTTTAGAGTTAAAATAGGCGTTCTTCAACCATTTTGGCTTCAAGAAAGAGGAAAGTGCCACCAGGGCCATCAGGAAGATGGAGCTGCATTAGGTTGTACGTCACTGTTTGAGGTGAGAAAAAGTCATTTTTAGCTTATTTATATCTTTTGAAGTCAAATTCAGAGCTTCTTTTTCTTTTTTAGGCATATATTACACTGTATAACCATTTTTAGCAACTTAATAGGGCAAGGACATGCGCATTGGGAGCCTTGGACCTGACATATGTAGCCTAGGAGGGGTGAACTGTCACGTTATTTTGATGTGTTATGCTATGGTGAATTTCTCTTGCTGTGTCTTTATGATATAATATGTTAAATAGTAAACTTAATTAACATTTCCTCACACATAAAGTTAGAAACAATTACCAAAAACACTTTCTTTAACCTACAAGATATGGAGAATACTTTGCACACTTAATTATATGGAAATGGATACTTTGCATAGCATTACAAATAGTTCCACTTTCAGATCAGATGGTATCAGAGCTCAGGATTTGAGCCTTAGGAGCTATATTTTTACTCTTCATTTGTTCTTTTGCAAAGATATAGTTGATTGTTTGCAAGTTTTGATGCTTACTAGGCTTAAAATCAAGATAGGTGAAGGACACTTGGTTAGTGCACAAAGTAATCCAAAACCAAGAAGGGCCAGAGAGCCACCTCCAAGATCCATTGAAGAAGCCTCAAGCATGTCTTCAAGAGAAGGAGAAGCTCCTGAAGACATTGATCCCAAAGAAGAAGAATGGCTATTCCGAAAGGCTTTCCTAGACATGACAAAGATGGTGAGGATACTCTACCAAGAAAGGAATGATAGGCTTGTTGAAGAAGGGTATAAACACTAGAAAGAAGGAGAGGGTTATTTAGGAGGAAATAAAAAAGATGACAAGTCAAAGAAAGGACATGGAGGTAATGGTGATCCACCATCCCCATCTTCATCCTCTTCCTCTACATCGTCATCCTCTACCTTAGTGAATCAATCTCACAAGTCTAAAACTATTGGTTAGAGTCCATTTTTAAAGCTTGACATTAATTTTGAGTTGCCTATTTTTAACGGTGAATTCAATGCAGAGAAACTTGACAATTGGATAAGATAGTTGGAAGTTTACTTGAGGATACAAAACCTTCATGATGACAACACCAAGATACAGTTAGCCTCTTTGAGAATGGAAGGAGTAGAATTGGTATGGTGGGAAGCCAAGACCAATGATGAAATTAGAAAACATGGTAAGATCACTTTATCATGGGCTGAATTTATTTCTGCAATTAAGAAACAATTTTATCCATTAGCTCATTTACAAAAGGCTATCATGAATTGTCAAAGTTTTATACAACTTGAGGGACAAAGTGTTCAATATTACACTCAAGAGTTTAGGCGAAGGGCTTTATTATTGGGATTGATTTTCATAGTAAAGATACTATGCTGAAATATATAGGTGGTTTACACAGCTATCTTACACATACTATCCTTATGTTCAATCCTACTATTCTAGATGAGGTTTGCATACAAGCCACACATTTACAGGCTAGAGGTAAACAATATTTTTATGGGAATGAGGGTAGTGAATTTAAAGGAAAAGGGAGAAAAAGAAATGAAAACTATAGGAAGGAAAAAGGAAAGCTATTTTGTAAAAAATTTCCAAAACAAACCATGATGAAGGCCATTGCTGGAAACCTCATCTGAAATTGAAGCCAGAAAAATTTAAAACCAAAGATAAGGCCAAATAAAAGGGCAAAATGGTTGCAATTTCTGAACAAGACTTAGGGTCTCAATCAGGTGATGAAACTAAAATAATAGCCATGGTAATAAAGAACATAAAGAGGAAAGATATTGTAAAGGAAACAAATCCCAGTTCTAGCACTTTAAACTATCACATAGAAGATCCAAATGAAGAGAGGAGGATAGAGCTATTTCATGTGAGGATAATCTCAAAACACACAAAGATAGACACACTGTTTGACAGTGGGTCTCAAGCAAATCTCATCTCTGAAGACTTAGTCAAGAAGATGAAACTTGAAACCATTCCACATACTAAGCCATATCCACTTGGTTGGATTTGCAAGGATGCTAATTTACAAGTTTCAAGGAAGTGCATGTTGTGCTTCGCCATAAGAGCTCATTATGTTGACTTGGTTGAACTAGATGTGGTACCGCTTGAAATTATAGGTGTGGTGTTGGGTAGTCCGTACTTATATGACAGAAAAGTGATCTTCCATCACCATGAGAAAAAGTATCATCTATTCAAGGATGATAAGGAGTTTATTGTGAGAGCACATCGGAAGAATCTAGAATCATCTTTAGTGAATGCATGACAATTGAGAAGGCTTGTCAATGCAAGTCAAAATTTGACTTTGTTGATGATTAAGCATAATCATTTTCATGTTATTACTAATGTAAATGATGATATGTTTCAATCTAAAAGTAGGTCGTCTTTGGAAGAAGATGACAAGATGTTGCAAAAAGTGCCTTTGGTATCGATCGATATAGTGAACAAAGTGTCGGTGCAAGGTGGTGCAAAAATCCAAGAGAGGGTAAAGCATGCAAGAAAAGAGGGCACAAAGTTCAGCATGGTTCATTGCTAGTTTCAGAATGGCGGATTGGTATTGCAAGAAAGCTTGGTCGGGAATCGACACAAGTAAATGGCTCATTCGGAAAAAAATCGCCATAAGGATAGTTGGCAAGGTGAATCTCAATTTTAGTTTCCTTTGAAGGTAGACCATTGTAGGAACAATATTTTTTCTGCAAATTATAGTTGTTGTTCTGCGAAATTTCAGAAATTTGCATGATGACTCAGTGAAGGTTAGCAACAGTCGGTCAGTGGACTCAAGGAAGAATTTATCTTTTTATGAGAAGCTCAATTTGATGAAGTCAGGAAGATTTTAGTGGTTCAAGGTTGGAAGAGTGGAGAATCAGTATCCCCATCTTCAATTTCTGTAATTCAGAGATATTTTGAGGTCCAAAAGCTTCCCATTCGGGAGGGGTGATAAGGAGATCATGTCCAAGTTAAAAAAAATGCTCAAAACTAGAACTGATCAGAATTGGTTGCAATATAAACGACTGGATAGGCCTCTTCGATGCAATTCTGGCACCGTGAGTGAGACTCAAATCTGATGTTGTAAGTGAAATTTACTAAAGTTTGAAAACTCCCAATGACCTTCAAAACATGACTTTTTGACCAAGAAAAAATGTCATTTTTCAAAGTTTTAGATGAAAAAAAAAATTATTTTATAATGTTTTTATGGGCCTATTATAGGGTGCCATGTGGCTTGCTTGAAGGCTACCACTTGGCCCCAAGCCAATGGTTCAAAATTCATATTAAAAATGTTGAGGGCAAGAGGTTCAAACTCTTGACCCGACCCCTCGGGCAGAGGTCGACCCGACCAACACGGCAGCAGGCAGTTGAACGAGTTGGGTTGATGTTGAATGCATTTAGGTTGTTTAAATTTTAATGGAAAAGAAAGGTTGGGGTAATAGCCCCATCGCGACGTGACCACATGCATATAACCATGGGTGTAAACATTTGAACCGGTGGAAAATGTAAGGCTAGCCCCCTCGGCATAAGACCATACTCCATTGTTACACAAAATCTCATCACCCTCCCTGCAATCCCTCATCCCATACATTGGAGGACTATTCCTGTGACCTGTGAATAGTAAAATTTCCTGAAAACACCTTAAAGGCATATTTCTGCATAAGGACAAGAATTCTCCTAAAGAACAATTCCTCTGGAAAACCCTAAAAATCCATGTCTTCGCATTGGCGCGGGTAGCCAGTTCATCCCTCGCGCAAATGGGGAAAAAGCACACTAGTGGGTGTGCCAGCTGGCACTTTGTCCTTGTGTCTCACTCGCACCGAGCCTATTAAGGAATGTTTTTTAAAAATAAATGAAAGAAGTTTTACTCTAAACAACTTAGAATGAATCATCAGGAAGAAGTTGGGTTTTTTGCCTCCCGATCTCCCTGATTAGGAAGTGGTTTTCCACCTCTCATGGAACCTTTTTAAGAGATAAGACTCTATCCCCTGATTATAGGGATCCAAACCTCCCTTCCTCCCTCTATAAAATCCTGCCCTCTCCATTTTCTAGCTAGCTGAACTTGTGGGAAGGAAACTATAGCTAGGCAACTATTGAGAGCAGAGCCGAGTAGAACCCCATAAGAGAGAGAGCTTTGTCCAGATTCCTGATAGGCTTTGTTGAGATGTGCACTACTGCAAGTCCCACCGAATGAAGCTCATAGTGTCAGAGCATTTGGTTGTAATCTCCCTTTTTTCATCTATAATATAAGTGACTCTGATTTTCGTTCCATTCGTGTGTCTACTCTTTCATGTAATGCAACGAATTATATCTTCTCTAACTGATATATAGTTACATGCTTTAAGTATTACATTGTAGGTCGTCATTTCTATGCATGTGTATAGGTGTCTAGACGTGGAAAATGGAAGGATTGTAATCTATCAAGCTAGGGATGAGGATCAGCGCTTCTTCCTCGACAACAACAGCATGGGATTTGAGGTAGGCTACTTATCGCGATCTTTGTCTTTCTTGTAACTAGGAACCATCGTCATTGCATGATTCGATTGTTGCTAGACCCAATCTAAGGCTAGTGGGATTGCCTCTATCTACAGAGGGGATTTACCTCCACAAAAATTTGGTGACTGCACTGGGGAGTTAGTGGGAGTTATTCCTTCCTCCATTACTTTATTTTTGGCTTTCACTTGTTTAGTCTGCTTTTCTGGTTCACCTTCCTTGGTGTTAAACCCTTGTTCAGCCCCCAGAAGACCATATGCAGTCTATGTCAGTTCATTTTTATCATTTTTCTAGGGTAAACTTGATTAGCGTGGTTATCCCCCTGACAGTTGCGCCAAATGGTGCTTTTTTATCGTTAGGCACCCGTGCCAACCCCTGTTTGGCACAGATTATAGCCAAACAGGCGCACGAACCCTACTTGGCATTAGGGTTTGCCTGTTCTTGGACTTTCTGAGCTTGAATTTTGGTCTTGGTTAATTTTCTCTGATTGCTTGAGAGGTTTGAAGTAATTTTTGAATATTTTTAGCCCCTTTCCTCTGGTTGCTTGCCTTCTTCTATCAATTTTACATTCTAGCCCTAGGGCTTCTAGGTGCTTCAGTGTGTTGAGCCTCCCGTGGGAGTATTGGGTCTTTGCTTTCTTGGTCAACTTCGTTTTTGCTTCTTTACATTCATCTTGATGGATTCCATTGAATCATTGCATTAATTGAGTGATTTTCCTCTCTTTCGTTCAGTTTCTCTTTGTGTAGCTCCAAGCCTAGATTACACGGTTTGTTTGAGTCTCTTCCGAGATTCTTCTTCATTTCAAGGGATTTCATCATCGGTTTGAGTCTTGATTGCGTGCGTTTGAATTGAGTGAACTTGTTTTTTTTTAAGCTCTCTCTTTGTCATTTCTCGAATTGATTTTTTCATTAGTTTTTCATTCATTTAGTGCATCTTCTCTAATACAGTGAAAAATACAAAAAAACAAAATCTTTTGCATTTCGATTGGCATAGTGAAAATTGAAAGCTCTTTCACATTACTATTGTTATATAACTCTAGAGAGAAGTTTTCTAGTTTCATTAGCTTGCATTCGAAACAGTAGTGGATGTTTTTGTGTGTTTATTTTGCTCTCATTTGAAAGCTCTCAACTCTCCCATATATAGCTCTTCATTGAACAAAATGATATTTTGTGACATGTAGTTTGCATCTAGAGGTTTTATGAGATCCAACATTCGATAAGGCCTTGAAATCGAAATGTAAATTGAAGATCAACTTTAAAACTTACTGAATTAACCTAAGGCGGCATTGAAACTTAATGGAATATCTAGTAGTCTAAGGTAGAGACGTGTTCTGGCGTCTTTAAGCCTAGTAGCTACCGCTCGCCATCAGGCTACAGACAGTGCTAGTACAGAATTGTGCTCCCCGTATCGTCGAGTATATAAAGGGAGACCCCATTAGGTTGCAAATCCTTTATCTATAGGAAACTGAGTCTGCTGCCTTTTACCTGTGATACACCAGACACAACATTCAGGGAGATTACCTGCACATATGTCAAGTCCTCAGCTGATTTCTCTTTCATTTTTACCAAGGTGTATATGGAAGTTCATGGATATCTGGTACACCCATTTACCTATATTACCAGAGCAGTCATTTTGATCTTTACTAACTCCTTAAACTTGAAAAGATCATCAAGCGCTTGTCCTTTCACGCTTGTTTCCAAAGTTAAAGTGATAAAGTCATATTTTACTTGTTTCTAGACACTTAAAACATGAAACAGTAAAATTTCCAGTTTCAATGTGTTAAAATTAATCACCTACGATCACACGCCCATTTAGAGATTGATTCTTTTGGCTTGTTTTTGTTTGCCTTGGTTTTGCCCATGTATCTTTGTTTTTTATCTCTTCCTCTTTTCTCTACAGTCACAGTGGCGGAACCATCAGTTCCATGTACTAGTGGTCCTTATACAAACGATTCATCAGAGGTCTCTCAGTCCTTTGCTGAGCATCAGCAGCCCGTTGTATTCGAGTTTCCCAACAGGGGACCGGTTATATCTAAACTTCCCTTTGTAGGAGCAGTTGACTTCAATTGGCCCTTGTCCAACGCTTGGTTTTTATTTGGAGTAGGGGATCACCCTTTTTGGCTGTTGTCATACCTCCTAGTCCCTGTCATCTTTTAGAAGATCTTACGGCAGGGTCAGAGATGGTCTCATCCAGTCCTTATCCTAGTGAGGGAATTCCTATTTCTGGTGAATATTACCAGCTTTTTCCCGAAGACATCCCCGAACCTTTTGTTATGTCTTCACCTGGTCCTTCACTCCTAGCTAGATATAGGTCTTTAAGTCAGGTCATGGCCGCTATTGCCTCTATGGGAGTATCAACTCCATCCACGAGGCTGACGATTCCCACGTTAGGGATGTCGCCATCGACACCTCTCACGGCATCTCCTTTTGTCACATCGGCACCTGTTAAACCTACTGTCTACATGGCTGCGTCTAAGCCTGTTGTTACTACTTAGTCGACCAGGACCACGTCAGTTCCTGAAGACATTTATATCGCTTCTTCCATTCCAGAGAAAAATTCTCCTGAGGAGTACCAGATGTCTTTACAGCCACTGATCTCTGAGGTTGGTCAATCCTCTTAGGATCTTAACCATCCTTACTTTTCCCATTATGGAGTGAATGGTGCCCTGATCTACATATTTCCATATCAGTATGATGAGCAGGGAAACCCCCTTTTTTTTCCTACTCCTGAGGCTTACCAGTATATTAATGGTTTTTTATCTACCCAGCCTGGGAAACCTTCTAATCAACAAGGGAAAAACCTTCAGGGACAACCTTTGTTTCAGCAAGGATATGCTTCTGGCCCACAAGGAAAACCCTTCCAGGGACAACCTTCAGCCCAGCTAGGGTATGTGCATGACCTGTAAGGATAACCCTTACAGAGACAACAATTGGTCTAGTAGGGATTTTTTTACGGCCCGCAAGGGCAGTCTTACAATCCTCAAGGTCAACCTCTGCAGCCTCACCCTATGGTCCAACCAAGGCAACCTCAAGGACTGGCAGGGAAACTGGGGTATCAACTTGGACCTCCATAAGGTCCTAGGGGGCAAACCAAACCTTCTCAACCTTTGGTGCAACCTCAGCAACCTCATTTTCCAATTGGTAAAAATGTTGCACAGTCGGGGCCATCTTATGGTCCTGTCACAGGTCAACCTGGTTATCAGGCACCACCTGGCCCACTCCCGCCACCAGGCCAACCTGCTCAACCAGGGAAACCTGCATAGCTAGGTCAACGTGTTCAACCAGGACAACCTACACAGCCTGTTAACCCTGATCAGCATCCGATCTATTCTATGCCACAGCCAAATCCACCTGTGCACCTGACCTATCAGACTCAGCAGGGTCCCACTTACCAGTAGCCCGTTCAACCCCAAGGCAGATATTACCTTCAAGGTAACTCTCAATTGGTTTACAACCCACCCCAATGTTCTAGTTACTACCTTCAACAGCTAGGCTATACTTATACTCCGCAGTCAAATCCATACACTACTCAATCGGGGCCCACATATAATGAAAATTAGTACCCTGGTTATCAACCCTCGTATCCTTTTTTTTCAGCCGACATATCAACCCAATTATCTGGCTTATACCCCCTATGGTCAGAATCCTCTGGGACAGAACCAATGGCGACAATGTTATGCTCAACCAGGCTAGAGTACTAGTACAGGTCCTTATCGGGGACTTGGCATGCCTTTTAACCCTCAATTTCCTTTTCTTGCCACATTGGAATTACCGGATGTGTCCAAATTGACGAATGATCCGATTCTTCATAATCCATATTGGCCTCCAGTTCTGACAAAGGTGCCTGGTGATTGTCCTAAGTTTGAGGGTAACTTTGGAGAAGACCACCAAGCACATGTCATGACATACCATTTGTGGTGTTCTTCGAACTCTTGGATAGATGACTCGATTCGTCTACATATTTTCTAGTGCACTCTCACCGGTGCTGCTGCTAAATGGTACATAGAACTACCCGGTGGTATTTTTCAAGATTTTAATACTCTAGCTATGGCATTCCTGATGCATTTCTAGTTACCGGTTCATTATGAAGTTGGGATGCATCTCCTGACATGTCTGAAATAGGATAAAGCCACTCATATTTCTTATTATATTCACGAATGGAGACGTAGTCATCTTCTTATAAATTTTGACATTCCTAATCATCTTCTAAATCACTGGTTCACTACCTCCTTTGTCAATAAGATTGAACAAGACATTTCTATGGGGGCATGTGTAATGGAGGAACAAGCCATTGCGCATGCCTAGTTCCTCGATTTAGTGTACTCTTAGTCCTGCATGTTATACGACATCTTGACTGATGCCCCGCGACAAGGGACCTCCAAAGCACCAGCTACCCCATCGGTTGACGGTGTTATTGGTTCCGTCTCTCAAAATTCTCGCAAGTTTTCCAATAGAAAGAAAAAATCAAATTCTTCCAATAATTATGCTCCTTCGGCTACTCCAGATTCTGGTAAGACCGCAGAGGTCAATTCCATCCAGGCCAATCCTGCGAACAGTGTTTCAGGGAATTAACACCCTAGAGGTTGGTTGGGATACAACCTCCACAGAGCAGGGGCGTACTACTTAACAGAGACTCACACAATCATGCACGTTCAGAAAAACTAAATAGAGAAGAATGAGAGATTTACCCGTTGGTCCTACGTTTGAAGTAGATCCACGTGGAGTCCAAACTCCCTGCAACCGTCCTTCCTCTTTAACCTGAAATACAAGAAGAAACCAGCACAAAGGACAAGTTGTACGGCATATATCTACTCTATATGTTAGTGAGATTCATATAAAACATTAAATAAATCATAATGAATGCTTGTATAACAAATATTCTCATACATAAAAGCATACACTAACACGTTTATTTCGGGAACAGCATGATACTTCTGTATTATAAATAGTACATACAAAAGTAATCAAGTGGAGAGATCACCTGATCCTTCCAAGGCCTTCGCAGACCATCGTCCGGATCCGTCCAGCCCTTGCCTCGCTAAGACTCCTTCCAAACTGGTGCATACGAGATAACATATAAAGGGTTTCCTATAATGAACTGGGAAAGTGCAGGAGGCACGGGGAATCAGACTTGGATAGGGAATACCAACAGAGTATAATATCAATAATTCTCTCTCTCCCTTAGGCCATACACATGAGGGCTTTTATAGTCCCTCCAAGTAGTTTCAGCAGTTGGAAACAGTTGGCCACGGGCTGGGGTGGTTGAACTACCTGAGTAACCAACAACCCAGCGCGAAATTAGGGATTTTTTATATATTTTTTAATCATTTTAATGGCATACGTGGAAAAGTCTAGCTGGACTCGCGTATACACGCGGAAAAACACGGGCATAGTCGCGTATGGGGGATTTTACACTGTTTTTAAGTGAATTTGTCCAAGTCTGTAGGAATGGGTGCCCAAAAGCCATGAAGCAATCATGAATCATGTTAAGGTGAGAAATGATGCTATAACAGATGCCCCCTAATATATGAGGTCAGAAGGGGTACATGATGGCCGAAATGTATTATGCACATAGAAAGAACTTCGCAAGGACAAGAGAGGATTTCACCAGATTTCAGCCTGCCAAAAACCAATGAAAGAAACCAGGGAGTCAACTCATGCTGAGGAGGGCATACCCATGCTCAGTCAAAAATACATCATATGGAAAGTACTGAAATAGATCCAACATGTATACAAGTATATCTGAACTGTAAGTACACAATGAATCATCTGAGCATGGCCCAGAAATACAAGTCTGAATCAATGTCCAAGTATCACATATAGAAAGCTGATCAAGGATGGTGCAACTGGATGTATGATCAAATAAGTAACTGAATCTCCAAGTACCGGATCATAAGAGGTGGATCAAATGGTACAATCACGCAACTCGGGGACCAACATATAAGATGCTGTTGTGCTGAACTGCAACATATAAGGGTGGATGGCATCACTGGCAGATACTGAAAGGACTGTCAAAAGTGAACCGAAACATGCTGATACAACCCGAGGTCTTCACCGATCACTATGGCACAATTCTACACAATGGGAATAAATGAGCTGAAGTCGACCATGTGAGAAATCGTTGGATTACCGGGCATTGATGTATCCTGTTAACCAACGCGAGACAACCCACCGATAATGATAATGAGTGTCAAGGTGCCCCAGTACAATCTGACAAGTGCAAATGAATGAGTTGAAGTTGAACACTTGAAAGAATCTACCAATCAGGAGGCAATGATGAATCCCCACTGTCGATAGCGAAGAGTCTGCCACTGATGACTGCAAACCCTAAGGTACTGACAAAAAGACTCTAGACCTTATTCCCAGAGCAATGAGTCGGAGTCGATGGGAAAAGATCTGCTGGAAGGAGGGCATTAAGGCATCCCACATCAGTCCAGCGCGAGTGTAACCCGCAGGCCAAGATTTGGAAGGAATCGGACGAAGGAGAGTGATGGAACCAAAACCGAAGTACGTTTCGGACGTGCACAAGATGAAGCTAGCGCACGGAAGAAACCCTCTGAACCAACCAATAATGAAAGCTGACACAGAGGCGAGAAATCCACCGATAGGGTCAAATGGAAATCCAGGTACTGCACGAATCCCGAGTGTGATAATGTGTGCTGACATCGAACACAGGGGAAACCACTCAGTCAAAGACCCATGATGATGATCAAATGCTGAGCACGAGGTCACCTATCAATGATGGAAATAGGCCCAAGGTGCGGCTCTAGGTTTGCTCTCCGAGCAATGTGTCGTAGTCGATAAGAGACAAACCCGCCGGCAAGAAGTCAATGAGGACCTTCTCAAACCAGCACGAGCAGAAGATCAAAACATCTGATGTGATAGAACATGATACTGACAAGACCAGGAAGGCTGACTGAATAATGAGTCAAGAGACACCGCAGAATGGCCGACTCAGGCTAGACTTCCCTTGAACAAAAGCACGACTCTGTGATGACCATGGCAGTAAAAAGTGACACTGTATAAGTCTGTCTTGCAGGAGGCAAAACAAACTCTCCATATTATTGGAAGAGATAACCAACCGGGGGAGAACTGACAAGTGAAACATGGTAAAGGCTGAACCTAGGTCAAACTAGAACCATCCCAAATGAAGGAAATATATATAAGTATATGTGCT
Source organism: Pinus albicaulis (assembly GCA_034641835.2). Classification (NCBI taxonomy): domain Eukaryota; kingdom Viridiplantae; phylum Streptophyta; class Pinopsida; order Pinales; family Pinaceae; genus Pinus; species Pinus albicaulis. The sequence goes on from CM076570.1 coordinate 47,662,588, forward strand.
TTGTTCAAGGGCGACAAACTGACTCTGTACTGCCATCAAAATAACGAAGATACATCCCGTTCCCACTCTTTTTGTTATATTTGATTTTTTTGTCTTTTTCATATAATAAGCCTGAAAAAGAATAAAATAATGCTATGGTACAATGGATAGAACGAGTATCAAGAAAGCAGATGCACTAGTTCCTGGGATTGGAAAAATCCTATGCTCAATGCAAGGTGGCGAAAACTGGTCAGTGATACTCAGAGGAACATTCCATCCATGGGTACAAAGGTGTCAAGTCGTGATAGCTAAGTGCATGCAATGGTTAACTTGTACGGAAAGTCAAGGTCAAAAGTTGGCTTAAACATCGAGTCCAAATGAAGCCGGCTAAAGGCCAGGATAAACAAGTAGCCAATATGCAATGCAGTAATACAACTTAACGACACTAGGGAGCCTCTAGGGTATAAGCCAGAAAAATGATAAGTGATGAAGGGGAAGAATGAAGCTTCAACACAGAAGACATGGTGGGACTAAAGAGGACTCCTGAGCCTACATAAAAAGCAGCATGGGAAACAAGTGATAGCGAGGAACTAACTAGGAAGCCCATGTAAAGGAAGGCTCTACCATCAAGTCATGATTAAAAATCGGTGAGTGAAATGGGTGTAATACTCATGACCTGATGGGATCGACCCTAAGGCAAGTGATTAGTATGGAGGCTAGTATGCATGATGCAAAGGAAAGTGATTCCCTAACCTATATGCCAGTGAAGATCATATACCTGCCGTGAAGAGTCGGAAATCATGGATCAAAAACCGGAAAAAGTCTCAAAATCGTCAAAATGTACCTGAAAACATACCAAACTGGGCACTTCCAAGCAATCGAGTTATACAGCATAAGACAGATCGAAAAAATAAGCATAAGGAATTTTTTGCGAAAATTTTCAATTTTTAGCCATAAATACACAAATTACCTCTCATTTGGTTCATTATTGCATAGCTGATTTGGAAAAAGAGCTATGGAGCTAAAAACTTGTTTCGTCAAATCAGGAACAACCGACCGTCGGAATTCAGCGAAACTTCAGGTAGGCTCCTTAATCATCCTGTTGATTCATTTTGTCCATTTGAAAATTAAAATTAAGTGATATTTTTCCTTGAAACCCTTATTAAAAATTGCGTATCTGCGCATACGCGGGTTTAATGAATGAAACCTGCGTATACACGCGACTGTGTACAGGGAAAACCGCGTATGCGCAGGGCCGTAACAAAAAAAGTGTTTCTAATGCAAATTTTATTAAAATTTCTCAGGATGACCATCTCATGGAGGGAACGTGAGCATAGCGCAGTATACCAAGAGGTCATGCAGGACCGCGCAGCGCAAAACATCCTCCGAAATTGCGGATTGTTGAAATTCTTTAAGATGCCCAATATGAAAAGTAATGTGCGATTGCTTGAAATGCTCGTAAATTACTGGGAACCAGATCAGGATTGCTTCATAATTGATCAGATGCCACTACGCATAGAAGTGGAGGATATATATTTCATCACTGGACTCTCCAGGAGGGGAGAACCAGTAGACCTGCACGGGAAACCCCTGGGAGGGTTAACCGTGGAAGATTATGTCCACGTATATTGCGTAGATAATTCCAAAAAGGTTGGATCGCAGATTGCAATTAGAGATATCAGGGATTTTCACATGAAGATCCTCCTTTTCACCATCAGCAGAGTGGCAGGATCTGCCTCACTACATCAGGCGTCCAGGACGCAAATGAGTATAGCTGTAGAGTGTTTGACTCATGTTTACGATTGGTGCACAGGCCCTGCTACTGAATATGAAACAACAGCTGACTTCTATTCGCCAGACCAAAGCTAAACACTTTGGCTATGGTACCATTTTGACAACATTCTTCTTCGAGAGAGTTCCAGCTTTGAGACCCAGAGTCATCTCGACTATCAGCAGCCCGCGGGACCCAAGAATTGCCCGTTGGGCAGACATGATGAAGAGACTGGGGGGCAGCGAGGTACCCCGAACCACATGGGATGATGAGTTCTTCCTGTGGTGGGGAGAACAGATCATCGTAGTGGACGACTATCCCTATGCTGGGATGGATTTCCGAGGAGATCCAGATCTAGTACTTCCACCCGGTGCAGCATGGGGAGCAGTCGGTAAGTTTTGCAAAAAAAATTTAACTTATATGATTTTTTGGATTTTTTCAAATATGTATGAAAAATGAAAAACAAAGATGTTTTTGATTGGATTCATAATGACTGACAATTAAAAAATGATCATGTTTCAGATGTTGGACCAGTTCGTCTTGAGGGCCTACCGCGCCACAAGTGCCGCAGAGGTGAGGCGGAGACAGTGGATTCCGACAGGACTCTCCAGGCCGTACAGAGAAACTTGGAGGGTCTGACCCGCCAAATCCCTATGGCTGCCATGGAGGAATTGCCGGAAGCCGTCCAGAGACGGGTTGTAGGAGTACCCCGGGACTGGGTTAGACTATTCCGCCGTGTGGCCACTGCAGTTATGTTCTATAGGAACACGACTTCTGGGCAGGGTCCTCAGGAGTAGAAAGATTTTATATGTTAGATGACTGTATATTCATTTTTTGAGACTGAACATGATGGGGCATAAGCCCAAGTTTTGTATGAGATTATGGATCCAAATTTTGTAAAGTTTTTTGACACTCCGATGATATATACAGCGATATTTGATGTGATGTGATAAATGTATCAAATGTATGATGTTTTTGATGATTAGAATTTATTGTATTGAATGATTAATATGCCAATATAAAGCTTGATTAGCTAATGAGTCAGCAAACCAATTGTCAGCTCGAGGAATATGAATGAATGTTAAAAATTGAAATGACCTTTGTAACAAACGTACCCTCAAGAACAATCGTAATAAAAATGGATCTCGTACTCGATAAGTGTTGTTCAACTGCGACACCACCAGCTGGGAGTCCAAGAAAACTACCAACGAATCAACACCCAAAGATATTGCCTCCGAGAGTAGATGAATGACTGCAGTATATTCTGCTACATTATTGGAAGCAGGACCAATGCAGACTCCTCTTGATACCAACAGCTGACCGGAAGGATAATGAAGCACCCAAGCCGCGGAAGCTAAGTTCCGGGTGTGTCTACTAGCACCATCGGCGAAACCAAAATGACTCATGACATCCAACACAACCTACCAAAGCAGATCAAAAAACATCATCACCTCATCAAAAATCGAAAATCAAACAGATATGTACAAAGCAAAAAACTACTATATACAAAGCAAAATGCCAGGCCAAATCCTAGGCATAATACTTCTTCAAATAGAGCCCATTTCGGGGCTCCGGCAACTCGTTCACTTCGAAGTCAACCAAGGTATACGCTCCTTTCTTAAGGACTTTCTTAACGATATAGGGGCCATACCACATCGATTTAAACTTTCCTGCCCCCAAGGCATCTTTTTCTTGGGCATAGATCAAAACAAGGTCACCTTCGGAAAAGACCCTAGGCTTAACCGCCTTATCGTACTGAACTTTAACTCTGTTTTTATGCGCTTCATTCAACGTGGCGGCATCTCGACGCTGCTCATCAAGATGTTCCAGATGAAGAAGCCGCTCTGCTAGACTAGAAGTGTCAGGAAGAAGCTCAACAGCTAATTTGAGGGGAAGGAATCTCGCATTCAATGGGAAATACGGATTCCACCTCGTGGACTAACTGAAACGGAGTAAAGCCAGTAGCAGTTTTAACTGACGTCCTGTACGCCCAAAGTGCAGGATATAGCATAATGTGCTAGTTGGATCTATGTTTATCAATGGTCCGTTGAAGAATTGTCTTCAAGGATTTATTCACGGCTTCCACTTGCCCATTGGCTTGAGGATAATATGGAGATGAATGCTCCTGCCGGAAACCCAATTTAAGAGCCAACTCAGCCATCATACTATTCCAAAAGTGACTGCCATGGTCAGTGACAATCTCTCTAGGTATACCAAAACGAGCGATAACTTGGTTGAAGAAGAAAAGAGCTGCAGTCTCACCATCGTTCCCAAAAGTAGGCATAGCCTCGAACCACTTCGTAAAGTAGTCTACTGCTACGATAATGTACTTGTGACCTTTTTCCGAAGGCGGGTTACAATTAGTATAATCCATACCCCACTTTGTAAAGGGTCTGACAGTAACGACTGGAAAAAGCAGAGCTGGATGAGCGCGCATTTTTCGAGTATACACCTGACAAGGATGACACTTCTTGACCGATTCAATGAAATCTTTGAAAATCGAGGGCCAGAAGTATCCAGCACGCAAAATCTTTTGGGCTGTAGCAAGCCCTGATAAATGACCCCCACAAGCTCCACTGTGAGAATCATTGAGCATAGCCTCGGCTTCTTCGAAAGTTAAGCAGCGTCTTAGGATTGAATCAACCCCTCGACGGTACAAAGCATCACCAATAATCAGATAATTCTTGGCTAAGTGACGCAGCTTACGGTGCTCATCTTTCGAAAAAGAAGAGGGAAACTTCGCAGTCTGGAGATACACAATGATATCCCCATACCAAGGATCTTGTGGAGAGATTAAAAACAAGTGTTCGTCGGGAAAGGACTCATCATAGATCATCTCCTCACCACAAGGCAACTCAGAGATCAATTCCGCAAAGACTAATGACTTCTTGGATTTGGCAGACATGAAATCTAGATCAAATTCCTGTAATATCACAATCCATCTATTATATTTGCCCCCAATCACTCGCCTGCTGAGGACAAACTGAAATGGATTGGCAGCTGCCAAGACATAAGTTTTGCGAAGAATAATGTAATGTCGGAGTCGCTGCACAGCATGAACTGCTGCTAAGGCTAACTTTTCTATTGGGGTGTATCGCAGTTCAGGTCCTACCATTCCTCGACTAAGGTAGTAAATAACATGCTCAACAAGAGCATCATCCTCCTGAACCAGAACCATACCGATGGTAGATTCTGCTGTAGCTAGATACAAAAGAAAATATCTGCTATAATCGGGTGGACTCAGCAAAGGAGCAGAGGTCAACACCTTTTTCAAGGCGTCGAATGAGCGTTGAGCGTAGTCGTCCCAAATAAAAGGAACTCCTTTCTTCAACGGTCTCATATATCCCTTTGTAATCTCAGCATAGTTGACGATAAACCTCCGAAGAAAATTAGACTTCCCTTGGAGACTTTGAAGCTGACGGATTGAAGACAGGAGAACAGCAGAAGTATTCTCTGACAGCAGAGGATCTCTATATCCCTTCCCTAGACCGATAAATCAACAGTGACGGATATTCACATGACGCACTTGTTGATTCAAACGAATTTTATAAAAACGACATCTCTCAAATATTTGCCGGAGGTGTCCTGGATGATCCATCCTCTTTCGAGAATGAGCAGCTAGATCATCAAAGTATGCCTCGATGATTTTCTTGATGTCGTGGAAGGCGTAAGACATGGCCCGCTGAAAAGTAGCTCCAGCATTTTTAAGACCAAAAGGCATTTTCTTATATGAAAACGTACCCCAGGGACAAATAAATGCGGTCTTATGTTGATCTTCTGGACGGATAGTAATTTGATTATAACCAGAGAAACCGTCCATGAAGGAGAAAATCTCGTTACCGGCACACTCGTCAATAATCTGATCAATGAAAGGTGTGGGGTAATTATCCTTAGGACACGCCTTATTCAGGTCTCTGAAATCGATGCATACTCGAATCTTTCCTTGCTTTTTATCAACCGGAACGGGTTTTAAACCCATTCAGTCAGAGGAACTGGGAAAATGAATCCCGCCTTAAGCAGCTTTTCAACTTCAGCTTTGATAGCTGCTGCCTTCCTAGGATTAACCAGACGAAGTTTTTGCCTGACCGGCTTAGCGTTTTCATACGTCTTGATCTCATGCTGGACGATAGATGGGTCTATGCCAGGCATTTCCTCGTAAGACCAAGCAAAAAAATCCCTATACTCTTTGAAGAGCTCGGTATAGATTTGAACCTCTTCATGGGAACATTCAGCTCCAATGAAAACGTTCTCGACAATATTGGGATTCCTGGAGATGTTCACCGGGATAGTAGGAGAGATCACAGCCATGTTCCCTTCAGCATAAACCTGTGCTGGTGCTAAGGGGCTCAAGACTGGGTGAACAGGTCCAGGAGACTGAGGACTTGAAAAACTTGTTTTGACTTCGCTCAAGTCAGGTAGGAAGTAAGACCGATGATGCAAATCATCCCACGGTCTATGTATACTTGTCATCGCTTCCAGGATGGCCTCTTCAGATGGAAGAGTGGTATCCAGACAATCTTGGGCAGAAGAAGAAGTAAGCGTCCAAGCCGGAGCCACATCACCATCCAACTCTTCCGGTGAAAGAGGAGCTGGATCAGATTCTGCACTGTCAACAATAGACTGATATGCAATCTCAGCTGCAGAAATTGGGAAGTAAACAGACAGCACTTGCCCTTCCTCGATGTGGTACATTTGGGAAGGTAAGGTCAAGGAGTCTAAAATAATGAGTTCGAAAGAACTCTCTTCGAAGGGGAGCCTTGGAGGATGAAATAGCATTAATAGACACCTTAGGAGGAGGAAGATCAAAAGAACCCATCAGGGAAGAATACATTCCAACTCCTAGATTCTCGACAGGCGCCTTAGTATTATCCAAATTAGGCACAGATGAGTCAGAAGGTGCATCCAGGTCTACAGGAGGACAGTCCAGTTGATCCACCGTGACTATCCTCCCTTCGTGGGGAAAACATACAATTCGAAATAGTGAGGATGCAATGGCATCCATCTCATAAATCCAGTTCCTCCCCAACAGAAGGTTGTAGTCCAAGGCTGCATCCACTACCTCAACCTCTATGTTAACGGTTTTTCCCCCAACACAGATGGGCAAAGCCAGGAAAATACCATGGGGTCTGTGATAATGACCATCGAATGCAGTAAGAATAGTGCTAGATGGAACAACTTTGGGAGATCCAAGTGTCTTCCAGCATGCGAGAGACATCACGCAAGTAGAAGCACCCTCATCGACCACCGTTCGAAAGATATTGGTCTTTCGATACGATGATTTAATATGAAATGCCATGTGATGAGGAAGTATCTTCTTAAAATTAGTCATATCAAAAGTAATCAGAAGAGAATTTTTCGGATCAACAGCCCCAATGGCAGTGAGCAAAGCACTACGCTGAGCCGGAAAATACTGGAGTACCTCTAAAGCTGACATAGCATAAGGACTTTGCGCCAGATCTTCTACAATCGAGTAGTTCTGGGAAGCCCTCATGTTCGGATTAATCGTTGACCGCTTAGAAGATGCTTTCGGCATCCGAGGCATAGACTCAACAGTTGGCTTCGTGATATGAAGCGGCTCAGTAGCATCAGGAACTTCCTTAGCTTTTGAAGATTCCTCTCCGCCATAATCACGGGATCTCGTAGCGACATCCACGTGAGCACTCATCATAAAGATATTCGATGGAATTTCCCCTTCCTGAGTACCTCCAGAGGAAGCCCCAGGATTTTGGTTTGCGCCAACAATTAATTGCTGCCCTTGGGGAAAAGGGTTTGTTAGCACAGCCTGGGAACTAGAAGAACCCTGCTGAGATAACAGGCGCTGAGCATCCTGAATTTTCGGGCAAAGGTGTGTGAGATGGTCTCTAGCACAAAGCTTGCATGGAAACTTCACTTTCTTTTTCTCCTTTTGACCCTCACCAACACGCTCGTTGGTTTTATTTGCATTGCCCTTCCCATTCTTGCCCTTCTTCTTGTTATTACGTCCCTTCTTCTTCCCATCGGATTGTTGATTTCCTTTGGGTTCAGAAGATTGGACGGCATTTATGGACAAAGGCTGGGAAGGGGATGAATCAGCAGGCACAGCCTGACCAGAAGGAGCAGATTGTAAAGACAACTGCTGCAATTGAGAAAGCAGGCTGGCTGCACTACTATTGACCGATCCGACAAGCCCGTCACCATGCGGACTAGGTTTGGGTTTCGATAGATCCAATTTGGAGCGAGGAGCATTGGGTAAATACTTATAAAGCATCCCAGACTGAGAATAGATCAACTCTAACTGCTGGGCCCTAAAGATGGCCTGCTCCTCGGAATATACCCCTGACATGGATACATCCTTTGAAATATCTGACTGAAGCGATTTCAAAAACCACTCGAGAAGGAACTCACCTGGGATATGGGCTTTGATAAGCCTCTTCCTTCTCCTCCATTCCTGAATATGATCAGAAATGTGAGTTGCCTCATCCTGCTTAAAATTAGCCAGGAGTTCGGTCCCAGCCTCATATCTGACAGGCAACTGAAAATGGTTAAGAAATGTAACAGCCAGTTCTCCAAATGTGGCGAAACTGCCCCCAGTGAGCTCTATATACCATTTGGCAGCATTTCCAGTTAGGGTGCGTTGAAATAATCTCAACCTAATCGAGTCATCGATCAGGGAGTTCGATGAGCACCATAAGTGGAAAGTGGTAATGTGATCCGCCGGATCCTCTCCATTCTTACCTTCAAACTTTGGAATGTATGAAGGAAGTTTGGTCGGGACCAGAGGCCACCCCGGACTATACCGAATCGGGTCATTAGTTAACTTCGACAAGTCTGGCAAGTTTAACGTTGCCAGAAACGGTAGACGAGGCGGAGCTTGAGGATTCCATCCTTGATGGGATGGATTCCCAACATTCACGAAAGAATGGCATAACTCATGGATTTGATGAGGTACCGGGTTGGAGGAAAGGACTAGTAGAAAATGGAGAAGGAACCTCCTGCAAGCCATGGCAGGAGTTCTAGAAAGTGGAATCAAGTTCCCCCAGTATTGCACGAAGGAAAGCCCACAGTAGGGGTTCCATGCAGTAGACGAGAGGAGAAAAAGACTTATAAGCACTCGATGAAGGGAAAGAAGCATTCCCTTGATGACCGCGAAGAGCGATTCCACCTTTGACCATTGAATACAGGGTTCCATCCTGTAAAAGTAGTCGAACTTTGCCCCCCAGACCAAGGGTTGAAACTGTGGATCTGGGAAGTAAACGGAAAGGACCCTAACGAAGAATTCAAACTAGGAATGTGTCCAGTTCTGAAGGGGAACCCTTGAAACAAAGTTGATCCACTAGCCATGTTAAACATGGGCGTAGATCCAGCTGAAGCAGCAGAAAAGGAAAAAGAGGGATTCCCACTAATGGAGATCTGAACGAGAGAAGGGACCGAATGAGAATGATATGCTTAGGTGAACCAAGCTTTAACATAGCAGTGCTAAAAGCGATCGAAGATGAAGCAATAGTGCCCCCTGCCTCGACAGAAGCAGGGGTCTGAATGCCTGCAGCACTCACGGTAGAAGCCGCGTTCCCAGTCGTGGCCATCGAAAGATAAGAATGATATGGAAGATCCGGCGGTCTCTCAGACTCCGGTCCGATGTACTGAAGAACAAACGGATGATCACGAGGAAGAGGAGATGGACCTGTAGCAGGAGGCTCAGGTACGTCTTCGACTTGAAAATCTTCTTCCTGAGGGAATAAAACTCGCGAAGTGAGCGGAACGCTCCTCTCGGGACCGACACCGGAATCAACAACGAAACCTTCAGAACTTGGTGGAGGATCTCTCTCCACAGCGTCAGACTCAACAGGGTGGTAACCACCTGCTAAATCGCTCCTATGCCTTCTCGAAGAAGGCTCTGCACTCTCGGGAGATAACCCCCGGATTCTCCTCGAACGTCGAGGCGCTTGATCAGCCACTTTTATAGATTTATTAAATTAGACTCAAAAAAAGTGAAAAGCTAGGCAAGCTAGGAGCAAAGAGCACTCACTAAAAATAAAAATCCCTGAGATACAGTCAAGCAAACAGCCTCTGAGTATTTCCGCTCCGGGTGATGAGGACCGGAACCCCCGCAAAAATACGAAGCGAAAGGGTCGGGCCTTAGGGCTTGGGTGCGGGATGATTAGAGACCCCGAACAACTAGCGGTGTCGAAACGATTGTGAGCCTCTAACGACGACCTTTAAAACAAGCACCCAAGCTTCGCAAAGACACCCCAGAGAAATGCTAACTTTGAAAGTGATGCGGCAGCATGCGCATGCCGGGTACTGCACAGGTATTCCCCCCCCTACGATCACTGCCAGAACCTGGTGTATATGGACTTTCGTCAATATCGAGGAAAATTTCGGAACGGTCTTGAGGGTCGATTCAGCTAATCGGAGGAAGTATCCCTCTTCTCAACCCTTCCGCCCCTCGTAACCGAGCTCTCGGACCAAAGAGCACCATTCCACCTCACGGTGGGATTTTCGCTCAATTAATCAACTTCTATGTTTGTTTGAGCGGCCTTGGAGAGTTAACTCTCCACTCACCTATTCCAAGGCCCTACGACCTAGCTAGTTGGTGATTGACACTTAGTAAAACTTGCTAGTTGATTTTAGATTGAATCGCTTATTTTAAGGGCTGTTATATTAAGTCACAAGGATATGGAGATGAAACCAATGGTGTTTTGACGCAAAAGAAATTAATAAAAACTTAACTACATGCACATACAGTTCTTTGTCTTTCGATGAAAAGTAATCTCTATACAGGTTCTACGAGACTAAAAATTGTATTTTTCTTTTCGAATTGCAAACTCACACTCACAAAAACTAAGAAGCTAACTAAATGATTCAATGCACCTAATGCAAATCACTACAAGCATGTAAATCCTAAGATGCAAAAATCTCTTAAAACAAGGTGAAATTTCCCAAAAATCTCCTTCAGTTTTAACTCATCTTTTGTTGTCCAGAAAGCCAATTCTTGAAAACAAGAACTCTTAATATAAGACAGCAAAAATACTTAACAATAAGAAGAAGAAATCAAATGACAACTTCTCCTCAAAATCAAGCCAAAAACTAGAAGCAAGAAACTTCACAAAAGCTCCAAAAGATATGGCCAAACGAAAATGAAAATGCAACAACAAAAACAAAAACAAGAGACAATGTTTTTTGAGTTTTTGAAATGCAAAAAACAAAAAGCAAAACAAATGTTTTTTTGGGCTTTTTAGTTTTATAAAACAAGAGCTCAAAAAGACCAAGTACGACTATTACAATCCAAGCCAAAACGAGACTGAATTTCAAGCACAATGCTCCCAAACCTTATAAAGCTAATGATAGCAAGATCAATAAGAGAAACGGAAGACCAAAAACTCAGCCAATCAGCCTAGACAAATAGTGCAAACTCGCTGCAACAAAAGACTCCAAAGAAGCAAGAAAAGTTCTTCGAAAATTGCAACAAAACCCTAGCCTATGGAACTCAAGAAAACCAATCGAAAACAAAGCAAAAATCGCAATGCAAAGCACAACACAAAGATAGGAGCGAGTCGGTGAGCAGAAGCTCTCTGTTCTGATAAAGAAGAACAGCCAAGAATGCTCAGAAAGCGATCTTGGAACTCAATCCAGAAGTGCCAGCACCAAAACAAAACTTTTGCCAAAAGACTAGTTTCCACTCAAACGAAAGAGAGAAAAGACATGAAACCACTTCCTTCACACTCCAGTAAGTACAGAGACTCTGCAGACACAGGCCTCCACAGCCAGAAAGGACCAAAAACTCCAGAATCCTAAAAATTCAAAATCTGCCTAGGTATACGCAGCTTCACAGTTGTGCAACCAGCGTGTATACGCGTCTGTTCTAAGGGAAACTCGCGTATACGTGGTTTCCTTCAGACAAACTCGCGTGTATACGCGACTGTGTGCAAAAGAAGAAGTGTATGCAAAGGTAAATATTGAAAAAAAACAAAAGAACAAGCCTGGAAAAGATACCAAGACTTCAGACTGACTGCAAGAAAACAAACTGGACTGCAAAAGATAGAAAAAACTGTTGGCAACCTACCAAACAGCTGAAACAACCCAACAGGTGAATCACAAGAATGTGATCCCCAGCGGAGTCGCCAGTTCTATTTCGGGGAATTAACACCCTAGAGGTTGGTTGGGATACAACCTCCACAGAGCAGGGGCATACTACTTAACAAAGACTCACACAATCATGCACGTTCAGAAAAACTAAATAGAGCAGAATGAGAGATTTACCCGTTGGTCCTACGTTTGAAGTAGATCCACGTGGGGTCCAAACCCCCAGCAACCGTCCTTCCTCTTTAACCTGAAATACAAGAAGAAACCAGCACAAAGGACAAGTTGTACAACATATATCTACTCTAAATGTCAGTGAGATTCATATAAAACATCAAATAAATCATAATGAATGCTTGTATAAAAAATATTCTCATACATAAAAGCATACACTAACACGTTTATTTCGGGAACAGCATGATACTTCTGTATTATAAATAGTGCGTACAAAAGTAATCAAGTGGAGATATCACCTGATCCTTCCAAGGCCTTCGCAGACCGTCGTCCGGATCCGTCCAGCCCTTGCCTCGCTAAGACTCCTTCCAAACTGGTGCATACGAGATAACATATAAAGGGATGTGTATCTCAAGGAAACAAGGGTTCCCTACAATGAACTGGGAAAGTGCAGGAGGCACGGGGAATCAGACTTGGATAGGGAATACCAACAGAGTATAATATCAATAATTCTCTCTCCCTTAGGCCATACACATGAGGGCTTTTTATAGTCCCTCCAAGTAGTTTCAGCAGTTGGAAACAGTTGGCCACGGGCTGGGGTGGTTGAACTACCTGAGTAACCAACAACCTAGCGTGAAACTAGGGATTTTTTATATATTTTTTAATCATTTTAATGGCATACGTGGAAAAGTCTAGCTGGACTCGCGTATACACGCGGAAAAGTACGGGCATAGTCGCGTATGGGGGATTTTACACTGTTTTTAAGTGAATTTGTCCAAGTCTGTAGGAATGGGTGCCCAAAAGCCATGAAGCAATCATGAATCATGTCAAGGTGAGAAATGATGCTATAACAGATAGGACCTCCAAAGGGAAAAACAAGGGCAAAGGAAAAGCCAAATCTGATGCCCCAAAACCAGAATCATCCAAACCACGTGTTGATGATGGTTCACAACAAAAACTGAAGTACCCTTGCTTGATCTATGATCAAGGTCACTACAACAAAGATTTTCCTAGATGATCCGAAGTTAGTCAACTTCTTAAGGGCTCTGAGGGAACTCCGGCAGTTCTTAAGGAACCTTTTCCATCACATCAGACCCAGATAGTCAAGCAGCCTTCGCCATCTGCACCGTTTGGGTCTCAGGTTTTCATGCTGAATGGTGCCGCACCTATTTCTATTGCCACTCGGTCGAAGGATTATGCTGGATCACGCTAGGCAACTAGGAAGGAAGTCATTGATGGCCCTCCTCCCCCACCTGCCTCTGGTCCCCTTGATATTGAAAGGCCCAGTGTTGAACCCATTGTACGCCCACCTTCCAAAGGTGTTCTCCAAAATTATTCCTATAATCTGAATGCTCGTGTTGCTCAGCATTATAGCATTGTAAAGGATTTGGCACAGGAATCTTTCGCGATTTCCATGTTGGAAGTGCTTCAGATTTATCCGTCTCAATGGAAATATTTGTTATCTGTAATCGGCGGAATCGATCTTGCCAATTCTAGCCTCCTCACCTTTGATCTAGAGAATTTCGTCCCCCGACTCCTGCACCAGATTGCGCTTGTTATACAAGTTAGCATTAATGGCCTCAATATTCACAGAGCCGTTGTGGAAGAAGGTGTCTCTACCTGCGTTATGTCATCTGCTTGCTGGAAGGCCATTGGCTCTCCAGCCCTCACTTCATCTCCCAATGCCCTCGAGGCATTTGATGGAAGGGAATAAAAACCCTTGGGTGTTAGCATGAGTTTACCTATCACATTACAAGGTAAGACAGTCAATTTCGAAGTGGAAGTTGTTGATGCCAAACTCAACTATAATCTTCTACTCGGTCGCAGTTGGACCTACACCGTGTTGTGCGTTCTGTCCACCCTTTTTTGACTTTTGAATTTTCCACATGAGGGAAATATTATTACTGTCAATTAGTTATCTTTATTTACCTCATCCTCCGAGAACAATGCGCCATACGTGGATCAAATTCCTAATCCCCTCGACAGTATAGGACCTGGTCTTTTCATGGACCCCATTCTCATGGGTATTTTTCCCATTCCACCACCGAACACCATTCAAGTCAATATGATTTCTAGGTCAGATGACCCATGGATTGTCCCTTTTCCTGAACAGGTTGGCTCTTTTGGAGAATCGATGCCTCTGACCTTGGTTGAAATAAATTATTGTGAGATCATTGCCACATCGGATCCTCCTACTGATAATGCTCCTTTGAGCATGGCTCTTGATGATTATTCTCAATCCCCTTGGCTTGGAGATGTAGATTCGCCTGATCCTTTGAGAGAATTTTTTCCTCTGACAAAGCTATCGTGGAGACTATGTCTCTCGAAGATCTGTCGTGGAGTGATGGACATCATCATTCCTCGTTCATGCCCAGCCTGGGGGCAATGTCTAATTGTCTTGAGTGTTTTGCATCTCAGGTTCCCTCTCCACCTCTCCAAACACCAATATTGACTCATGAAGTATTTTCAGAAGGAAATCTGAGTAATACTACCCAAACGATGCCTATTGACATCTCTGTTAAACTGAGGGTCATCGAGAACAGCCATGTGGGAGTCACTTGTTCTCCAGATGAGAATCAAGTGTACACTAGCCTTTTATACAAATTCCATGATGTTTTCACATGGTCTTATGAAGAGATGCCTAAGATTGATCCCAGTATCATCGTGCATGAAATTCCCACCTATCCTGGTGCGAAGCCTGTGCGCCAGCGTCTGCGTCCAGTGCATCCTTGGAAAGTCGCTACTATAAAAGCTGAAGTTGAGAAAATTCTTGAAGCGGGCTTTATATATCTGATCCCTATGATAGAGTGGGTTTCCAATATTGTCCCTGTGGATAAGAAGCAGGGCACAATTCGAGTCTGTGTTGACTATCGAGATATCAATCGGGCTTTCCCTAAGGATAGCTATTCCACCCCCTTTATAGATGAGATCATTGATGATTGTGCTGGGAGTGAGATCTTTTCCCTTATGGATGGATTTTCGGGTTATAATCAAATCAAATCCTTCCATCCGATCAACATAAGATCACTTTCATCTATCCATGGGGAACATTTGCCTATAAGAATCTCCCTTTCGCCTTAAAAAATATTGGGGCTACCTTCTAGTGTGCCATGTCCTACGCCTTTCACGACATACCTAATGTTTTTCAGCCATACCTGGATGACCTTCTGTCTCATTCAGCTCTATGCGAAGACCATCTAGAACATCTCCGCCAGATTTTTCTCCGCTGCAAACGTTACAACATCAGGCTTAATCCTCACAAGTGCATCTTCTACATTGACTCTGGTCAGATTTTAGGATTCATTGTCTCTAAAGACAAAATTCACGTTGACCCTCTCAAGGTCGAGGCTATTTTTAATCTCCCCTCCCCGTCCTCACTGCATAAACTTCAGAGTCTTTAGGGGAAATCGAATTTCTTACGTCGCTTTATCCCAAACTATGCAGAGGTAGCTAAAGGTTTTACGTGACTTCTAAAATAGGACATCCCTTTCTGTTGGGATGATATTGCCTAGCAATATTTTTATAACCTTAATACATTGCTCATCAATGCTACATTAATATGTCCTCGAAACTATCATCGTGACTTTACCCTCTATTTGGCTACCGCATTCAGCACAATTGCCATGGTTCTAGTACAGGCTGACGATGATAGCAACGAACACGTGGTTTATTATCTGTCCCGAAATCTCCCCAACACTGAAATGAATTATGTCCATGTCGAGAAGTTGGCGCTAGCCGTGGTCCAAGCCATTAAGTGGTTTTGCCATTACATCCTATTACGCACGGTAACCGTGATTTCTGACTGCAACCCCATGACTTGCATTTTGTCTCGAAAATTTCTGGGGGGAAAGTACTCAAAGTGGATTGTGATCCTACAAGAGTTCGATTTGGATTTCACTACTGCCAAATTGAAGAAGTCACTGGCTTTTTTTGTTCTCATTTTCTCCCTCCCTACCGACTCTGTTCTGTCTCAATCTGAGGATAATATCTTTGACAAAACTCTCTTCTTAATCAACACTCTCGATCCATGGTACAGCGATATCATCGTGTACCTCCATACATATACCTTCCAGTCCAAGTTAACGAATGATGCTCAACATCATGTTCGACACCATTCGCAACCATATTGCATTGTCAGAGATACCCTATATCGGGTCGGAGTCGATTTTGTACTCCATCGGTGTTTGACCTTAGAAGAGGCTCAGAAAGTTCGGAACGACTGTCACAGTGCCACCTGTGGCGGTCACTTGTCAAGTTATGCTACCACCCATAAGATTCTACGTGTGGGCTATTTCTGGCCATCTATATTTAAATATTGTATTGTTGCAGTACGAAAGTGTCATGCATGCCAGATCTTCCAATGCAAGATGCAAGTGCCACCTCTCCCATTACATCCTATCATTACCATGGGCCCTTTTTCCAAATGGGGCATTGATTTTATGACATGTAACCCTCACTCGGTCGGGGGGCATGCTTATATAATCATTGCCGTAGATTATTTCACCAAGTGGGCCGAAGCGATGCCTACATTGGCCGCAGACGGTAAGACAACTGCACAGTTCATTTTCAACCATGTTATTATGTGTTTCGACATTCCTCAAGCCATCGTCACTGATCATGGCTCTCATTTTCGGGACTACATGACGGCAGTGCTGACATCTAGTTTTGGCTTGCATCATGACAGCTCAACGCCATATTACCCCTAGGTAAATGGCCAGGTTGAAGCCGTGAAAAAGGTGCTTGTCATGATGCTTCAATGAACAATTGGTATAAAAAAATCAAATTGGCATCTCTATTTGTTTTTAGCTCTTTGGGCCTACCGAAAATCAGTGAAGAGTGCAACCAGATTCACACCTTTCTAATTGGTGTATGGTATGGAAGCTACTCTTTCGGTTGAATGTGATATCCCTTCACTAAAATTGGCCGTGGAATTACTGCCCGATACTTCCCCAGAGGAAGAACGTCTCCTATATCTTGAAAGATTGGATGAAACTCACTGCTTGGCTACTCTGGTTATCGAGGCATAGAAAAAGTAGGTTAAACCTCATTTTGATCAAATGGTTTCTCTGCGCTCTTTTATTGAAGGGGACCTTGTCCTCTTGTATGATCAAGCCCATGACAAGCTTGGGGCAGGAAAATTCCAACATATGTGGCATGAGCCCTATATCATTAAATGTGTATTACAAAATGGGGCTGATGATTTGATCGATTATGAAGGTATTCCTTTGGTACAACCCACAAATGTGTTGTACCTAAATAAATATTATGCTTGAATCATTCTTTTGTAGTATGTGTACATAGGTGATTTTCTCATTTTTGTGCATGTGTGGTGTGGTGTGCTTTGTAAGCATTTTTCTGCTTATTGGGTCTTCCTTATCATGCAGATGTCTATTACTCCTTATGTCAGTTTCGTAGATGGTGCCTCCCACAGTAGCAGGAACCTATCTTCGGCAACCTGGGTAACGATCCTACTGGTGAGTTGGTTAATTTACAAGGTGTTTGTCTAGGGCCTGCTACAAATAATTTCATGGAGTATAGTGCCGTTTTGGAATTATTAAACGAGGTTTTTAACCTCAGTATTCATGCGTTACTTGTACATCTAGATTCACATCTTGTGGTTTTATAGCTCAATGGTCATTATTCAGTTAGAAACCCATGCATTTTAAGACTGTATCTACGTATTTGTTTACTAGAAAGGAATTTTGATTACATTACGTATCATCATATACCAAGACGAATGAATACACTAATAGATGTAGTAGCCAACATGGTATTAGATAGACATTTACACAATTTGTAAAACATCATCATATGTAAGCAAGATCCATGTAGAAATAGATGTATATATATATATATCTGTATATATATGTGTATATATATATATATATATATATATATATATATATATATATACATATATATATATATGTCGAATGTTTGTAACGTGTGCATCATATAAAATCCAAAAAATATACATGTTTGTTTTAATTACATCCGGAGATGACATGTCTCTCAAAAATGTGAAAATAAAATCCTAGGCGACTAATCGGCATGGTGCTCATGGTAGCATGTGAATGGTGTATACGGAATCTATAAGCCCCCTTATTTTTAGAGATGAACGAGAGTGAATTGCAGGAATAACGATACCAATATTGACCGGTATCCAAACTATTTTAGTTTTGTCTTTTTGCATTTGGTAAATTACCACTTGATGTTCATAGTCATGGCTATGGCCCAGTTAAACATTTTTGGGTTCATGCATTCTGATGCAAGAAGGAGTTGTGTCTTGGTAGCCTCGTGTGGTGCCTGCAACCTCATGACCCACGTGATAGTATGTAGCACTACTGTGAGTGCTAGATCAGGAATGGTTTAAATGTCTACTTCTCCACTACCTGACCCTTTGCGTGCCCCTGTGCATACTCTATCGATGACCATTGTCATGTTTTCACTAGAAGGCCTGGTGCCTGTCAAGATAGGAACTGGACCTCTGCATGATAGTATAGTGATGAAGTACACATCTGACACTTCGAGCTCGAGTACTTGATCTCTAGGTTTAAACTTCTGCTCGTCATCTTCCTAGATACTAATCAAATATTATAGTATTTTAGGCTAAGCCTAGAGACATGGCATTAAGAAGAATTTCTTCAAACCGTAATTTCAGAGTGCATTCATACACTACTCATTCTCCATTGCCAATTCATCTTCCTCACTGTGCTCTCTTTCCTTCCATTAAATTACCATTTTTGTTGAGTACCTACATCAAATCAAACATAGGAGTGTTACAAACCTCCTCAAGTATTTAAATTTTCTTTTCATTGGTTCATTTTTGAGATTTGTTGGCCGAAATTTGCGTTGCACCATTGGCATGGCTGTCTGGCTAACAGGCGCGCCAACTGGCGTGGCCTCTATGTAAAACAGAGCGAATTGGCACGGGTCTGTGCCTGGTACCCACGCCAACTGCGAAGCCCTAAATTTTGAAATTCCCACCCTAAAAGGCCTCAAACCATGATTAAAGATAATGAAATT
Source organism: Pinus albicaulis (assembly GCA_034641835.2). Taxonomy (NCBI): domain Eukaryota; kingdom Viridiplantae; phylum Streptophyta; class Pinopsida; order Pinales; family Pinaceae; genus Pinus; species Pinus albicaulis. The sequence goes on from CM076570.1 coordinate 47,681,597, forward strand.
CAGCTTAAAAGATGGCTAATGGAAGTAGCTTTTACCTGGAGAAGATGGGATCTCGATTCTTCCACTGGATTGCTCTCAATTGTCACCTCAAGATCGCAAAAGAAATTGCTTACTATCGCTCTGCAAAGAGGTAAAAAGGTAAAAAGTAAATATGTTTTTACTATTTGGTAATATTTATAACTTTTCGAAATCAAAATTAGGTTTTGGGACTTGTTTTTCCAATATTTTACTATATTTGTGTCAAAAAATGGGTTTTACACTTTCTTTTTGTGTAGCGACAGGTTTTCACATGATTAGGATGACAACACGAGTTGTATTTTATACTTTTTCGAACTCAGTAAAAACACGAAAAAGTCACTAATAGAGTCGCCTTTCAGCTCTTTTCCGACTCTCTAAAAATGAAAAGATTGCCGAGATGCTTGTCATTTTGAACTCGTTAAATGGTTGTGAAATGACATCTACCAAGTCTATGTTTACCCCTTTTTCAGGCTCGGATAGATTATTTACGAAAAAGGAGTACCCTAGCCTATCATGACTAGGAGGTTCTCTCAGACATAGTTTTCTACCTTTTTGGATCTACAGGACTATCTATGAAAAGGGACTGCTGGAGTTTTCTTTTCCGCTGTCTTTTCAAACTCTCTAAACATGAAAAGACACCGATTTCTTCCTTTGTCAAACTCATTAAACACTAATGACATCGGACTCTGTCATAATGACGTTACTCGAGTTCCTCCTTCCTAGGGCTCAATAAATGTACTAGGTTGGATTTGTCCAAAGGACAAACTTATATCGCAAGCATATTCTATCCAATTCAAGCTTGTTTTCAAAAATAATTGGGGTACTCGCAAAAAATGGTGAGGGAAAATGAAACCAGTATTATAGTCGTGTCGGGAGTATGTTGCTCTTGAACAGGGAACTTGTCTACATTTGTGTCGAGTTAGGGACATCTCATCTAATTGTTTTCTTGCCTTCATGGGTTTGGGTAATATCTTTTGACCACTCATTCGCTCTTTTCCACGTCGTCATGACCTCAAATCCCTTGATGTCAAATACTTCCAAATTCAATGTAGTGTCGCCGATATGTTCAAGAAAAGTTGGCCTCTGCAGTTTTTCAACCTTCCTCTGATTTTCTATTGGTCTTGATTCACAAACATCATGTTCCTCTATCTTCTGTCGATGATGTGGTACACATTATGGCCCACCTTTGATCGAGATAGATTCCTTTCAATTTCAGCTCATTATCCGAGAATTTGATCTAGAGACTCCCTTCAGGTGCCTTAGAGCCTGCATGCCTCAATGGCATGTTCTTCAAATTCGACGCAAGGATTTCATTATTGGCCTTCGATCGAATGATTCTGTGGGTGTTCAACACCAGATCACTGTTCACATTCCATGGATTGTACCTATATTACCTTGAGAGCCGTTGTCATTATTGGTGGTTTCTCTTGCATCTTTAATGGCTTTCATTATCGGCAGGTAATCAGACGATGTTCTTGCATGTTTGACTTCAGCTCACACATTCGCATGCTTGAACTTGTACTCTGTTCAGGTCGAGATGGAGCGCAAGACCGCGGATTTTGTCTGATAAACATCCAGGATGTGGGTTCTTTGTGGATTATTATGATGTATTACATGAATCATTTGATTGGATGGTTGCGACCATACCTGAGACTACTTGTTGGTCCTTATTTACTGGATGGCTGCGTCCATACCTTGGATCCTGGTTTTTGTACACTCTATTATGGATGGTTGCGCCCATACCACATATCATGTATTAGAGATATCAGTTGTATTTTTATTCTTAGGTTTTCTGATGGCATTTTTTTTAGTTGGGTGCATTCTCATAAAGAATTTCACCCCTCCCTCTCTCTTGGGCCTCATGCCTTAAGGGGCATCTATTACATAGCATTTTGTCGCTGTCCCTGCAATCCCTTGTCCTGTACATTGGAACTATTCTCGTGACCTGTGAATAGTAAAATTTCCTGAAAACACCTTAATGGCATCCTTCTGCATATGGACAAGAATTCTCCTGAAGAAAAATTCCTTTAGAAAACCCTAAAAATCCATGTTTTGGCATTGGTGCGGGTAGCTAGTTCATCCCTCGTGCCAATGGAGAAAAAGCACAATAGTGGGCATGCTAGCTGGCGCTCTGTCCTTATGTCTCACTCGTGCCAAGCCTATTAAGGAATGTTTTTTTAAAATAAATGGCGGAATTTTGATTTTAACCAACTCAGAATGAATCATCAGGAATAAGTTGCGTTGTTTTCCTCCGGATCTCCCTGATTAGGAAGTGGTTTTCCACCTCTCATCGAACCTTCCTAAGAGATAGGACTCTATCCCATGATTATAGGGATCCGAACCTCCCTTCATCCCTCTATAAAATCATGCCATCTCCATTTGCTTGCTAGCTGAACTTGTGGGAAGGAAACTATAGCTGGGAAACTATTGATAGCAGAGCTGAGGAGAACCCCTTAAGAGAGAGAGCTTTGTCCAGATTCCTGATAGGCTTTGTTGAGACATGCTCTGCTGCAAGCCCTGCCGAAGGAAGATCATAGCATCAGAGCATTTGGTTGTAATCTCCCTTTTGTCATCTATAATATAAGCAACTGTGATTTTGGATTCGTGTGTCTACTCTTTTATGTAATGCAATGAATTATATCTTCTTTGACTGATATATAGTTACATGCTTTAAGTATTACGTTGTATGTCGTCGTTTCTATGCATGTGTACAGGTGTCCGGATGTGGAGAATGGAGGGATTGTGATCTGTCAAGCTAGGGACAAGGAGCACTACTTCTTCCTTGACAACAACAGCGAGGGATTTGAGGTAGGCTACTTATCGCGATCTTTGTCTTTCTTGTAACTAAGAACCAACATCATTGCGTGATTCGATTGTTGCTAGACCTAATCTAGGGATAGTGGGATTACATCTGTCTGTAGAGGGGATTCACCTCCATAAAAATTGTAACCAGGCCCTTAAGCTCTGGTGGGATATGTAGCCGTTACACTCAGTGGTTAATGTGGAATGTGACCAACACATTATCCACCCATTTAATGCCACGTTCATTGTTATAGTTTATTCTGCAGCCGGTTCGACTTCACATGTAACCATAACCTCAAAAATTTAATATAAATACTAGTGGTTTCACCCTATTTGGGGTGCATTCCACCAAATTCAGGGTTATGCCAAAGTTAGTGCTCCTAACTAGAGTTAGCCCACATTTAGTGGGGTTTTCAAGTGACATTGTGCAAAAAAAATTTTTTGTCATATCTTTCTCAATATTGAACCAATTTGGATGAAATTTTAGTCAATTTTAGGTTTATTGAGAATTTTGGAGTGTTTGGGAGAGTTTTCAGAGTGAACAAAGGTGATCTTCAGCCATTTTTGCTTCATGAAAGAGGAAAGGGCCACCAGGGCCATCAGGAAGATGGAGCTACATTGGGTTGTACTTCACAGTTTGAGGTGAAACAAGAGCAATTTTTAGCTTATTTATGTCTTTTGAAGTCAAATTAACAGCTTGTTTTGCCTATTCAGGAATATATTACACTGTATAACCATTTTGAGCAACTTAGTAGAGAAATGACATGCCTATTGGGAGCGTTGGACCCAGCACATGTAGCCCAGGAGGGGTGAACTGCCTCATCAGTTTGCTGTGTTATGCTATGGTGAATTTTTCTTACTATGTATTTCTGATATAATATGTTAAACAGTAAACTTAATTAACATTTCCTCACACATAAATCAGAAACAATTACCAAAAACACTTTGTTTAACCTGCAATATATGGAGAATACTTTGCACACTTAATTATATGAAAATGGATGATTTCCATAGCATTATAAATAGTTCCATTTTTAGATCACTCATTGAACGAAGTCACAAGGGAGAAAGTGGAAAACAAGCTGCATGAACATGCACAAGGCACCCAAGCGATCACAACTTAGAAAATTTGATACGGCCTCCCTCAAACGAAATGACCCGACACAAATGAATTTCATTAGGTGACCCCAAAGGGTGAAACATGTTGCTCCCGACCGAACGAAGGCACAAGGGTACAAACGAAAAATGGACTCCATGAATGTGCACAAGGCACCCACGTGGTCACAACTTAGAAAATTTGATACGACCGACCTCAAACGAAATGACCCGACCTGAATGTGTTTCATTGGGCACCCCTACACGGCGTGACACTGTGCACCCGACCGAACGAAGGAACAAGGGAGAAAATGGAAAATCGGCCGTATGAACATGCACATGGAACTTGAGTGGCCACAACCTAGCAAATTTTATACGACCTCCCTCAAAACAAACGACTCGACCCGAACACATTTCATTGGTCTCCCTAACACGACATGACACGGCATGCCCGATCGAATGAAGGCACAGGGGAACAAAGGTAAACGGGCCGCACGAACATGCACAAGGCACCCAAGTGGTCACAAATTAGCAAATTTGATACGACCGCTCTCAAACAAAATGACTTGATCCGAACACATTTCATCAGGTGCCCTAACACAACACACTCTACCAAATGAAGGCAAAAGGGAAAAAAGGGGAAACGGGCAGCACGGTCGTGCATAAGGCACTCGAGCGATCAAAACTTGGGAAATTTGATACGGTCAACCTAAAATGAAACGACTTGACTTGAACGCATTTCATCCAGTGCCCTTACATGGAGCACTCAACCAAATGAAGCCACAAGGGATAAAATGTCAAACGGGCCACAGGAACGTGCACAAGGCACCTGAGCAGTCAGAAATTGGAAAAATTGATACGGATACCCTCAAATCAAACGAAAATTGAACACGTTTAATTAGGCTCCCTCACACGGTTTGACAGGGCATGCCCGACCAAATGAAGGCACAAGGGAGAAAATGGAAAACGGGTTGCACAAACTTAGACAAGGCACCTGAGTGGTCACAACTTAGAAAATTTGATACAGCTGACATCAAACGAAATGATCCGACCCGAACACGTTTGATTGGGTGTCCTCACATGGTGTTGCTGACTGAACGAAGGCACAAGGGAGCAAACAGAAAATGGGTCGCACGAACATGCACAAGTTTCACTCCCCTATACCTTTAGTGTCTTTCAACCATGTTATAGATGGTTGCGGCACTACCGTACTTTTCATTTTTTCAAATACTTAAGTATATGGACTACGCCTTTAGCAACACTTGTTAAATATTAATCAAATGTTATTTCAATATGTGGAAATAAACATAAACAAAATTACCAATCCACAAGTACGCCCGTACATACAAGGGAGGGGCAACTCCCTATTAATAATGAGTCTGCCCAATAATATGTTTCATAAATATGAAATGATATAAGTTCCAATCCAGCAAAAGCCACTTCTACTCCTTGGAAAGGTAAGCTAACATTTTGACCAATATTCAAGGCTTTTCACCCATCAAAATAACCTACAACAATCACTTACAACATCATATTTTTACCTTGGGAATTTTCTGCACAAAGCTGCCCAAGTGCTGCCAGGTCACTCGGGTCACTCGTGTCGGCACTACAAATGATTTTAGACCATCTTACAAGTTCCGTGTGTGTTCAATCCATTTCCTAGCTATGTGGTAAGATGTGGCCCATTAATAAGAATCTACTACAACTTTTAGCACTCAATTCAGACTTACGATGCTCCTATAATGACTTCTGAACTAAAGTTCAGTTCATGCAGACACCCTGCCCTACCCGACCTGCACTACAGATGCCATGCGGAAGTTCCATATGTCCTGCATGTCCATCACCTAGCCTGACCTGCACACTACCTGACTCAACCCGCCCTATTTTTTGGATTCCCTATAGAGTAATTTCGCATGCCCTACACATTCAACAACCCGACTCGACCTACGCTCATCTTCCTTCACTTTCATCGTGCTTCTTCCACCAACGAGCTGTTGGCTAGCTCGTGATGCTCCAATTATTATGCCTTGATCATTGAATGAATTAGTTGATTCATTTATGCTTCTCTTCACCATCCAAATTCTCTATTAATACATTTACTAAGTGTGTTTTGGGTCACCCGGTGGACCCGAGCCGACCCTCAAGTTTAGTTGTCTGCTCTCTCATGTAGCGTCGGCCGCACCCAATACGTCAGCCACTCCAACTCATCCATCGAATTTACACTTCGGCTACGGTGTGATGTTTCACATATAAATTTTGTGTTCCCAATTCTGTTCGTCAGCTAATTACGACATGACCGCTACCACACGCACCTATGTTTCTCGCCGCTACACACCCACGCTCAGTGCCACTACACTGCGACATTTCACTCGTATCATTGCACGGCACCCAAACATCGTTTAAATGCTTGGTCAGCATGCCTTTTACCCCAAATGTGCCTCATGAAGTTTTGGGGCCTTATATCCTCCACCACTTGAGAGTGTTTTCATCCCTTGACAATATCATCCTTTCGTCACACAATCCATTGTCACAACTCCATGTGTGCAATATCGTCGCAAATTTTGTCGAAAAATGTCGCTGCACGTCTATCGTCTCATCCATGTGCACAATATTGTCACAATTCTGTTATAATTGTCAAAATATTGCATAAACTTCCAATTTCATGTCTTCCTTCAAAATTCCTTCTCGATGTAGTGTTGATATCTATGTGAAACTGTAGCCAAGATACTTCAACCCAAGAAGATATGGATAACCATATCTTTCTGTGAAAAATCCATATGCTTGTAGCATCTATATGTTTGTAACATCTAACACACCTTCTTAGCATTTGTAGCCTTCATGATTCAAAAAAATTAGGTGATCAGTTGAAATGAAGGTCCTCCTCATAAGAATTTTCATCCTCATGCCATCCGTTAGTATTTCTCTATCTCTTGTCACATTGATCAATTCAACCAATAATCTATCCAAAGTATAAGTGCCATGTTTCGGTCCATGAAGTGTGCTTCATCTCCATCACAACATGTTATCCATGATTTTGATCCGTGTGCCACTTTTTCCAGGTATACACATCCTCCAAACATAATCAAAGTAACAGATTTCCTCTCACCAAATCAATGTGCCATATTCAGGTCCATGAAGTTGTCCTCCATTCCATCTGCAATATGAGGTCTATGATGCTACTCCAATGTGCCATAAAGGTAGACCCATTTATCCAAGCATCTATCCATCCATGCAAGTGGGCCTTTGTTCAAAGCCCATTTGTTTTTGAGGGTGGGGTGGTCCTCCATGCACTAAGGCACCACACCCCCTTTTCTCCAAAGGTTTATTTCAAAGGAAGGGCCAGGAATCTACCTCCCTAACTTTCATCCACCCATGTATAAAATTGATGTTGATTTTCTAATTACTCCTGAACAACATCAACCTCCTCTTGAGTGCATCCTAGTTTCCCAAGTTTTTCCTTCATTAATTAAAATTCATATATGCCCATAGCATATCTGTAATATTCTACAATGTGAGATAGACCTCTAACTGCATAATATTTCGCAGGTCCCATGTCTGAAGAATTTTCCTTCTTCCCATCATCCTAGTGAAGATCTTGAGTATATTTCTCTACTACATGCTCAATAAGTGAAGTCATCTTCACTCCTTTCCTCTTTTATTTCATGTCTCATCCAACAAGACCAAGCATGCAGTATTCCTTTGTTGTTTGAGCCATAGAGCTTAGTTCCCAATGCCCCATATCATTATGGTCCATATCAGGGTCCTTCTCATATAGGATCAATGAAGCCATTCTCGGTTGATACCCCAAAAGGATTTTCCTTGTCACAGGAACCATCATAGTTTTCCCATCATCAAGAATTAAGAGAATGTCTCGGATGGCTTGTGTTGCAACCAGAAAGTCTCACCCCAACACCATAAAATGATCATCCATGTAAATGAATCTTAAGTCCATGTTTGCAAACCATGATGCTGCTCTCACAGGTGTGCCTTTCATGACACTAGTCACTGCTTTCATTCTAGAATTGACTGCCTTGAAAGCACTCAACTCTTTCTCTATGTTAGCCTTCTTATTCCTAAGAGATGAAGCTACCTTTCGACATAGGAAGCTATGAGTATCCCTCATGTCTATCAAAGCAGAGAACATTTTCCCATGCACGGTTGTAGACAAAAATTTCAAGTCCAAGGAACTTTCATTAGAATTTCTCCTTCTTGTCTTGCGCCTTATATCGGAAATATTCTCTAACATTTCTTCTTCCAACATGTCTTTTGAACTAGGCTTTGACCTGGCAATTCTTTTCACATATTTCCTCTCATAAGACTCCATAGAACAACCTCCGAATTCTGCCTATGTGAATCATTCTAACATAGCTTGACTCTTTCCAATAGAAGTACACCAATCATCATAGTGTGCTCTTATTCTTTTCCAAGTGTGCCATCATATGCATTTTCTTTCCTCAAACCAGTAGGTTTTGGATCAAGGAAGTCCTTCTTGATATCATCTTCAATGCTTTTGACTTTAGCTTGCAACATGGTGCTTCTTTCCTTCAAGTGAGCCCTTTCAATAAAGAGTTCTTGAAGTCTTTGTTCACCTTATTATATCTCCATGTTAATATTTTTAATTTCAGTAGTTTTTCCAGATAGTCCATCCAAATATTTCCTTATCCCCATCATCCCATCTCTAATGTGTTCCAAGTGTTGGTGTCCCATGTTTTGATAGTTTGGCAAATCAAAAGACAAGGCAACATCAGAACCAATATTTAGAGTTACAGGATCTAGTCCTCTTGTTCTCAGAGAGGGATCTCTCAAAAGTTTGTTTACAAAGGTTTATCTTGTGTGCTTTGAGTATTGGTTTTAGACTAGTTATTAAGTGAAAGTGTTTATTTGTTTGTTTGTTTGGTTGGAATGATACAACAGAACATGAAAGGCATAGGAAAGATATATAGGATAGAGAAATATTTGGTTCATTGGGAAATGGAGTCAAGTAAAGGTCATAACAAACTCATCAATGAATATGGGATATCAAAGGGAAAATCTAACTTGGCCACAAGATCCTTTTGTTTTTGGAATGAGATGAACATTAATGATTTGGAAAGAGAGGTTTAATTCTCAACAAAGGGAATTTGAAAGCATAATTAGAAAAAAAAAGAGTTGTTTGATAGACATGGCTAACCATAAATTCTACAAATCACACCTTTAAGCAAATAATGATTTCGAAACAACTTTTAAAATGAAATCTAAGATTCGAGGAACACCCTATTTCCTCAAAGATTTATTTTAAAGGACTTAGAAACATAAAATATTTCTTGATAGTTACAGTCATAGAAGAGGGAACACCTAAAAACATCTATGATCATAATTATAACGACCTTTAAGCCAACTGTTTAAGTGAGGACAAAGGGAAAGATCAAAACAGACCTATTTGATTCACTGTAAGAAAAGAACTTCAAAGGGAGACTTCAATAACAATTTTTAAGTGGTAGCAGACAAGCAGGGAGAACCATAAATCATGTTGAAACCAATTGTTCGAACTATTAAGGAAATAAACAAGCATGAAGATTAAAGAGAGAGATTAAAGACTCTAAAATTCTTCAGCAGAATAAAACATGAAACAGTGAAGGATGAACAGGTCTAAGGTGCTTCCAAGAGTCATTTCTTAGCCTAAAAATTTCAACCTACTGTAGTAAGAAATTATGGAACATAATGAAAACAGAGGAAAACATAAAACAGTTCATAGTACTTCACCAATAGCCAAGCTCATGGATTCAATGATAGAGCCTTCTCAGGAACAAGCATGCAACAACATCATCAAGGTTTCCAAGACTTCAGTTTCTTCTTCAACTTCAACGGACTATGTATTTATTTCAGAGAGTTTCAGTATTACAACTAGTGATCAAACAACAACCAACCCCTCACTCATCTTCTGCAGAAGTATATGTAGAAGAATGAGCAGGTGAGATCTGATAAAAAGATCTCCAATTACAATTAATATAGATTTAATGACCTCTTGGCCTTTTGAGGGGCTCAATGAAGAAACTTACATGGGTGTACTCTGTATTAAATGTTTTTACATAAATTTTAAGCTTGGTGGGAGCCTTTGTTAACCTTTAAGGCTCTGTGTGGTGTCGAAGTAACTCTACAGATGTTTTTCATTAATTTCCTTGGTAGAGTTTCCTCTTTGGCTGCGTTTTGAGACAAATATCTAATCTTAATCAATAAATTCGGCCTCTGATTGAATACTTTGAGGCACAGGTGGCATCGTGGTAGCTAGAGGGATCAATTTTCCTCAATTGTGGTGGTGGAGGTTTCCCTGTCGATAAAACACTTCAGATTTTCTTTAAAATGTGTTCTAAATTGGGGATTAGGATTTTGATAAAGATTCTTAGTCGTGATCCCTCCAAAATTTGTCTTTAATCCTTTGTTCTGATAAATTTTGGCCTTTGTCACTGATACTCTCTTACTGTGCTCGATTCATGGTTTTTGCTGGTATGCAGGGCTACGCAGAGTTATGTGGCATCAATGCTTCATGAATGATTGATGAAAATATGGATTTGACACTTGTGAATGATTTCCCCTGGTGAATTGAAGGCGAGAGGATCATCGGCCTTCTCTTCTGAATTTTATTCAGAAATGGTGAAAAAACCATTTAAACCCTGCAAAAACAAAAAAGTATTATAAAATCCGTGCATTTATAGGTTTATTGTTGTGGAGGACATGTGGGGGAAGCATGGTCGTTGGATGGCATCATCCAATGGTTGGGATTGATCAGGAGAAGTCATAGAGAGGTGGAAGAATTTTTTAAATCAGAGCTGTCGATCGCGTAGAGATCGACGGTCAAGAGCGGAAATAGAAAGTCAAAGCGAAAGACGTTGACTGGGCGATTGAATCAGGGCGATGAAATGTGGGTCATCGATCTGCACATCAGATTGATGGCAGAGATTCTCCAATGACCGCACCGTGGCTCGGTTAACCGTTAGGCATCTTCGGGGAGCAATAGACATCGGATGGGCAGCCTCAGATCGGACAACACACATCAATATCGCGTCGGGTCCACGTCCGAACGTTAAACCACGATGGATGGTAGTTTTATGAATAGTTCCTAGGACACGTGTTTCCCAACGTATGGAATCGCTGCCGATCAGGAAAAAATTGTCGTCGCCCAAAGGCGGTGCGATGAATACCACGCAGTTTTCGGAATGGTGAGTGGAATGTGGGGACCATCAGGGAGACAGAATCCGCACCGTCCGATCATTAGATCAGATCGATGGTGTAGAATGACTGAAAATTGGACCGGGAGAAAAATCATAAAATAATATAAGGTCGACGGTTTTTAATATATAACCAAAGGTTTTAGACTTTGGTCAAAAAATATTTTATTTTGAAGAGAATAGGCGCCCATCTGCAGGGCCACAGGTTATATGGGAGAAATATGACCGAGGTTTAAAAGAGGAGGGGCTTAATTGCAATTGGGAAATGCGATAAGTGCTTAGAAGACTAGTGCTCGGTCTTTAGCACCAAAACGCATGGAGGGAAAGGGTTTAAAGGCTTAGCCTAAGGGGTTTTAAGATCATAATATATAAAAATATGATTTTTAATGGTTTTTCATTAGTTTTAAAAGGAATTTGAGAGTTTCGATAAGGCTAAGTGGGAGTCTTAAAACCTTATCAAGGGATTTTGAAGAAGGGGAAATGGGAAAAACATGAAAATGAGGGATTTTCATGGGAAATGGAGGGATAAAAACTGAGGTTAGTTTTGGAAGAGGGGAGAAATGGAAATGGTGCTTGCAATAGTATTTTTTCTTGGGAAACAGCAGGATTTCTGAATGGGGAAATAGGTACAGTAGTGAAGATTGGGACAGAGGTAGGAGGCCTTCAAGAGTCTTCAAGAGCCAACACTTTTTAGTCATAAAATTTGTTCCTTGAAGGCTCCAAAGAGTTTTTAGCCATCATTTGGTATAAAAAAATTTATAGCTGGCTAACAGTGGCTCAACTTGGGGATGGTGCCCTCTTGAAGGTATCAAGAACTTCAAACTTGCATTCTCTGGGAGGCTGATCAATTGCCTCATCCATTGGGCTGCCTTTCCTTGGCTGAGATGATTTTTTCTGAAAACATATTAGCAGTCATAAAAAAAATGGTTCTTTATCAACACAAGCTTCTACCTACCCAATCCTACTGATCTAACATTTTTTCTTCATTAGAGTGCACTTGGATTGGAAAACTCTTTCACAACATTTTATTCTTTTGAAATCATAAAACTATTCTAATTCTACTCCTTATTTCTCCCTGAACTCAGATTAAACAGTTGAGTTTAGATGTTTCTCTACTTATTCTATTATCTGTTGGGATTAAACTATCCAACAGACTTTTATTCTCTAAATTCTACAACAGAAATTGAAAAGCATTCAAGTCAGGATTGAACATAAATTGAAAATCATTTAAGCTTTCACACTTTTAGATTTGTTTCTCTTTTTGGTATAGGGCTATACCTTTCTTGTTTTCACAATTTGCCCTCTTTTCTTTCTTTTCTTTGTTTTTGTATTTTTTATTTTCATAACCTTGAATATAATGTTAAGACTATGATACTTACAAAGGTAAAATAAAAGGCTTTAAGACTTATGATTCTTGGCAGAATTAATGCTTGAGCATTCTGCCATTGACAGGACCTCCATACAGATCCTCTCCATTCAATTCCTTCAGGAAAAATGCATTGTGACCCCTCTCAGCATGAATAATATAGGGGCCCTTCCACAATTTCTCAAACTTGCCATGTTTTCCCTTCTCTTCTCTCCTTGAATCCCACTTAAGAATAATATTTCCAACTTGGAAATTGTTTGCCTTAGTCATTTTGTCAAATAGCTTCTTCATATTTTCTTGGACCAACTGTGTTCTTTCATAGAATTCCTCTCTGGTATGCTGTAAATGGATTGTTTGGTTGATTCTTCTCTGCATATCATTCTCTTCAATCTGCACTTCTTGAAGGAGCTTCATGACTGGCACTCCCAATGAGGTGGGAAAGACTGCATCCATGCCATAAACTAACTAATAGGGGTACATATTTATTGATTTCTTTGTAGTTAACCTATCAACCCATAAGGCATGAACCAGTTTATTGTGCCATGATTTCTGATTTTGTTCCAATAGCTTTTTAATGATATTGATGAGGCTCTTGTTGGAAGATTCGGCTAATCCATTTCCTTGGGCATAGTAAGCAGTGGAATGGCCCAAGGTTATGTGGTATTTGTAATAGAAATCAACCAGCTTCTTAGATTTAAAAGTAGCAGCATTGTCTGTTATTATTTTTCTGGGACAACCGAATCTAGACAGGATATTTGTTTCAAGGAACTTGATAATGACAGAGTCATTAGCATTTATGGAAGGTATAGCTTCTATCCATTTGGTAAAGAATTTAGTGGCTGTGAGTATCCATTTATGTTGAGCTGAGGAGGATGGGTGAATTTCCCCAATGAATTCTAAACCCCATTGTTGAAAAGGTGCCTCAACTATAATAGGATGTAAGGGTAAGGGAAGAAGTTTTCTTTTGCCATCAAAAATTTGACACTTATGGCAAGACATGACCAAATTTTGAGTGTATGGGAAAAAGGTAGGCCAATAGTAACCAGATCTAAGAATTTTGTTTGTTGTGGCCTTCTAGTAGAGGTGTCCTCCACATTCTCCGTCATGCAATTCATGCATGATTTTTCCTGCATCATCTTCAAGTAAACATTTAAGCAAGATTCCAACAGCATTTTTCCAATATAATACTCCATCTAAGATGCAAAAACTCAAAGCTTTTTGTTTCAAAAACCTACCTTTAGTTTTGGACAAAGAAGGAGGGGCATTTAGATATAAAAGCACATAAATAATGTCAGCATACCAAGGAGAATTCAGAAATGTTTCTTCAATAAAAGGGGCAATATATTCTTCTATTTCTTTCAACACATCTACCATGTTGATGTCTAATTCTTGGAAGTTAGACTCAGCCATAAGTTTTGCTAACCCCTACCCTTTAACTAGTTTGGTGGGACTGATTTCTAAGTCATATTCAAGAATAGTTGCAATCTGTTTTCCCCTTTTACCATTAGGGTCTTGACTTAGAATGTACTTGACAACAGTATGTGGAACAAAATCAATTATGTGAGAGTGTAAAATATAGACCCTAAAGTCTTTTAATGCTTTCACTAATGCTAAGGCTTGCTTCTCCATGATGTTATATTTGAGAGGAGCATATCTTAAGGCCCTACTAAACAAATATATTGGTTGTTCTTGCCCCAAGTCATTCTTTTGAAGTAATACTATAGCTATTGTGTGCTCAGATGCAAAAGAAAATATATAAAAGTCTTTGGTGAAATCTGTACTAATCAGGACTGGTGTTTGGGTAAGAGCTTGTTTGACCAGTTCGAATGATTGTTTAGCTGGTAAAGTCCATTTTACACCGACATATTTCTTAAGCATGTTTGTAATGTTTTTAATAGCTCAGCAAGATTAGGAATAAACGTCCTCAGAAAATTAATATTTTCAATGAAAGATTGCAATTATTTGAGGCTCCTTGGATGGTTGATCTGTAATATGCCATCTACCCTTGTAGGGTCTATTTTGATTCCCTCTTTTGAAATTATGTGGCCAAGAAGTTTTCCTTCTTGGATACCAAAGAGTTTTTTCTTGGGATTCAATGATAAGCCAAATTTTCTACACTTCTCAAAAAATTTTCTCCGGTGAATCAAATGTTCCTCATCAGTTTTTGAGAAAACGGTTATGTCATCAAGGTAAATGATTATGAAATAGCCAATATCTTCAGAAAAGGCTATGTCCATGGCCCTTTGGAAAGTGGCCCCTGCATTCATTAATCCGAAAGGCATTTTGACATACATAAAGGTGCCCCAAGGTGTGGTAAAGGAAGTTTTGATTTGATCATTTGGGAGCACTAACACCTGGTTGTAACCTAAGAACCCATCTAAGAGGGATATCCTTTTTTACCCAACTACCCTTTGAAGTATATTTTCCATCTTGGGTAAGGGATAGTTGTCTTTTAAAGAAGCTCTGTTTAAATTTCTGAAATCAATACAAAGCCTGATTTCCCCTGTTTTCTTTCCAATAGAAACTATGTTTGAGACCCACTCTGAATACCTAATTGGCACAATGATCCCAGCAGCATGCATCTTTTCAATTTCTACCTTAGCTAAAGGTAATAAAACATGGTTTATTCTCCTTAGTTTTTGTATAAAAGGCTTTTGATTTTCCTTCAGAGGTATTTTATGTTGGATGATGCTGGTATCATATGATTTTAGGTCTTTGTATCCCCAAGAAAAAACATCTTTAAACTCTTTGAACAGCTCTATGTACTACAATTTTATGTGAGCTGGGAGAGTGCTGGATAGCTTGATCATCTTGGGTTCTATTAGACTGCCTATGTTATGTTCTTCTATATTTTTTTCCACAGGCTCCATTCTTGGTTCCTTGGCTACATTGTTAAAGTCAAAAAGGTGTTCTAAAGGTGCTAGACCTCTTCGAATTTTATCATTTTTTCATTGTAAAACTTCCAAGTCTTCTTGGTCTACGTTGCCAATTACCTATGCTTCAAAAGTATTCTCATAATGATTTATATCAGTAGTATATGTCATTTCAGCTTCTGGGATTTGTTCAATATACAAACGATTTTCTTTATGGTTGGTTTCTGATATTGGTATGCTAAAATCATTTTCTGATTTCAAGAAATCATCTATGTGTTTGTCAAAATCAAACACTTTCCAGTGATCTTCGTTATTAGGTACAATAGGCCTTTGTTTTAATTTTACACTAATCTGTTGATTTATTTCAGGTATTTGGCAATTCATGGCATTGAAAGCAAGCTCATTTGCTAGATGATTCAGTTCTCTTGGAATGAAAAAAAGTTCATATTTTTCAAAGGTTTTTAATAGATCAAGGGCAGCATTTCGATACTCCCTAAGTCTTGGATTTTTAGCTAAGTATTCTCCTTTGATTTATCTTATGATAAGTTCAGAATCTACTAAGATTGATATCTTCTGGGATTCTAACTGTTTAAGCAGTTGTAAGCCTAGGAGAAGTGTTTCATACTCAGCAATATTGTTAGTGCATGGGAAATCCAATTTGTATGAAAAACTTTGTTTTGTATTTTGAATCCACACACCTGCTCCTGCACTTTTTTTATTACAAGATCCATCAAAGTTTAGGGTCCAAAGTATGTCATTCCTATTTTCATTTTCTTGTTGCTGTTGATTGGTAATGTTTTGAATTTGATTGAAGGGAATATTTGATTGTTCAGGCGAACTGATTGGATCCATGTTTTCTTTATCTGGCTGAGTGATTTCATCTTTGTTACATAAGATAAAGGAATCTAAACTCAATTGAATATAATATATTGGAGAGTTTTTTGGTTTGTCTATGTTGCTCACCATGTATTTCATGTGGGATTCCTTGTATAGTCTTCTATTTTGGTTAAAAATGGGAAAGGTGGCATAAGACATGTCCATTGGAAGGCTTCCATGAAGTTTGGCTCCCCAAGATCTGGATAAGAGCATGCCATACTTAGGTGGAATGTCAGCTACAACTATGTCCACGACTAAACTCTTAGCAGGGATTTGGGCTAAGTTAACACACAGATCTTTGATTAAACCTAAACACTTGACTCTACTTGAGTCAAAGGAATACAAGTCTTTGTATGGCTTAGTAATTTCTAAGCCTAAGCTTTCCATCACTACTTTGGGCATTAGATTTTGTGAAGCTCCTGAGTCTAACAAAGCATTGTGTAAAATTTTCTCATCTATGTTCAAGCTAACATATAAGGGAGGGACAACCCCTTCTTGGTGTTTTCCTCCAACTTATGGACCAAACAACAACTCTGGTTTGTCATCTGTCAAGTTTAAGGTGTCAGTATCGTCTCCTAAGTTCAAAGATTTCGAAACTTGGTTTTTGTACACCTCTTGGGTTACTATTTCAGCTAGGGGGATGGTAATTTTTATCTTAGAAATCTCTCCCTCAAGGCTGAAAGTAATAATAGACTTGTTGATATTTACATCAGCCTTTTCAATTGAATTCTTTTCAGCAACTTTGATTTGCTAAACCTTGTTTGGACTGGTAATTGGGATATTTTTATTAGGACCACTAGCTGAAGTGCTAGGGGTGCTCTGTTCAACCTTTGGCTGGACACCTTTATCTTTGTTTAAGTCTGGTTTCTTAGCCAAAATGTTGTTTTTCTCTGCTGTCTTTTTGGGCTGGTTTTCTGTGTTTTTCTTGACAGTAGTGCTAGTGTTCTTATCCTTTGAATTATCTATGTTTACCTTGCTCCTAAGATCATACTGTTTGTGTACCTCCATGATTGCATTTTCAAAACCCAAAATATAGTCATCAGAATCTTCATAGGTATTTGTATTTTGATCATAAGAGAAGAAATATTGTTCTTCCTCAGTGAGGAAAACATCATCCCCATTGTCTGATCCAATCAAGTTTACATGAGATTCTTCCAACCTTTCCAACTCCCTATTTTCTTCATATTGATCTACATAGTTCTGTTGAAAAGGAGGTCTAATCCGTTGGTCACTTTCTTTTTGCTTATCTTGATTTTTGTCCCTTCTATAATTCTGATTTCTATTTTTGTTTTGGGAGTTGTTCTGATTGTGTCTTGGCTGTGTTCTCTCAAGTATGCTCATCCTTTTCATGATATCTTCCAACATCTATTTTGTCTTTGAGCTAGACGTGGAGGGAATAGTGTCATATTTATAAGTTACCCTCTTTTCCGATCTCAACCTATTTCTTTTCTCAATTATGTTTGCTTCTACGCTCACAACTCCTTTCTGCATGTCTTCTAAGGTTAAGTAGTCCCTCTCCCTTAACTGATACTTCATGTCCACATCAAGGCCTTCGGGATATCTTACTAAGGCCATGCCTTCAGTAGGCTTCATGTGAGGTGGATGGGCATTATAAACGCTATTGAACCTATTGGGGTAGTCAGGAACACTCTCTCCTTGATTTCTCTTGAGCCTACTATATTCTGCTGGTATTTGGAGAGGATTCTTTTTGAGTTCCCATTTTTTGACGAATGTTTGATGCAAGGTGGGGAGATCATTTATGTTGTTAGGAGGTAAGTTTTTAAACCATTTCTTTACATCTCCTCCTAAACTTTGAGCAAAGATGTTGTAGACTCTTTTCTAGTGAAGTGAGGTATTTTAGATTGGTAATAATTTGGTAAGGGAATTAGAGGTTGTGGTAACACTAATGGGGCATACCATATTTCCATGGCTGGAAATAAGGGTGGATTTATAGTAGTGAAAGTGTGCTGAATAGGAGTGTTTTGCACAGTGCTAGTATGAATTGGAGTGGATAAAAAACTTGGGCCAAAAAACTGATTTTGAGCAAACTTGTTATGAAAAAGGCTAAAGTGATAAAGAAGCTGGGAATCAGGAGGAGTGGAAGGTGAGGCTTCTCTACTGAAGCTTTGTTGCAAATCTATAATATCAAGGTTAGTTTGGTTTAAGTCACCTTGAGATTTGGTTCTAAAGATGTTCTTTTTATGATGTAAATCAAAGTGTGAATCCTCTAAGACCACAAGGTTTTTAGGGACATAATTTGTTCTTAAGAGGCTCCTATTAGCAGCTAAATTTTGAGAGTTAGAAGTCTGCCACAAAATTCTCTTAGGATTGTCAACGATTAAAGGAGGATTTGGGTTTGGATGAGATCTATTACTGATCCTATGTGAAGCCAGAATGATTTCCAAAAATGAGAGAGGTGGGGGTTTTAGGGACTGTTTCTGGAAGCTTCACCTCTCAGGATGTTTTGTCTAAAATGGGACGAGGCTTCTAAACTTTCTTCAAGGCTGGTTAACACAGTATTAAAGAGATTTGGGAACCTAGAGGGTTAATAGGCCTACTGGGGCTAGTGGAGTCACCAGGTGGAAACTTTTAGTTTTTCATGAAGGTAAGATATTGGATGGTTCCACCACCATGCTTATTATGATGCCAAACTAAAATTTTTTTGGTTTTTTCTGAGTTTCTTGATTTTATAGGTTATGAGAGTGTCCTAAATCCGACTTAACACTTAGCTAGGGTGTCAAAAAATACAGATTTCGCTCCTATGGCTTGGTAACTGAATCCTTCAAGGTTTGATAAGGCTTTACGAGAATCCTAAGGTTTACTTATTTTGTCATTGATTCAATTAAGTCTTATCATGATTGTTAGGTAGTGCTTGAGGGAGGTTACCTATGTTATACTTAGATAGTGAGTGTTTTGTTTTGAAGATTTTACTCAGGGTCCCACTGTGATCGCCATTATGTTGGTGTCCCATGTTTTGATAGTTTGGAAAATCAAAAGACAAGGCAACATCAGAACCAATATTTAGAGTTACAGGATCTAGTCCTCCTATTCTCAAAGAGGGATCTCTCAAATTTTTTTTGCAAAGGTTTATCTTGTGTGCATTGATTATTGGTTTTAGACTAGTTATTAAGTGCAGGTGTTTATTTGTTTGTTTTTTTGGTTGGAATGATACATCAGAACATGAAAGGCCTAGGAAAGATATATAGGACAGAGAAATATCTGGTTCATTGGGCAATGGATTCAAGAAAATTTCATAACAAACTCATCAATGGATATGGGGTATCAAAGGGCAAATATAACTTGGCCACAAGATCCTTTTGTTTTTGGAATGAGATGAAAATTAATTATTTGGAAAGAGAGGTTTAATTCTAAACAAAGGGAATTCAAAAGCATAATTTGAACAATAAAGAGCTCTTTGATAGACAAGGCTAACCATAAATTCTACAAATCACACCTTTAAGCAAATAATTATTTTGAAACAAATTTTAAAATGAAATCTAATATTCAAGGAACACCCTATTTCCTCAAAGATTTATTTTAAAGGACTTAGAAACATAAAAGATTTACTAATAGTTACAGTCATAGAAGAGGGAACACCTAAAAACATCTATGATCATAATTATAACAACCTTTAAGCCAAATTTTTAAGTGAGGACAAAGGGCAAGATCAAAATAGACCTTTTTGATTTACTGTAAGCAAAGAACTTCAGAGGGAGACTTCAATAACAATTTTTAAGTGGTAGAAGACAAGTAGGGAGAACCGTAAATCATGTTGACACCAACTATTCGAACTATTAAGGAAATAAACAATCATGAAGATTAAAAAGAGAGATTAGAGACTCTAAAATACTTCAGTAGAAGAAAACATGAAACAGTGAAGGATGAATAGGTCTAAGGTGCTTCTAGGAGTCATTTGTTAGCCTAAAACTTTCAACCTATTGTAGTAAGAAATTATGGAACATAATGAAAATAGAGGAAAACATAAAATAGTTTAGAATACTTCACC
Source organism: Pinus albicaulis (assembly GCA_034641835.2). Lineage (NCBI taxonomy): Eukaryota > Viridiplantae > Streptophyta > Pinopsida > Pinales > Pinaceae > Pinus > Pinus albicaulis. The sequence goes on from CM076570.1 coordinate 47,701,838, forward strand.
AACAACCAAGCTCATGGATCTAATGATAGAACCTTCTCAGGAACAAGCATGCAACAAAATCATCAAGGTTTCCAAGACTTCAGTTTCTTCTTCAACTTCAACGAACTATGTATTTATTTCAGAGAGTTTCAGTATTACAACTGGTGATGAAACAACAACCAACCCCTCACTCATCTTCTGCAGAAGTATATATAGAAGAATGAGGAGGTGAGATCTGATAAAAAGATCTCCAATTACAATTAATATAGATTTAATGACCTCTTGGCCTTTTGAGGGGCTCAATGAAGAAACTTACATGGGTGTACTCTGTATTAAATGTTTTTACATAAAGTTTAAGCTCGGTGGGAGCTTTTGTTGACCTTTGAGGCTTTGTGTGGCATCGAAGTAACTCTGCAGATGTTTGTCATTAATTTCCTTTGCAGAGTTTCCTCTTTGGCTACGTTTTGAGACAAATATCTGATCCTGATCAATAAATGCGGCCTCTGATTGAATACTTTGAGGCACAGGTGGCATCGTGGTAGCTAGAGGGATCAATTTGCCTCAATTGTGGTGGTGGAGGTTTCCCTGTCGATAAAACACTTCAGATTTTCTTTAAACTATGTTATAAATCAGGTATTAGGCTTTTGATAAACATTCTTAGCCATGATCCCCACAAATTCTGTCTTTAATCCTCTGTTCTGATAAATTTTGGCCTTTGTCACTGATACTCTCTGACTGTGCCTGATTCATGGTTTTTGCTGGTATGCAGGGCTGCCCAAGGTTATGTGGCATCAATGCTTCATGAATGATTGATGAAAATGTCGATTTAACACCTGTGAATGATTTCCCCTGGTGAATCTAAGGCGGGAGGATCGGCAGCCTTTGCTTCTGAATTTTCTTCAGAAATGGCGAAAAAACCATTTAAACCCTGCAAAAACAAACAAGCATTATAAAATCCATGCATTTATAGGTTTATTGCTGCGGAGGACATGTGGGGGAAGCATGGCCGTTGGATGGCATCATCCAACGGTCAGGATTGATGGGGAGAAATCATAGACAGGCGGAAGAATTGTTTAAATCAGAGCTGTTGATTGCACAGAGATCGATGGTTGGGAGCGGAAACGGAAAGTCAAAGTGGAAGACGTTGACTAGGCGATCGAATTAGGGTGATGAAATTTCGGCCGTCGATCTGCAGATCAGATCGACGACGGAGATGCTCCAATGAAAATGTTGTAGCCCGGTTAACCGTCGGGCATCTGCGAGGCGTGATAGCCATTGGATGGGCGGCCTCAGATCGGACGGCACACATCAATATCACGCTGGGTCCACGTCTGAACATTAACGCACGATGAACGACGGTTTTATGAACAGTGCCCAGGACACGTGTCAGCCAGCATATGGAATCGTTTTCGATCGGGAAAAAATCACCATCGCCCAAAGGCGGTGCGATGAATACCACGCAGTTTTCAGAATGGTGAGTGGAATGCAGGGACCACCGGGGAGACGGACTCCGCATCGTCCGATCATCAGATCAGATCGATGGTGTGGAACGACTGAAAATTGAACCGGTGGAAAAATCATAAAATAATATAAGGCCGACGGTTTTTAATATATAACCAAAGGTTTTAGAATTTGGTCGAAAAATATTTTATTTTGAAGCGAATAGGCGCCCGTCTGTAGGGCCACGGGTTATATGGGAGAACATATGACCGGGGTTTAAAAGAGGAGGGGCTTAATCGCAATTGGGCAATGCGATAAGCACTTAGAAGACTAGCGCTCGGTATTTAGCACCAAAACGCATGGAGGGAAAGGGTTTAAAGGCTTAGCCCAAGGGGGTTTAAGCTCATAATATATAAAAATATGATTTTTAATGGTTTTTCAATAGTTTTCAAAGGAATTTGAGAGTTTCGATAAGGCTAAGAGGGAGTCTTAAAACCTTATCAAGGGATTTTGAAGAAGGGGAAATGGGAAAAAAAATGAAAATGATGGATTTTCATGGGAAATGGAGGGATAAAAACTAAGGTTAGTTTTGGAAGAGGGGAAAAAGGGAAATGGTGCTTGCAGTAGTATTCTTTCTTGGGAAACAACAAGATTTCTAAATGGGGAAATAGGCACAGTAGTGAAGATTGGGATAGAGGCAGGAGGCCTTCAAGAGTATTCAAGAGCCAACACTTTTTAGTCATAAAATTTGTACCTTGAAGGCTCCAAAGAGATTTTAGCCGGCATTTGGTATAACAAATTTTATAGCTGGCTAACACCAAGTGTTCAGACACTTTCACAAAAGTCTTGTGATATTGTTGCCTTGTATCCTTCCAACTTCCTATCATGTTCTCAAGTCCAACTTGAGCCTTCAAACTTGCTTTATTCATCAGTTCAGCTTCATTCATGACTTCGGCCATACCTTTTCTCAACTCCATAGTGCCAAACTCAAATACTTGTTGCAACCCTGCATCAGTATCCATGTTTTCTCAACCAAGATTCAACTTCAACCTTCAAGTTGTCCCTGCTTGCTTTAGTACAAAAGCTCCCAAAGAATGGTAGCTCTGATACCATCTATCATGCCCCTATACCTTTGGTGTATTTCATCCACACTATAGACAGGTGCGACACTACTGTACTTTTTATTTTTTTTAAATACTCAAGTATACAGACTATGCCTTGAGAAAAAATTGTTAAATATTAATCAGATGTTCTTTAAATATGCATAAATAAACATAAACAAAATTATCAATCCACAAGTACGCCCATACATAAAAGGGAGGGGAAACTCACTATTGATAATGAGTCTGCCTGATAATATGTTTCATAAATATGAAATGATATAAGTTCCAATCCAGAAAAAGCACTTATGCTCCTTGGCAAGGCAAGCTAACCTTTTGACCAAGCTTCAAGGCTTGTCAACCATCAAACTATCCTACAAAAATCATTTACAACATCAAATTTTCACCTTGGGAATTTTCTGCACAAAGCTACCCAAGTGCTGCCAGGTCACTTGTGTTGGCACTACAAATGAGTTCATACCATCCCACGAGTTCCCTTTGTGTTCAATCCACTTCCCAGGCATGTGGCTAGATGCGGTCCATCGATATGCACCTACTGCAGCTTTTGGAACTCAATTCTGAATTACAATTCTCCCGTAATGACTTCTAAACTGAATTTAAGCTCGTGTAGATGCTCTATGGAAGTTCTGCACGTCCTACACGTCCGTCACCTAACCTGACCTGCGTGCTGCCTGACTTGACCCACCTTGTAAAGGAATTCTGCATGCCCTACATGTTCAACAACTTGACTGAACCTACACTCATCTTCCTTCACCGTCGTCATGCTTCTTCCACCAACGAGTTGTTGGCTAGCTCGTGATGCTCCAATGCTAATGCCTTGATCGTCGAATGAACTCATTGATTCATTGATGCTTCTCTCCACCATTTTTATGCTCCATTAATATGTGTACTAGGTACTTTATGGGTCACCTGGTGGACCCAAGCTGACCCCCATGTTTAGTTATCTGCTCTATCATGTAGCATCAACCGTGGCCAATACGTCGACCGCTCCAACTCGTCCGTCAGCTTTACACTTCAGCTATGGTGTGAAGTTTCGCATATAAATGTCACCTTTCCAACATCATTTTCTGGCTAAGTGCAATGCACCCACTACCACGTGCACCCATGCCGCTCGCCGCTACACACCCGCGCTCGTGCCACTACGGTGCGATGTTTTGCCCTTATCGTTGCACAGCACCCGAACATTGTCTAAATGCCCAGTGGGCATGCCCATTACCCCGAATGAGCCTCATGAAGCCTTGGGACCTTATAAAAAGGCACCCAGATGGTCACAACTTAGAAAATTTGATACGATCATCGTCAAATGAAATGACACGACTCGAACTTGTTTCATTGGGTTCCCAACAGAATGAAGGCACAAGGGAGAAACCAAAAAATAGGTCGCACGAACATGCACAATTCTGCAAATCACTGGTACGAAGATTTGATACGCTACAAACTCAAAACTCTAAGACTGATCCAATTCCAGCGCCTCTACAAACAGTGCTTCGATGCCTGAAAATGAATTAGGCACAAGGGAGCAAATGAAAAACAGGTCGCACGAGCGACCACAAGGTACTTGGGTAGTAACAAATTTGAAAATTTGATACAGCCACTCTCACATGAAAGAAACCCACCCAAAAGTGTTTCATTGGGTGAACTCACACAACGTGACACAGCGCGCCTGACTGAATGAAGGCACAAGGGAGCAAATGACAAATGGGCCAGACGAATGTGAATAAGGCACCTAAGTTGTCACAATTTAGAAAATTTGATACGGCTGCCCTCAAACGAAATGACCTGCCCTGAACATGTTTCATCAGGTTCCCTCACATGGCATGACACAACGTGCCTGACCGAATGAAGGCACATGGGAGAAAATGAAAAGCAGGCTACACGAACGTGCACAAGGCACCCAAGCTATCACAACTTAGAAACTTTTATATGACTGCCCTCAAATGAAATGACCTATCTTGAACGTGTTTCATTGGGCGTGCTCACATGGCACGAAATGGCCCGCTCAACCAAATGAAGGCACAAGGGAGCAAATGGAAAATGGGTCACATGAACAAGCACAAGGCACCTGAGTGGTCACAAATTAGCAAATTTGATATGGCGGATGTCAAATGAAATGACGTACCTGACCCGAATGGGTTTCATCTCGCGTCCTCACACGGAACACTGACGCGCCCGACCGAATGAAGGCACAAGAAAGAAAATGACAAACGGGCCACATGAATGTGCACAACGAACCTGGGCGGTCACAACTTAGAAAAATTGATACAACCACCCTCAAACGAAATGACCCAACCCAAACGCGTTTCATCAGGTGCCCTCAAATGAGACAACCCGACCTGAGTGCATTTCAATGGGTATCCTGACACAGTGCGACATGACATGTCCAAATGAACAAAGGGATAAGGGAGAAAATGGAAAATGGGCCACACTAATGTGCACAAGGCACCTGCGTAGTCACAATGTAGAAAACTTTATACAAGCACCCTCAAACTAAATGTACCAACCTAAACGCATTTCATTGGGTGCCCTCACACAACGTGACATGACGCGCTTGATCAAATGAGGGCACAAGGGAGAAAATGGAAAATCGCCCACATGAATGTGCACAAAGCACCTGGGTGGTCAAGACTTAGAAAATTTGATATGGTCACCCTCAAATGAAATGCCCCAAACTGAACATGTTTCATTGGGCTCCATCACACGACGCAACACAACATGCTCGATCAAACAAAGGCAGGAGGGAGAAAATGGCAAACGGGCTGCATGAACATGCACAAATCACCCAGGAAATCACAACTCAGAAAATTTGATACGGTCACTCTCAAATGAAACAACTCGACCCAAACTTGTTTCACTGAGCACCCTAGCATAGCGCAATGTGGCGCGCCTAACCAAACAAAGGCACAAGTGAGCAAATAAAAAATGGGCCACATGAACGTGAACAAGGCACCCACGTGGTCACAACTTAGAAAATTTTGATATGGCCTCCATCAAATGAAACAACCCGACCTGGACGCTTTCATCGGACGCCCTCAAATGAAATGACCCAATCCGAATGCATTTCATCAGGTGCCCTCAAATAGCACGACACAATGCACATGACCGAATGAAAGCACAACGGAGGAAACTACAAACGGGTCCCACGAAAGTGAACAAGGCACTCGAGCAGTCACAAATTAGCAAATTTGATATGGATTCCCTCAAATGAAGCGACTCGACCCAAATGCATTTCATCGAGCACCCTCACATGGCATGACATGACGTGCACCATGGAATGAATTCACAAGGGATAAAATGGAAAACGGGTCACACAAACGTGCACAAGTCACCCAAGCGGTCAAAAATTAGGAAATTTTATACAACCTCCCTCAAACGAAATGACCCGAACGTGTTTCATCAAGCACCCACACACTGTGCCACACAGCGTGCCCGACCGAACGAAGGCACAAGGGAGAAAATGACAAATGGGCCACATGAACATGCACAAGGAACCTAGAAAGTCACAACTTAGCAAATTTGATAGGGCCGCCTTGAAATGAAACGACCAAAGCCAAACGCGTTTCATCGGGCACCCTCACATGGTGTAGTATGGTGCACCCGACCGAATGAAGGCACAAGAGAGAAAATTACAAATGGGCTGCACGACCTTGCACAATGCACTCGGGCGGTGACAACCTAGAAAATTTGATACGACCGCCCTCAAATGAAACGACCCGACCTGAACTTGTTTCATTGGGCACCCTCACATGGTGTGACACAGCCTGCCCAAAAAAATGAAGGCACAAGGGAGAAAATGACAAACGGGCCGCACAAACAAGCACAAGGTAATCGAGCAGTCACAACTTAGCAAATTTGATATGCCCGCCCTCAAACTAAATGACCTACCCCAAACATGTTTCGTCAGGCACCCTCACACGACGCGACATAACACGCCCAACTGAACAAAGGCACATGTGAGAAAAATAGAAAATGGGTCACACAAACATTCACAAGGCACTCGGGTGGTCACAACTTAGAAAATTTGATATATTCACCCTAAAAGAAAATGACACAACCCGAACGTGTTTTTTTTGGCGCCCTCAAATGAAACGACCCAACTCGAACGTGTTTCATCGGGCGCCCTCACATGGTGCGACATGATATCCCCAACCAAATGAAGGCACCAGGGAGAAAACAACAAACGGGCCGCACAAATGTGCACAAGGAAACTGAGCGATCACAACTTAGGAAATTTGATACGGGCACCCTCCAACAAAATGATCGGACCCGAATGGAGGTGCAAGGGAGAAAACGAAAACGGGGCACACGAGCATGCACAAGGCACCTGGGTAGTCACAACTTAGCAAATTTGATAAGACCACCCTCAAATGAAATACCCTGACATGAACACATGTCATCGGACGCCCTCACACGACGTGACACAGGACGCCAGACCGAAAGAAGGCACAAGGAAGAAAATGACAAATGGGTCGCTTGAACATGTACAAGGCACCTCAGTAGTCACAACTTAGCAAATTTGATACGTCCACCCTCAAATGAAACGACCAAACCCGTATCTATTTCATTGGGCACCCTGGCACGTCGTGACACAACTCGCCTAACCGAACTAAGGCACATGGGAGAAAACAACAAATGGCGCACATGAATGTGCACAAGTAACTCATATGGTCACAACTTAGAAAATTTGATATGGTCGCCCTCAAATGAAACGACCCTACCCAAACACGTTTCATCAGGCGCCCTTACATGAAGTGACACGACTCGCCCGACCGAAGGAAGGCACAAGGGAGAAAATGGAAAATGGGCCGCATGAAAGTGCACAAGCAACCCAACTGGTCACAACCTAGAAAATTTGATACCGCCACCCTCAAAATAAATGACCCCACCCGAAGGCATTTCATCAAGCACCCTCACACAGCGCGAAATGGTGTGCCCTACCTAATGAAGGCACAATGGAGAAAATGAAAAATGAGCCACACGAATCTGAACAAGGAACATAGGTGGTCACAACTTAGCAAATTTGATACAACCACCCTCAAACCAAATGACTAGAGCCGAACCTGTTTCATCAGGCACCCTCACACAAAGCAATAGGGTGCCTGATGAAACACGAATGAGCCCAAGGCACTTGGGCAGTGCTAACCTCGTAAATTTGATATGACCTCCCTCTAACGAAATGACCTAACCTAAACCTGTTTCATCGGGTGCCCTCACATGGTGCAACATGGCCTGCTCGACCGAACGAAGGCACAATGGAGAAAATGGAAAACAAGTGGCACGAACGAGCACAAGGCACTCAGGCTGTCATAACTTAGCAAATTTGATATGGTCGCCCTCAAACAAAATCACATGACCCGAACATATTTCATCGAGTGCCATCACATGGCAGGACATGATGCGCCTGACAGAATGAAGGTACAAGGGAGAAAATGGAAAATGGGCCGCATGAACATGTCGAAGGCACCTAAGTGGTGACAACTTAGCAGATTTGATATGGCTAGCCTCAAATGAAATGACTCGATCTGAACGTGTTTCATCGGGCACCCTCACATGGCACGACATGGCACACCCTACCGGACAAAGGCACAAGGGAGAAAATATAAAATGGACCACATGAATATGCACAAGGCACGCCGGCGGTCACAACTTAGCAAATTTGATACGTCTTCCCTCAAACAAGAAAACCCGACATGAATGTGTTTCATCAGGCGCCCTCGCACGACGCGATAGAGTGTGCTAGAAATAGCAAAGGAATAAGGGAGAAAATGACAAATAGGTCACTCAGATTTGTACAAGGCACCTGGGCGGTCATAGCTTAGCAAATTTGATACGACCACCCTCAAATGAAATGAACCGACCCGAACAGGTTTCATTGGGCATCATCGCACGGTGCGACACGACCTGCCCGACCGAACTAAGGCACAAGGGAGAAAATGGAAAATTTTCCGCATGAATGTTCACAAGGAACTCAGGCAGTCACAACTCAGTGAATTTGATATGGCCACCCTCAAACGAAACGACCCGTCCCAAACGTGTTTCATAAGGCGCCCTCACATAGCGCGACATGACACACTGAACCGAATGAAGGTAGAAGGAAGCAAACGAAAAATGGGCCGCTCGAACATGTACAAGGCACATGGGTGGTCACAACTTAGCAAAATTGATATGGCCGCCCTCAAATGAAACAACCTAAACCGAACATGTTTCATTGAGCGCCCTCGCATGGCACGACACCGCCCGCTGAACCGAATGAAGGCATAAGGGAGAAAACGGAAAACGAGTCACATGAAAATGCACAAGGAACTCGGGTGGTCACAACTTATAAAATTTGATATGATATCCCCTAAACGAAATAACTCCACATGAACGCATTTCATCAGGCACCCTCACATGGTGCGACACGGTGTGCCATACCTAACGAAGGCACAAGGGAGAAAATGGAAAATGGGCTACATGAACATGCAAAAGGCACCCAAGCGGTCACAACTTAGAAAATTTGATATGGCCACCCTCAAACCAAATGACTCAAGCTGAACACATTTCATCAGGCGCCCTCACATGGCATGATAGGGCGTGCCCAACTGAAAGAGGGCACAAGGGAGAAAATGGCCAACGGGCTGCACAAATAAGCACAAGGCACCTAGGCAGTCACAACTTAGAAAATTTGATATGGCTGCACTCAAACAAAATGATCGGACCCAAACGCGTTTCATCGGGCATCCTGACATAGCGCAACACGGCCCACCCAACCGAACAAAGGCACAACGGAGAAAATGGAAAATGGTTCGCATGAACAAGCACAAGGCACCCGAGCGGTCACAACTTAGAAAATTTGATATGGCCACCCTCAAACGAAAAAAAATGACTTGAATGCATTTCATTGGGCATCCTCACATGGTGCGACACAGTGCACGTGACCGAACGAAGGCACAAGGGAGAAAACGGAAAACAGGCCAGACAAACATGCCCAATGCACCCAAGCAGTGACAACTTAGAAAATTTTATATGGCCACCCTCAAACAAAATGACTCGACCTGAACGCGTTTCATCAGGCGCCCTTACAGGGCACGACATGGCGTGCTGGACCAAATGAAGGCACAAGGGAGAAAATGGAAAATAGGCTGCACGAATGTACACAAGGCATCCGAGCATTCACAACTTAGAAAATTTTCTACGATTGCCCTTAAACGAAATGACCCGACTCAAACGTGTTTCATCAAGCGCCCTCACACGGCGCGACAGAGCCCACCCGACCAAACAAAGGGACAAGGGAGAAAATTGAAAACTTGTCACACAAAGGAGAAAAAGGCACCCCAGCAGTCACAACTTAGTAGATTTGATATAGTTTCCATCAAACAAAACGACTGACCCGAATGCATTTCAACGGGCGGCCTCACACGGCGCAACATAGCTCGCCCGACCAAATGAAGGGACAAGTGAGGAAATCAAAAATGGGCCACACGAACGAGCACAAGGAAACTGGGAAGTCACGACTTAGCAAATTTCATACAGCCTCCCTCAAACAAAATGACCCGACCCGAATGTGTTTCATTGTGCATCATCAAAAGAAACGAACCGACCTGAACGCGTTTCATCGGGCGCCCTCTCATGGTACGACACAAGGTTCCTGACCGAACGACAACACAAGGGAACAAACAATAAATGAGTCAAATGAACATGCACAAGGTACCTAGGTGGTCACAACTTAGCAAAATTGATACGGGAGCCCTCAAACGAAATGACCCGACTTGAATGTGTTTCATCAGGAACCTATACACGGTGCGACACGGCATGCCCAACCAAACGAGGGCATAAGGGAGAAAATGAAAAACAGGTCACATGAATGTGTACAAGGCACCCAAGTTGTCACACCTTGGCAAATTTTATATGATCGCCCTCAAATGAAACGACCCAAACCGAACGTGTTCCATCATGCGCCCTCACACGACGCGTGACTTTCCTGACTGAACAAAGGCACAAGGGAGAAAACATCAAAATACCACATGAACGTGCACAAGGCACCCAGGCCATCACAACTTAGAAAATTTGATATCACCACCCTCAAATGAAACGACCCGACCTACACATGTTTCATCAGGCCCCCTCAAATTGCACGACACGATGCACCAGAATGAACAAAGGCACAAGGGATCAAACAGATGCCTCAAATGAAACCACCCGACTCGAATTCATTTCATAGAGCACCCTCAAACAAAACAACCCTACCCAAACGTGTTTCATCGGGTGCCCTTACAAGATGCAACACGACATGCCCAACAGAATGAAGGGATAAGGGAGCAAATGGAAAACGGGTTGCATGAATGTGCATAAGGCCCCCTGGTGGTCACAACTTAGTAAATTTGATATGGCTACCATCAAACAAAATGACCTGACCTAAACATGTTTCATCGGGCCCCCTCACATGACGAAACTGACCGAACGAAGGCACAAGGGAGAAATTAGCAAACGGGTCGTACGAATGTGCACAAGGCACCCAGGCAGTCACAACTTAGCAAATTTCATATGGTGGCCCTCAAACGAAATGAACCAATCTGTACATGTTTCATCGGGTTCCCTCACACCATGTGACACCATACACTTGACCGAACGAAAGGCACAAGGGAGAAAATGGAAAACGGGCAGCATGAACATACTTAAGGCACCAAGGCAGTCATAGCTTATGAAATTTGATAGGTCCGCCCTAAAACAAAATGACCAGAGCTGAACGAGTTTCATCGGGTGCCCTTACATGGTGCAATAGGGTGCACCTGATCGAACAAATGCATAATAGAGCAAATGGAAATGGGTTGCACAAATGTACGTAAGGCACCTGGGTGGGCACAACTTAGCAAATTTGATACGGCCGCTCTCAAACGAAATGACCCAACATGAACGCATTTCATCGGGTATTGTCACATGGCACGACATGCACGCTGGACTGAATGAAGGCACAAGGGATCAAATGGAAAATGGGTTGCAAAAACATGTAGAAGGCACTTCGGTGGTCACAACTTAGCAAATTTGATACAACTACCCTCAAACGAAATGAGTCGACATGAACGCATTTCATTGGGCGCCCTCACATGCTGCGATAGAGCCCACATGACCAAACGAAGGTGCAAGGGAGAAAATGGGAAATGGGGTGCACAAACGAGCACAAGGTAACCAGGCGGTAACAACTTAGAAAATTTGATACGATCACCCTCAAACAAAATGACCCGACCTGAACGACAAACGGGTCGCTCGAACATGCACAAGGCACTCGTGTGGTCACAATTTAGAAAATTTGATACAATAGCCCTAAACCGAAATGACCCATCCCGAACACGTTTCATCGGGTGCCCTCAAATGAAACGAGCCAACCCGAATGTGTTTCATTGGGTGCCCTCACACAAAGTGACATGGCACCCTATCTAACGAAGGCACAAGAAAGAAAATGGAAAATGGGGCACATGAATGTGCACAAGACACCCAGGCGGTCACAACTTAGCAAATTTGATATGACCTCCCTCAAATGAAACAACCTGACCCAAACGTATCTCATCAGGTGCCCTCACACGACTCAACACGATGCGCTCGATCGAACAAAGTCAAAAGAGAGCAAAAGAAAAATGGGTGGCACGAACGTGAAAAAGGCACTCAGGTGGTCACAACTTAACAAATTTGATAAAGCCACCGTCAAATGAAACAACTCGACCCAAACGTGTTTCATCATGCACCCTCACATGGTGCAACATGTAACACCTAACTAAACAAAGGTAGAAAGGAGAAAATGGAAAATGGGCCGCACAAATGTGCATAAGGCACCCAAGCAGTCACAACTTAGAAAATTTGATAAGGCTACCATAAAACAAAACGACTAGAGCTGAACGCATTTCATGGGTGCCCTCACACGATGTGATAGGGCGCTCCTGACTGAATGTAGGAACAAGAGAGCAAACAAAAAAAGGGTTGCACAAATGTACATAAGGCACCTGGGCAGTCACAACTTAGAAAATTTTATACGACCACTCTTAAATAAAATGACCTGACCTGAACGTGTTTCATCAAGCGCCCTCACATGGCGTAACAGGGCACATGGACCGAACAATGGCACAAGGGAGCAAACATAAAATGGGCTACATGAATGTGCATAAGGCACTCAGGCGATCACAACTTAGAAAATTTGATACAACCTCCCTCAAATGAAATGACCCAACCCAAACACGTTTAATCAAGCACCCTCACATGACGCAACACAGTCCAACCGAACAAATGAAGGCACAACTGAGAAAACAGGAAATGGGGTGCACGAATGAGCACAAAGAAATCAGGCAGTCACATCTTAGAAAATTTAATACGACCACCCTCAAACAAAATTACCCAACCCGAACGCGTTGCATTGGGTGCCCTCACATGACGCGACATGACACACTCGACCGAATGAAGGAAAAAGGAAGCAAACGAAAAATGGGTCACACGAACGTGAACAAGGCACCTAGACTGTCACAACTAAGAAAATTTTATACAACCGCACTCAAGCAGAACGACCCAACTGGAACACATTTCATTGGTCACCCTCAAATGAAACAACCTTACCCAAATGTTTTTCATCAGGTGCCTTCACATGACGCGACACATAATTTGATCGAATGAAGTCACAAGGGAGAAAATGACAAACGGGGCACACGAACATGCACAAGGCACCCGGGCGATCACAAATTATGAAATTTGATATGGGAGCCCTCAAACAAAACGAATCGACTCGAATGTGTTTGATCAGGCACCCTCACACGATGCAATAAGACATGCCTGACCAAATGAAAGGACAAGGGAGAGAATGGAAAACAGGCAACACAGACATGCACAAGGCATCTGAGTGGTCACAACTTAGCAAATTTGTTATGGCCTCCCTCAAATGAAATGACCCGACCCTAACGCATTGCATCGAGTGCCCTCAAATAGCGTGACATGGTGATCCCGAATAAATGGAGTCACAAGGGAGAATATAGAAAATGGGCCTCTTGAATGTATACAAGGCACTCGGGAAGTCACAATTTAGAAAATTTGATACAACCACCCTCAAAGAAAACAACCCGACCCAAACGCATTTCATCGAGCTCCGTCGCATGGTGCGACACGACTCGACCGACCAAACGAAGGCATGAGGGAGAAAAGGGAAATTGGGCCACACAAATGTGCACAAGGAACTCGGACAGTCACACATTAGCAAATTTGATATGGTCGCCCTCAAATGAAACGACCTAACCTGAACAAGTTTCATCGGGTGCCCTCACACGGTGCAATAGGGCGTTCCTGACTGAACGTAAGAACAAGAGAGAGAATAGAAACAGGCCGCACAAACATGCATAAGACACCCAGGTGGTCAAAAATTAGTAAATTTGATACAACCACTCTCAAATGAAATGACTCGACTCGAACGCGCTTCATCGGGCGCCCTCACACGACGCAACAGGGAACATCGGCTGAACAAAGGCACAAGGGAGAAAATGACAAACAGGTCGCATGAACATGCACAAGGCACCTCGACAGTCACAAATTACCAAATTTGATATGACCACCCTCAAATGAGATTCCCTGACCAAGACATGTTTCATCGAGCACCCTCACATAGCGTCACATAGCCCAATTGACCAAACAAAGGCACAAGGGATAAAGTGAGAAACAGGGTACATGAACGAGCACATGGTAACTAGGTGGTAAGAACTTAGCAAACTTGATATGACCACCCTTAAACGAAATGGCCCGACCTGAATGCATTTCATCGGGCACCCTCACACGATGCGACATGATGCGCCTGATTGAATGAAGGAAAAAGGAAGCAAACAGAAAATTTGTCACACGAACGTGAACGAGGCACCCTGACAATCACAACTTAGCAAATTTTATACAACTACCCTTAAGCAAAATGATCGGACCAGAACACCTTTCATCATGCGCCCTCAAATGAAATGACCCAGCATGAATGTGCTTCGTCAGGCACCCTCACATGAAGCGGCATGGCACCTAATTGAACAAAGGCACAAGGGAGAAAATGGAAAATGGGGCACATGAACGTCCACAAGGCACCCGAGCAATCACAACTTAGAAAATTTGATATGCGAGCCCTCAAACGAAATGACCTGACTTGAACGTAGTTCATTAGGCACCCTCACACTGCGCGACATGGTGCACCTGACCGAACAAAGGCACAAGGGAGAAAACGACAAAAAAGTGGCACAAACATGGATAAGGCACCAGAGCGGTCACAAATTACCAAATTTGATACGACCGCCCTCAAACGAAACGACTCAACCGAAACACATTGCACTGGGTGCCCTCAAAGAACGTTACACGGTGCACCCGATTAAACGAAAGCACAAGGGAGCAAATAAGAAATGAGTAGCTTGAACATATACAAGGCACGCAGGGAGTCTCAACTCAGCAAATTTTATACGACCACCCTCAAACGAAACTACCTGACCCAAACGCATTTCATTGGGCACCCTCACATGGCACGACATAGCCTGCCTGACCAAATGAAGGCACAAGGGAGAAAATGGAAAATGGGTCACACAAACGTGCACAAGGAACTCGAGCAGTCACACCTTAGAAAAATTGATACGATCGCCCTAAAACGAAACAACCCAACCCAAACATGTTTCATCAGGTTCCCTCACACGACGCTGCACGATGTGCCCGACTGAATGAAGGCACAAGGGAGAAGATGGAAAATGGTTCGGATGAAAGTGCACATGGCACCCGAGTAGTTACAACTTAGAAAATTTGATATGGCCTCCCTCAAATGAAAATACCCGACCTGAAAGCATTTCATCAGGCGCCCTCACACTGTGCGACACAGTGCGCCCAACCGAACATGGCACTTGGGTGGTCACAACTTATCAAATTTCATACGGCTGCCCTCAAATGAAATGACGCCATCCTAACGCGTTTCATCGGGCGCCCTCACATGGTGCGACATGGGGCGCCTGACATAATGAAGGAGTAAGGAAGAAAATGACAAAGGGGTCACAGGAATGTAGACAATGCACAAGGGCGGTCACAACTTAGCAAATTTTATATGGTAGCGCTCAAACAAAATGACCTGACCCGAATGCACCCTCAAACGACGTGACATGACATGCCTGACCGAACAAAGGCATAAGGCAGAAAAAAAAAAATTGGTCACACGAAGGTGCACAAGGTAACTGGGTTGTCACAACTTAGCAAATTTTATATAGCTACCCTCAAATGAAATGACCCATCCCTAACACATTTCATCGGGGTCCCACAAATGGCATGACACGACGTGCCTGACCGATTGAAGGCACAATGGAGAAAATGGAAAATGGGCCACACGAACATTCGCAAGGCACCTGGGGGGTCACAAATTATAAAATCTGGTACAGTCTCCCTCAAACAAAAACACCAAACCCAAAAGCGTTTCATCAGGAGCCCTCACATGGCGCGACACGATACGCCTGAACGATCAAGGCACTCAGGCGGTTACAACTTATAAAATTTGATATGGCCACCCTCAAACGAAACAACCCAACCCAAATGTGTTTCATTGGGTGCCCTCAAATGAAACAACTCGACCTGAACGCGTTTCATCGGGCGCCCTCACATGATGCACCTTATCAAACTAAGGCACAAACGAGAAAATGACAAACTCATTGAAAAAACATGCACAAGGCACTCGGGCGGTTACAAATTTGCAAATTTGATACGTGCGCCCTCAAATGAAATGACCTGACCTAAGCTAGTTTCATCGGGTGCCCTCACACAGTGTGACACGGCGCGCCCGACCTAACAAAGGCACAAGGGAGAAAATTGCAAATGGGTCACATGAACATGCACAAGGCACTTTGGTGGTCACAAATTAGAAATTTTGATATGGTCACCCTCAAACGAAATGACCCAAGACAAATGCGTTCCATCAAGCGCCTTCACATGGCGCGACACGATGTGCCTGACTGAATGAAGGTATAAGGGATAAAATGGAAAACTGGCCGCACGAACGTGCACAAGGCACCCAAGTATTCACAATTTAGAAAATTTGATATGGCCACCCTCAAACGAAACGACCTAACCCAAACATGTTTCATATGGCCCCCTCAAATGGCACAATATGGCATGCCTGACCGAACGAAGGCATAAGGGAGAATACGGATGCCCTCAAATGAAATGACCCGAACCGAACACATTTCATCAGGAGCCCTCAAATGAAATGACCTGACTTGAACACGTTTCATCAGGTGCCCTCACACTACCGGGTGTCCGCACATGACACGACACGGTGCACCTGACCAAATGAGGGCATAAGGGAAGAAACGAAAAACAGGCTACACGAACGTGCATAAGGTACCCAAGTGGTCACAAGATAGCAAATTTGATACGACCTCCCTCAAACTAAATGACCTGACTCGAATGAATTTCATTGGGATCCCTCACACGTCACAACAAAACACACCAGACGGAACGAAGGCACAAGGGAGAAAATGGAAAATGTGTCACACGAATGTGCACAAGGCATCTCGGCGGTCACGAATTAGCAAATTTGATATGGCTTCCCTCAAACAAAACAACCCAAACTGAACACATTTGGATGGGCTCCCTCACACCTAACGAAAGCACAATGATCAAGTGGAAAATGGGCCGCATGAACGTGCATAAGGCACCCAGGAAGTCACAACTTAGAAAATTTGAATGGGCTGCCCTCAAACGAAATGACCAGATCCGAATGTGTTTCATCGGGCGTCCTCACATGGCGCGCTTGATCGAATGAAGGAACAAGGGAGCAAATAGAAAATGCGCCGCACAAACTTGCACAAGGCACCCGGGGCAGTCACAAACTAACAAATTTGATACGGTCACCCTCAAACGAAATGACCCAACCCCAACGCATTTCATCGAGGGCCATCACACTACATAACATGGCGCGCCTGACTGAATGAAGGGATAAGGGAGAAAATGGAAAATGGGCCACACAAACGTGCACAAGGCACCCAGGCAGTCACAACTTAGAAAATCTTATATGGCCACCCTCAAACCAAACGACCTGAGCCGAACGTGTTTCATTAGGCACCCTCACATGGCACGATAGGGCGTGCCCGACCGAACAAGGGCAAAAGGGAGAAAATAGAAAATGGGTTACACAAAAGAGCACAAGGCACCCGGGCAGTCACAACTTAGAAAATTTGATATGGCCACCCTCAAACGAAACGACTTGACCTGAACGCATTTCATCGGGTGCCCTCATAGGGCGCAACATGACCTACCCGACCGAATGAAGGTACAACAGAGTAAATGGTGAACGGGTCACGAAAATGAGCACAAGGTACCTGGGTAGTCAAAACTTAATGAATTTGATATGGTCGCTATCAAACAAAAAATCCTGAACCGAATGCATTTCATCGGGCACTCTCACATGGTGGGACATAGCCCGCCTAACCAGATGAAGGGACAAGGAATAAAATGGAAAATGGGCTGCATGAACGAGCACAAGGCTCCCGGGTAGTCACAAATTATCAAATTTGATATGGTCTCCCTCAAGCAAAACAACCCAACCTGAACACGTTTCATCGTGTGCCCTCAAAAGAAATGACACGACCTGAATACGTTAGATCAGGTGCCCTGACATGGCACGACACGATGCACCCGAACGAACAAAGGCGCAAGGGGAAAAATGAAAAATGGGTTGAAAAAACCTGCACAAGGCACCCAGATGGTCACAACTTAGCAAATTTGATACGGGCATCCTCAAAATAAATGACCCAACCTGAATGCATTTCATAGCGTGCCCTTACATGGGGTGACACAGTGCACTCGACCAAATGAAGGCACAAGGGAGAAACTAGAAAATGGGTCGCACGAATGTGTACAAGGGACCCACGCAGTCACAACTTAGAAAATTTGATACGGCCACCCCCAAATGAAACGACTGAACCTAAACACATTTCATAGGGGCCCCTCAAATCACGCGACATCGTACTCCTGACCGAATAAAGGCACAAGGGCGAAAACATATGCCCTTAAACGAAATGACCTGACCCAAACATGTTTCATCATGCGTACTCAAACGAAACGGCCCGACCCAAATGCATTTCATCAGGCGCCCTCACACGACGCGACACAGTGCACCCAACTAAACCAAGGCACAAGGGAGGAAACAACAAATGGGCCACACGAACGTGAAAAAGGCACCCGAGTGGTCACAACTTAGCAAATTTCATACAACCTCGCTCAAATGAAATGACCTGACCCGAACGCATTTCATTGGGTGCCCTCACATGACACGCCCAACTGAACAAAGGTAGAAGGGAGAAAACAGATAACGAGTCACACGAATGTGCACAAGGCACCCGAGTGGTCACAACTTAGTAAATTTGATATGACCGCCATCAAATGAAACAACCCGACTCGAGCGTGTTTCATCACGCGCCCTCACACGGCACGACACGGCGCGCCTGACCAAACTAAGGCACAACGGAGAAAATGGAAAATGGGTCGTATGAATGTGCACAAGGCACCAGGGTGGACACAACTTAGCAAATTTGATACGGTCGCTTTGAAATGAAACAACGCAACTCAAACATATTTCATCGAGTGTCCTCACGCCACGTGACATAGAACGCTCGACCGAATGAAGGAACAAGGGAGTAAACAAAAAATATGTTGCATGAACATGTGAAAGGCACCCAAGCAGTCACAACTTAACAAATTTGATAGGTTCATCCTAAAACGAAATGAACAGAGACGAACGTGTTTCATCGGGTGCCCTACCATGACGCGACAGGGTGCGCTCGACCGAATGAAGGCACAAGAGAGCAAACAACAAATGGGCTGCATAAACGTGCATAAGGCACTCGAGCATTCACAACTTAGCAAATTTGATATGGCTGCCCTCAAACAAAACCACGCGACCTGAACGTGTTTCTATGGGCAACATCACACGATGCAACATGGCGTGCTTGACCGAACGAAGGCACAAGGGATAAAATGGCAAAGGAGCTCCACGAACATGCACAAGGCACTTGGGTAGTCACAACTTAGAAAATTTGATACGACTACCCTAAAAAAAAATGACCCCAACTAGAACGTGTTTCTTCGGGTGCCCTCACACAGTGCAACATAGCCCACCTGAACAAACGAAGGCGCAAGGGATAAAATGAGAAATGGGGCGCATGAACGAGCACAAGGCAACTGAGCGGTAATAAATTAACAAATTTGATACGACCGCCCTCAAACAAAATGACCTGACCCGAATGTGTTTCATCGGGTGACCTCACATGATGCGCAATGGCATGCCCGACCGAACAAAGGCACAAGGAAGAAAATGGAAAATGGGTCTCACGAATGTGCACAAGGCACCTAGGCGATCACAACTTAGAATCTTAGGTATGGGCGCCCTCAAGAAAAATGAATCAAACCAAGCACGTTTCATCGGGAACCCTCAAATGAAATGACCCAACCTGAATGTGTTTCATTAGGCACCTTCACATGGTGTGACACAGCGCGCCTGACTGAACAAAGGCATAAGGGAGAAAATGGAAAACAGGACACACGTATGTGCACAAGTCACCTGGGCGGTCACTGTTGGCGCCCTGTAATTTATGAGACTGGCAAGAATAAATGCTGCAGGGCCCACATAAAAACCACTTTGGAATCCTATGATCTAGCCTTCCTGGATTCAGAGAGGGATCTCTCTATTAGTGTCTTCAAATGATATATCTTTATGCTTATTTATGATATTAGGCTAGTTATGAAGCTCAGAGGAAATTTTTGTTTGATTGATTTCTTGGGATGGACATCAGAAGAGGAAAAGGTCACTAGAAGGGTGAAGGTGAGAGCAGGTTGAAAAATGTTTCAGCTGATAAGATAGGTCAAAAGAAAATATCAATCCATTGGGATATGGAGTCACAAAAGGATTTAATTGTACAACGGTTCTACAAGGATTTCCATGGGGCAAGTCATCTATATCAAAGGATCTCTTTAGATTGATCTGTGGCATGAAACATCAAAGTGTTGTGAAAGAACCAAATTCAACCACCAATTAACCATCTATTAACTTCACTAAACAAGAAAAGACTTTCGAAGTAACTGTTTGAAGTAAGCCAAAGGACAGGGCATACCATAGAATTCTTTGGACAAACTTTTACTAAAGCGCACTTTTCAGACAACAATCCAGTAATATAAAAAAACTAATTTCTAAAAGAATAAAACATATAAGAAAATGAAGGGAAACCTAAGATCAAGTAATAACTTTGAATCTATCCTGATTTTAGCATACTCTAAAGGGAAACTTTCAAAACAACTGTTAAACACATGACCAGAGGATAGGGCTAACCATAGACTTCCCTGGTTTAGACGTTACTTAGCATGTAATGAAAATATCATTTAAGAACAATGTCTCAAGTTTTACACAGCAATACATGGGCTCACCAACATTCCTTGACTGGTTATACTCTATTAACTCATTCCCAAATTATCTATTAGAATAAAACATAGAGATAAAGCTTTCAAACAAAAATAGGGTACTTTGCAGTAAATCCTACTCTAAATTTTCTATTCTTTATCACAGAAAATTGACAGCATGAAAAACATAAGGAGAAACAAATACAGTGAGGAATAACATCACCATTAATATAGGCCAGTATTCCATGAAACAACTTGTATTATTGATGTTCAAACCAATTACATTCTCTAGGTCCAACAGGTCTTTACAGCTCTAACTTCTCTCCTCAGCCTAGTATTCTTCAATTACATCACATCACTTCGGTGGCTTCAACAACTATTTACACTTGATAATAATTCATTTAACAACCAACCAACCCTTTACAATGTGCTCCTCATGGTGTATTTATATATGAATGAGGAGGTGGAGTGAAAGAAAGGGTTCTAATTTGATCATTTAAGACAGAGTAAATGCTTCTCAACCTTAGGGAATTTACATAACCCAAGATAAAGAATATAGGATGTTTTAACTCTGTTAAATGAATGTTTTATCAACTTCTAAGCTACTTAGTCACATTTTTCGACTTTTAGGCATATTTGGTAGGCTAGAAATAACTTCTAAGATGTATTTGTAAAATATCTCTGACTGTGAATTCAATTTGTATGCTTTTGAGTTAAATAGGACTGTAGGTGGAATTTTTGGGTTGTGGGGGATTTAATTTCTTCATTGATGTGTTGTTCAAAGAATTATTTTGGGTGATATTTATAGATTTGTGACTTTCAGCTTGAATTTGGCCTTTGAAATGCTTTTAGGCCCATATTAATCATCTTTAGTCTTTTACTATGCTTTATCTATAATCTGCATGGTTGAAGTCTTTAAATCTTCAGGCTCTTGACCTTAACCTTTAAACTTTAATTTTTATGATCTTTAAACTTCACTGTTCTTCTGATTCATAGGTGGCTTTGGTGTGCCGGAGGGTTTGATTAAATAACCAATGCTCATGATGCATCAATAAAACTTTGGAGATTAACTCCTTTTGTCCCCCTTTCTGCATTTCAGGCCGTCAGATCGTCACCCTTGACTTTTGCAACTAGATTTCTGCTGTGGGACAACTTTTATAAATAACCGCCATGAAACCTGAAAATAAAACGTTAAAGTGTTATAAAAAACCTGCATTATGGATAACACTGCTAACAAAGGCGAGGAAAGGTGTTATGGAGCGATGTGGAAGGGGATATATGCATAGAGGAGGGTTTCATGGCAGAAAAGCAAAGAACCAAGGTTTAAATTCGATTTATGGCGCAAAATTGGAAAAGTGGTTAGGCGAAATACCAAGGTGGTATCCACATGAAAGCATGTGGTAAGTGGTAATGGCTGCAATGAATGCGATATAGCTCCCTGGTCGATGCGTGTCCCCCATGAAACCACCTATTTCGCATGCAAATAGTGTGTTTAGGTCCTTTGGTGTTTTGAGCACGAAACAGACTATGAGTCGTCTGATCTAGGGGTTCTAGATCTACAGTGTAGAGTGAGGGCGACAGACGGAGCTGCGTGGTTGGGTGGTACCAGCGGTGAAATCACTTCTTTTGTCATGGAGCGATGGAATATGGAATAGTGGGGCCAAACGACACAGGTCTGTAAGAGCTGCTGGAATGCCATGATCAACAGTTTAAGATTTATTGCGGGGGGAAGAAAAGGGGTAAAGAACGAGGTTGGGAAAATGGATGATGCGGAAGCAATGACTGTACGATATTGAGGATTGACGGTGGCGATGGTTCGAGGAAATGAATGGCGGAGAAACTAAATGACAAATGGAAGGGGCTAAGGTAAGGCGCGGGGCTAGGTCCTATGGAGAAGAAGGACCGGCGCTAAGGAAGAACGAGCTAAGACTTAGGTATGTGGTAACAAGCCTTGGTTTTTTATGAGTAAATGGGTTATGGGCTTAAGGCTAAAGGTGCTTAAGGCCTTATATTAAAAAGGAGTGGAAAGGGTTAAAAATAAAGGTTTTTTAAGGCCTTTTTGTGTTCTGATAGGTTAAAAAAGTCCAAATTGAAACAAATAAAAGGGAAAAAATGGTAAAAAGGGGTTTTGGAAGCCTTTTAAGGGGGAATGAAGGGTAAATGGAAAGAGGAAAGGGATTTTTTAGAGGAATGAATGCCTGTTAGGAGGAATAAAAAAGGGGTAAAATGGCGGAAATTTGGAGGGATTTGTGAGGGTGAAATAATGGGAAAAAGGCTTTGAAGCCATCTTCTTTTGAACTAGCAGGGTTTCTTGAAGGATCTTCATAATGAAGATATTAATGAAAAGGATCTTTTTGGATAGGGAAAAAAGTTGTGGCTTCAAGAATTCACATATTTGCACAAAATTTGTTTTTTGAAGACTGAAAAATTCAATTAGCCATAATTTTATATGACAAAATTTTATAGATGGCTAATAGTGGCGACACTTGGGGAGGGCAGCTCCTTGGAGGCGTCAAGGACCTCAGAGATAAATCTCTAGAAAGTAGACAAGTGCCTTATGTTTTCTGCACTTTGACATTCCTCTTTGTCTTTGATCATGCTGCTTTTAAAATATGATCAATACTTATCATAACTAGATGATTTCTCCCAAAAATATACCTACACAGCCTACTTTTCCTAAAACAAATTCTTCAGTGGGTGCACTTGGACTTGAAAATCCGTTGACATCCAAATTTTTTCTTTTGAAAACAGGAAAAAATAATCTATTTCTACTCTTATTTCTTCCCTGAGTTCAGATTAAACAGTTGAACTCAATGTTTCTCTACCTATTCTACTATTTGTCAAGATTAGACTTTTTGACAGATCTGCATTCTCTATATTCTAAAAAAGAAATTTAAAATGTAGTCAAATCAAGATTGAACAGTCTAATTTTCTATGGTGTCTATGGCTGTCTATACTAGCTGCAGATATACTTTGTTTGTAGAAAATTAAAACAAAATTGTGAAGGCTGAAGATCTGAAAATTATGAATATCCTTCTTTCTTTCTTTGGTTTAGGTTTTGAGCTTTCTAGAACCATTCTTTCTCTATCCTAATCTATTCTACTGATAAGCCAAGATTACACAATTTGGAAAATCTATTTTCACTAACCTATCAACACAAAATTTAAATTTAGTTAGTCATGATTAGGCTGTATGACTAAATAACAGTTTCTTTTTGAGCAGTGGCATTTTGGCTTGCACACTTTCATATTTTTCTCTTTTTTGTATGGGGCTGTACCTTTCTTCTTTTTATCTTCCCCATTTTCTCTTTTTCTAGTGTTTTTGTGCTTCATTTTAAAACTTTTCTTTAAGAAATGTTTTTTACAATGAATTAAAAAGAACTTTCAACAAAAGCCTTAACAAAAATAATGTTTGAGCATCCCGCCATTGATAGGATCTCCAAAAATTTCAGCTCCATCCATCTCTTGAAGAAAAAATGCATTGTTGCCAATAGCAGACTGAATGAGATAAGGGCCTTTCCATAAATTTTCAAACTTTCCATGTTTGCCCTTATCTTCTTTCCTAGAATCCTATTTTAGCACTTTATCACCAATGTTGAAATCACTTGCCTTTGTCCTTTTATCAAACAACTTCTTGATGTTTTCTTGTACTTGATGTGCTTTGTTGTATACTTCCTCTTTGGTTTGTTGTAAATGTGCAGTCTGTTTTATTCTTCTTGTCATATCATTTTCTTCAGACTGCACTTCCTGGATCAACTTTATGACTGTCACTCCCAGACTAGTTGGAAATATTGCATCTTCTCTATAAAATAGCTGATAAGGGGACATTCTAATTGACTTTTTGACTGTCAATCTGTCTGCCCAAAGTGCAACTACCATATTTTTGTGCCATGATTTTTTATTTTCTTCCCGCAACTTCTTGATAATGTTTACCAAACCCTTGTTTGAGGATTCTGGCAACCCATTACCTTGAGGGTAATAAGCTGTGGAATGGGCCAATATAATCTGATACTTATGACAGAAATCAACCATCTTCTTAGAGCCAAATGCAGCTGCATTTTCTGTGATAAATTTCCTAGGACAGCCAAATCTAGACAGGATATAATTTTCAAGGAATGAAATGATAACTGAGTCTGTGGCATTCCTAGAAGGGATGGTTTCTATCCATCTGGTAAAATAATCAGTGGCTGTGAGGATCCATTTATGTTTTGTAGATGAGGCAGGACGGATTTCCCCAATGAAGTCTAAACCCCACTGTTGAAAAGGAGCTTCAACAATCATTGGATGAAAGGGTAAGGGAAACAATTTTCTTTTTCCTTCAAATATTTGACATTTATGACAGGTAATGACCATTTTTTGGATACCTTGAAAGAGGGTGGGCCAATAATAACTAGCTCTAAGGATTTTGTTCACTGTAGTCTTCCAGTAGAGGTGGCATCCACATTCTCCTTCATGGAACTCATGCTTGATCTTATCTGCATCATTCTCAGGCAAACATCTAAGAAATAATTCACTAGCATTTTTCCAATTTAAAATGCAGTAATTTACAGCTTTTAACTTTAAAAATATTTCCTTCATTTTAGACAAACCAGGAGGGACCTTTAGATTAAGCAGCACATACAAAATGTCAGCATACCAAGATGAATTATGAAAAGGATCTTCAATAAGTGGAGCTGTCAACTCCTCTTGTTCATCTAATGCATTAAACATGTTTATATCAAGAGCTTGAAAGTTGGATTCAGCCATTAGTTTTTCTAGTCCTTGACCTTTGATGAGCTTAGTGGTCTTAATTTCTACGTCATATTCTAATATTACAGCAATCCACTTTCATCTTTTGCCATCAGGATCTTGTGTTAAGATGTATTTTATCACTAAATGAGGCAAAAATGCTATGATGTGTGAGTGTAAAATGTAAACTCTGAAGTATTTTAAAGCTTTTACCAAGGAAAAGTCTTGTTTTTCCATCATATTATACTTCAAAGGTGCATCTCTTAATGCCTTGCTAAAAAATGCAATAAGATAATCTTGTCCCTTTATGTTTTTCTGTAATAGGACAACAGCCACTGTATGTTCTGATGCAAATGAAAAAATAAAGAAATCTTTTGTAAAATAAAAACTAATGAGAATTGGTGTTTTAGTGAGTACTTGTTTCACCATCTCAAATGATTTATTTTCTTCTAAGTTCCATTTAAATCCTTCTCTTTTAAGCATATTTGTCATGTTTCGATGGAGTTCAGCTAAATTTGGTATGAACCTTCTTAAGAAATTAATCTTCCCAATGAAAGATTGAACTTCCTTGATGTTTCTAGGATGATTGATTTGAAAAATACCTTCGATCCTTTTAGATTCTATCTGTATCCCCTCTTCAGATATGATATGTCCCATAAGTTTACCTTCTTGGAGACCAAACAATGTTTTCTTGGGATTTAAGGATAAACCATATTTTCTTCATTTATCAAAGACTTTTCTTAGGTGTATTAGGTGTTCTTCATATGTTTTGGAATAGATTGTTATGTCATCTAACTAAATCACGATGAAGTACCCTATTTCTTCTGAGAATGCAATATCCATGGCTCTCTGGAATGTGGCACCAACATTCATTAAACCAAAAGGCGTTCTCACATCCATGAAAGTGCCCTAGGGAGTGGTGAAGGTTGTTTTAAGTTGATCATCAGGATGTACCAATACATGATTGTATCTTGAAAATCCATTTATCAAATAATTTCTTCTAGAACCTACCACCCTTTGCAAGATATGATCCATTTTGGGCAAGGGATAGTTGTTCTTTAAGGAGGCTTTATTTAATTTTCTGAAATCAATACAAAGCCTTATTTCTCCTATTTTCTTCCTAACCGATACAAGATTAGATACCCATTTTGAGTATCTCACAGGGACAATAATTCCAACATCATACATTTTTCTAATTTCTTTCCCTACCAGAGGTAATTGAACAGGGTTGATTCTGCGCAATTTTTGTGTAAAATGCTTCTGGTTTTCTTTGAGGGGTATCTTATGCTGAATTATTTCTGTACCATATGATTTTAAATATTCATAACTCCATGCAAACACATCAGAAAATTCCCTAAATAGCTCAAGGTATTTCAGTTTGATGTGAGCTGGCAATGTTTTGGATAATTTGATCATTTTAGGCTTTTCTTCACTGCCTATATTGCACTCTTCTACTTCAGCTTTAGTAGGTTGTATTTTTGGCCTTTTTGCAACATCGTTAAAGTCAAACAATTCTTCTAAGGGGACCAATCCTTTTGGAAAGCTTTCAGTTTTGGATTGCAACACTTCTAGATCTTCTTTTCCTAAATCTATGCACATTTATGTTTTATTTTTGGGTTGTTTGGTTAACAGATTTATATCAGCAATCTCAAGAGATTCTTCTTCTTTAAAGAGTGATTTTTCCTCAGTAAGACAATCTTCTTCATACTATAAATCTGAGTTGGGCATTTCAAATTCATTTCTGGACTATAGGAAGTCTTCTATTTGTTTATCTCCTTCAAAAACTTGCCAGTATTTTTCATTGTCTGGGACTGCTGGTCTATATTTGACTTGAACTGTGTATTGTTTTCTTTGATAAGGTTTCAAGCATGAACTAGCAACAAAGGTTAATCCATTGGCAAGAATGTTTTGGTTTCTAGGGATAAAAGTGAGTTCAAATTCTGCAAATGATTTCAACATGTCCATGGCATCATCTCTATAGGCTCTTAGTCTTGGATGTTTTGTAGTGTATTCTCCATTTAATTTCTTGATTATCAGTTCTAAATCCCCATGAACTGTTATCCTCTTGGCTCCTAGTTTTTTAAGCAATTGTAGTCCTAAGAAGAGTGCTTCATATTCTACAATGTTATTTGTGCATTGAAAATTTAATATGTATGAATGGCCTTCAACATGGTTATTCTCTTTGTTTTGTACCCATATGCCTACTCTTGCACCAGTTTTACTACAAGACCCATCAAAAATCATGCTCCAAAGAGGACTATTTTCAGATTTTTCATCAATTTCCTCTTTGTATTCTTTGTTTTGTTCCTTTTGATCATCACTGTGTTCTTTTTTAGGATCTACACTATGTTTATTTTTGTCTTGTTCCTCAAGGTCTTCAATGTGTTGAGGAATTTCTTGTTGATTGTTATGATTGGCACTATTTTGATGACTGTCTTTTGGCTCAAGACCTTTAATTGTTTGCTATGATTTTCTAAATTAGCAAACTGTTTGGATGATTTTTCTTTCCCTTCCTCTTTTTCTATGGCTACCACTATGTTGGCTGATGTCTCATTTTCTAATCCTTGCTCATTAGGAATATCATCATTGTAAAGAATGAATGAGTCAAGGTCAGTATGTATAGAATAAAGAGGGGAGTTTTCAGGTCTTTCTTTACTACTCACCATATATTTCATGTGTGTTTCCCTATAAATTCTTCTAGGTTGATTGAACACATGGATGGTGGCATAAGTCATATCCATTTGCATTGTGCCTTAAATTTAAGCCCCCCAAGATATTGAAAGGAGCATGCCATATTTGAGAGGTATATTAGCCACCAATATATCCATCACAAAAATTTTAGTGGGGATTTGAGGTAAGTTAACACATGGATCTTTTATTAGGCCTAGGCATTTGACTCTACTAGAGTCAAAGGAGTATAAATGTTAGGTCCCTATACTACTAGTATAGTCCCTTATTTTTGTTAGTGTAACCCCCTTATTGTTATTATTGTACCCCTGTAACCCCCATTTTATTATTATTGTGCCCTTAAATTATTAATGTTAGGTCGGCTAGGATTACATTGTGGCCCACTAGGATTATATTGTGGCCCCATGGACTCCTATATATAGAATGAGGTTTTGTTCATTTGTATCATCCAAGAATTGTTCATTTAAGTAATGTATTGATATCTCTTTTCTTCTATTTTTGGAGTTGGTTACACAACATTTGGTATCCGAGCTTTGGATTCTAGGGTTTTGCTGCTCCAAACAGGTCATCGTGGAATTTTCATTATAAATTTTTTTCTAGGAAGTTTCAGAAGCTGAAATTTTTAGGGTGCGAAGCCAAAATCTTGAGGAAGATTGTCTAAACATTTCAGAGCTTGGTTCGCAATATTTTTGGAGATATGATCTATGGAAGAAAGGTCGTTTTTCATGCTTCTAAACAGGTTATCGTGGCATTTGCACTATAACTTTGTTTCTACGAAGGTTTAGAATCTGAAATTTGTATGGTGCAAAGCTGAAATCCTAAGGAAAGTCTTTAAAAAATTTAAGATCTTGGTTCGCAATATTTTTGGAGATATGATCTGTGGAAGATAGTGCTTTTTCAGGCTCCTGAATTTCATCTCAAAGAGGTGATCATGGGAAACATTCAATAACTCTCTCTCTGGGAATTGGATTGGAGTTCTGTAAAAAGTGGTCGCAAGTACACAGACTAAAGTTTCTTGGATATCAATTTAAGAGACAAAGGAAAAAATAGTGACACGTAGCAAGTCATACCAGTTCGCTCTATTGAACCAGTCCATAATTAGGTCATTTTGGGAGATTGGACACAACTTTGTCTTGGAGAATCCAAATCAGGTCAGACCTGTGGCATTCAAAAGATAATTCAGAGGGCTACTTCAGTGCTAAATTTCCGATACAGAAGAACCGCAATCACATTGATAATACAATTTCAATATCGAGCTCCTCAAAAGTAAGTAAAAGGTGTGTATTTTTTTTCGAATTGCATAAGTCTTGTTTGAAGAATCAAGTTGAATTGATTGCAAGGGTATATTGTAGAATAGATATCAGTATTGGATTATAAAATGGCCCCAAAAAATAATTCAACACCCATTAAGCCTTTGGAAATCTCTACTATGACTCATGAAGACAAAGAATTGCAACATGATCTATCAAAATTACAAGAGCAAGTGCAACAAATTTCACTCTCGCAAAGAGCAACAAAAAATGAAATGGAAGTTTTGAAGAAAGGCATGGAAGCTAAGATGGATGGAGTGGAAGCTAAGATGGATGGTATGGAGGCTGGCATGGAATCTAAGATGGATGACATGGAAGCTAAGATCGATGAGAAAATGGAAAACATGAAGAATTTTCTAAAAGAAGACATGGAAGGTTTGACAAAGTTGATACAAGAAAGGTTTCCTAATGGTGAAAAGATAGTAGAAGAACCTCATGATGAGAACAAAATAAATGTTAATTTTGATTTCATAAACTCTAATTTTGGCGGGAAGAACCACCATATTCCAAAGAGGGATATGAGGAAGTTTGATGGAAAGGATCCTGTAACATGGATACTACAAATGGAGCAATATTTTGATCTCCATAACGTGAAAAACACACAAAAGGTACGCATTGCAACTTTACATTTAGAACAAAATACATTTCTATGGTATCGATGGCTTTTCTCCCGTAAAAAAATTGTCACTTGGTCAATTTTTACAGAGGAAATGATAGCACATTATGAGGATACAAAGAGCAACACCTTTTTTAGCCAATTGATAAATCTCAAACAAAAGGGTTTAGTGGGGCAGCACATTGAGGACTTCCAAAAATTGAATATAAGGGTAACTGATATTCCAGAGGAACACAGAATTGATCTCTTCATAGGCACTCTAAAGGATAGCATCCAACATGAAGTTTGTGTTTTGGAGCCTGATTCATTGGAGAAGGCATTCAAGTTGGCAAGAAAAGTTGAATGTAAAATTATGGTAACAAGGAAGCCTACCACTCAATTTTATAAAGAAGGAAGTGTTGTTACGCCTAGATTTCCACAACCTACAAGGTTGACACCACAAAAATTGGAAGAAAAAGGAGAAAAAGGGCTTTGCTACAGTTTTGATAACAAATACACTAAAGGTCATAAGTGTGCTAAAAAGAAATTATTTTACATAGATTGTGAAGAAGAAGAAGAAAATCAACAAGAAGAGGATATACACCAGGAACCGGCCCTAGAAGAGGAAGAAATGAATCTGACCATATCATGTAATGCACTAGCAAGAATTACCACTCCTCAAACTCCCAAGATAGCAGGACAAAACAAGAAGAAAAAGGTAATAGTGTTGATTGATTCAGGTAGCACCCATAATTTTATTCATTGTAAGGTAGCAAAGGAATTAAATTGTTTCCTATACCCAGCACCAGAATGTCAAGTGATGATTACAAATGGAGGAACTATAAATTGCTCTGGAAAATGCCATAATATCAAGCTAGCCATGGGGGAATATGTATTGACTAGTCCAATGCTTTCCATTCCTATGGGAGGTGCTGATGTTGTACTAGCAGTACAATGGTTACAATCTTTGGGGACGGTAGCTTTTAATTTTCAAGAACTTTTCTTGAAATTTTTTTCAGAAGGAAAGGAAGTCAAATTACGTGGTATTGAAGGGAAGCCGAGAAGGATAATAAGCTCTAATGTCATGACAAAGCTTCTAAATAAAGAAAAACGAGGCGTAATTGCAAAATTATGCTCACTAGAAGTTCCGACATCAAAATCATCTTCTGCAGATCTCCAACAAGTCTTGGACAATCATTCCAAGGTGTTTGAAACTCCGAAAGGACTCCCACCTATTCGTGATCATGATCATGCTATTCATTTGATTCCAGGAAGTGTTCCTCCAAACATCAGGCCTTATAGATATCCTTACTTCCAAAAGAGCGAAATTGAACATATGATTGCAGAAATGTTATAGGCGGGTATAATTCAACCTAGTCAAAGTTCTTTCTGTTCTCCTGTAGTATTGCTACACAAGAAGAATGGATCATGGTGAATGTGTCCAGATTATAGGGAGCTCAATAAGCTCACCATTAAAGACAAATTTCCCATTCCTGTGATTGATGAATTATTGGATGAATTCCATGGAGCAATTTATTTTACGAAGTTGCATCTTCATTTAGGATATCATCAAATTAGAATGACGACTTAAGACATTCCGAAAACAACATTTCGAACTCATGAGGGTCATTACGAATTTTTGGTCATGCCTTTTGGCCTTACCAATGCACCTTCTATATTTCAAGGGTTGATGAATTCCATTTTCAAAGCCTTCCTTAGAAAATTTGTGCTAGTATTTTTTGATGATATACTAATCTACAACAAGTCTTGGAAGGATCATGTTCAACATGTTGACATGGTGCTCAAACTATTGGAGGAAAAATAATTATATGCAAAATCCTCCAAATGTTTCTTTGGAGTACAAGAGGTGGAATATCTAGGTCATATTGTATCTCATGAGGGTGTTAAGGTAGACCCTAACAAAATTAAAGCCATTAAGGAATGGAAAGTCCCCACAACCATAAATCAATTGCGAGGATTTCTCGGGTTAACGGGGTATTATCAAAAGTTTGTTAAGAATTATTGGAGAATAGAAACACCTCTAAAAACATTATTGAAGAAAGATGAATTTTCATGGACTCCTGAAGCAACTAAGGCCTTTGAACATCTTAAAGAGGAAATGTGCCTAGCACCAGTCTTAGCTACACCAGACTTCACAAAAACCTTTATTGTGAAATGTGATGCCCCGGGAAATGGAATTGGTGTTGTTTTAATGCAAGAAGGAAGACCCATTGCTTTTGAAAGTTGTCCAATCAAAGAAAAGTATTTACAAAAGGCTATTTATGAGAAGGAAATGTTGGTAATACTACATGCACTAAAGAAATGGAGACCTTACCTAATGGGAAGACACTTCAAGGTAAAATCTAATCATGATAGTCTTAAACACTTTTGGAACAAAGACTGTCTTCGGAAGAGCAGAAAAAATGGGTCACAAAGATGTTGGGTTATGACTTTGAAATCATCTACAAAAAAGGGAAGCTAAATGTTGTTGTAGATGCACTCTCAAGAAAGAATGAAGAGTCGGAAGCATTACTTTGTGCCATTTCTAATATATCTAATATCAAGCAGTTGGATTGTTGGATATAGAAACGAGGATGAATGGAAGAAGGAAAAAGATGTATGGACACTCATTCAAAAGTTGCAACAAGATCCTAGTACATCTGATACATTTAGTTGGAAAAATGATTCCTTATGGTACAAATATCACTTATATATTTGCAAGAATTCCCAACTAAAACAAAATATTCTTTTTGAATTGCACACTTCTTCTTTTAGAGGACACTCAGGATTTTTAGAAACTTACCATAGGGCGAAGAAATAATTTTTTTGGGATGGCCTTAAATACGATATTCGAAATTTTTTTGCGGAATGTTTGGTTTGCCAACAAAATAAAGTTGAGACAATTAAGACCTTGGGTCTTCTACAACCTTTATCCATTCCAAGTCAATGTTGGGAAGAGATTTCAATGGATTTTATCACAGGTTTACCTAAGTCCAAAGGAAAGAGTGTCATCATGGTGGTAGTTGATAGACTTACCAAGTATGCACACTTTTGTGCATTATCTCATCCATTAAAGCAAGTATAGTTGCTACTACATTTATGGACAGAATTCAAAAGCTACATGGAAGCCCAAGGGTCATTGTGAGCGATAGAGATCCCATTTTTACTGGAAATTTTTGGACGGAGTTATTTTCTTGTTTGGGTACTCAATTAGCTCATAGCTCATCTTATCATCCTCAATCGATGGTCAAACTGAGATAGTAAATAAATGTTTGGAAGGATATCTTCGTTGTTTTGTATCTGATAAACAAACACAATGGGTCAAGTGGTCACCTCTTGCTGAATGGTGGTATAACACTTCCTTCCATACTGCAGCAAAAATGACCCCATTTATGGCACTTTATGGATATCATCCACCATCCATCACATCATCTTTAAAGGAAAATTCGAAGGTTCAAGCAGTGGAAGATCACATCGAGCATCAGCAAGAAGTTCTCCAACTCTTAAAGGATAACCTGAATTTGGCACAAAATCGAATGAAACAACAAGCAAATCAACATCGCAGTGAGAGAAGTTTTGATGTAGGAGATTGGGTATTTTTACAGCTACAACCATACAAAAAAATGTCCCTCAAGCAAGCAAAGAAGGATAATAAATTATCGCCAAAGTACTATGGTCCTTACAAGGTGTTGCAAAAGATTGGTACTATGGCATACAAATTGGAGCTTCCTGCTTCTTCATGAGTACATCCAATTTTCCATGTTTCATGCTTAAAGAAGGTTATCGGTGAAAATCCTCTAGTTCAAACAATATTACTAGAACTTGATGAGGAAGGAAAAATCATATTGGAACCTGAAGCGGTCACGGAAACAAGAACTCGACAACTACGGAATCGATCAATTTCAGAGTATCTCATCAAGTGGAAGAACTTGCCCACTGAAGATTCTACATGGGAGGATGAGAATTTTATACACAAGCACCCAAAGCTACTCAAGTGTTGAGGACAACACTTTTTTGAAGGAGAGGGGCATGTTAGGTCCCTATATTACTAGTATAGTCCCTTATTTTTGTTAGTGTAACCCCCTTATTGTTATTATTGTACCCTTGTAACCCCCATTTTATTATTATTGTGCCCTTAAATTATTAATGTTAGGTCGGCTAGGATTACATTATGGCCCACTAGGATTATATTGTGGCCCCATGGAATACTATATATAGAAGGAGGTTTTGTTCATTTTTATCATCCAATAATTGCTCATTTATGTAATGTATTGGAGGTTTCCATCTCGAAGTGGCTTATTTCTAACGCGTTGATATCTCTTTTCTTCTATTTTTGGAGCTAGTTACACAACAATAAATCTTTATAAGGTCCGGTTACCTCAAGGCCTAATATTTCCATTATCACTTTGGGCATAAGGTTATGTGATGCTCCTAAATCAATCATGGCATTGTGCAAAATTTTATCATGGATGTTTAAGCTGACATAGAATGGAGGAACTCCACCTTCTTGAAATTTTTCTTCAAATTTTGGTCCAAACAGAAGCTCGGGTTTGTCATCATTTAAGTTAACAGATTCATTGTGATATCCTATGTTCAAATCTTTTAACAATTGGGACCTATATACATCTTTAGTGACTAACTCAGTGAGGGGGATAGTTATTTTTCTCTTGGAAATTTCACTCTCTATGCTGGAAGGAGTTTGAGTTTTGGAAATGTTTATTTCAGCCCTTTTAGTCACTGTTTTTTTCAGCAAAATAAAATTTCTGATTTTTATTATGAACAACAATTAATTTTTTTTTTTGAAGAGAATTAGCTAAGGTGCTAGTGCTGTTAGGGTCACCACTATGTTTGTCATGGATTTGGGTGTTTTTTCCCTTGTTTTGATGGGAACTTTTAGCCACTATGTTTTTGTTTTCTGCTGTATTTTTCAAAGTATTTACAGGGTTGTTTCTAGGACAAATTTCAGAGGCTTTATTCTTGGGAGTGTCTTGGGTATTTTTAATTCTCAAGTCATATTGTTTATGTACTTCCATTATAGCATTTTCAAAGCCTAGTTTGTAATCTTCAGATTCTGGGCTTTCTTCATCGTAAGGTATGTATGTGACTTGTTCTTCTTCATTGAGGAAAATAGTATCCTCATTGGTTACTCCCAACATGTTCATGTGATTTTACTCTATTTATTCTATTGTTCTCCCCTCTTAATCAACATAATTATTTTGAAAAGGAGGTCTGACTTGCTGATCAGGGCCTCTTTGTCTAGTTTTAGGGGGATTCCTTCTAAAGTTCTAATTCTAATTTTGATTTTTGTTTTGAGGAGCTGTTTGATTTTCTATAGAATAAGCTCTCTCATTCATGTTTATTATTTCCATCATAATCTCCATGGTTATGACCAAATTATCAATTTTGGAGTCTGATGTGGAAGGTCCTGCTTCATCCTTATAGGAAACCTTTTCCTCTACTTTTAGTCTTGCTCTTCTAACATTAAGGATGGCTTCTACACTTACTGCCCCTTTCTTCATATCTTCTAATGTGAGGAGTTCTCTCTCCCTTAATTGATAACACATGTCTGGATCAAATCCTTCAGGAAAATTTATTAAGGCTAAGCCTTGAGGAGGTTTAATTTGTGGAGGGAGTGCATTATAAACACTATTAAATCTAGTGCAATAATCTTGGACACTCTCTCCAACATTTCTTTTAATATCATTGTATTTTGGCAGGATGTGTAGGGGATTTATTTTAACCTCCCATTTTTTTAGGAACAGTTGATGGAAAGCATGAAGATCATTAATATTGTTAGGGGTTAAGCCTTTGAACCATTTTCTTACTTCTCCCCCTAAGCTTTGAGAAAACATTCTAAGTTTCATAGTTTCATCATCTATTTCTTGTTTGTCAAAGTAGTCATTCATTTTATCCACATGTTGTTGTGATGTAATAGAACGACTAGCATCATATAATGGAATCTTGGACTGATAGTCCTGTGGTAGAACTGGTAAAGGCAAAGGAAGGACTAAGGGAGCATACCATGTTACCATGATATGAGGTTGTGGAAATAATGGGGGATTTACAAGTGGAGGAAGGTGAGAAAGTGAAGTGGTTTGAAATGTGGATGTATGAATGGATGTAATAGAATTAATTGGACCAGCTAAGTACTGTTGAGCAGATTTAAGATGAGAGAAACCAAAATTATGAATGATATGAATATCAGGTGGTGTAGATGGAGGGGTTTCTCTGCTATCAGTATGATTACCACTAGATTGGGGTGAACATGGAGGCTCAAAGTCTATATGATCTATATCACTCAGTGACTTGGTTATATATGGATTCTTTATGGAAGGTAAGTCAACTTGTGTATTTTGCAGAGCTATAAGATTTTCAGGAACAAAGTTTGCTCTATGAATTGGTCTGACAACAGTTGGATTATTAGATTTAGGAGACTTCGTAAGGATGCTTTCTGGATTTTCAACTATTTTAGGAGGATTTGGGTCAAGATGGGCTCTAGTATGAATTCTTTTAGAAGCCGCTATGTTATGTTTTTAGACCCAATGAT
The DNA here is from genome assembly GCA_034641835.2 of Pinus albicaulis. Taxonomy (NCBI): domain Eukaryota; kingdom Viridiplantae; phylum Streptophyta; class Pinopsida; order Pinales; family Pinaceae; genus Pinus; species Pinus albicaulis. Next base: position 47,738,638 of record CM076570.1, read on the forward strand.
GAGAAAATTTTGGCCGAGTATGATAGTCTTTAAAAGGCCAACTAATATTATGAAAGAAAACTTAATTCTGAAAGTTCTCTTAACTGAGTTTATATGATGTTATGATGAAAGAGTTTCCCAGTGGAGTTTTTGGAAAACCAAGGGAAATCAGTAGGCCTACTGAAAACTAGTGGAGTCACCAGGTGGAGGATTTCAACTTGTTACTAAGGTCTGGTTGTTGTCCACAATCAAAAATCAAAAAGCACTCTTGGAAGACACTTGATTCATTTTAAGGAATGGGATTTTATGAGTGGTGAAGTTATCTCTTACTCATTATATCTCCCCATTATGGTCGCCAACTACATTGGCGCCCTGTAATTTATGAGAGTGGCAAGAATAAATGCTGCAGGGGCCACATTAGAAGCACTTTGGAATCCTAGGATCTAGCCTTCCTAGACTCAGAGAGGTATATATCTATTAGTGTCTTCAAATGATATATCTTTATGATTATTTATGATATTAGGCTAGTTATGAAGCTCAGAGGAAATTTTTTTTGATTGATTAGTTGGGATCGACATCAAAAGAGGAAAAGGTTAGTAGAAGGGTGAAGGTGAGAGCAGGTTGAAAAATGTTTCAGCTAATAGGATAGGTCAAAAGATGGTATAAATCCATTGGGCTATGGATTCACAAAACGATTTAATTGTACACCATTTCTACAAGGATTTCCATGGGGCAATTCATCTATATCAAAGGATCTCTTTAGATTGATCTGTGGCATGAAACATCAAATTTTTATGAAAGAAGAAAATTCAACCACCAGTTAAGCATCTATTAACTTCACTAAACAAGAAAAGACTTTCAAAGTAACTGTTTGAAGTAAGCCAAAGGACAGGGCATACCATGGACTTCTTGGGACAGAATTTTACTAAAGAATACCATTCAAACAAAAATCCAGTAATCTAAAATACTACTTTCAGAAAGGAGAAAAAATATAAGAAAACGAAGGGCAACCTAAGATCAGGTAAGATCTTTGAATCTATCCTGCTTTTATCATACTCTGAAGGGAAACTTTCAAAACAACAATTAAAGACATGACCAGAGGATAGAGCTAACCATAGACTTCCCTGGTTTAGACATTACTTAGCATGTAATGAAAATATCATGTAAGAACAATGTCTCAAGTTTTACACAGCAAGACATGGGATCACCAACATTCCTTGATTGGTTATACTCTATTGAATCATTCCAAAATTAACTATTAGAGGAAAACATAGAGATAAAGATTTAAAAAATAAATAGGGTAATTTGTAGTAAATCA